>OX359246.1:33513631-33888631 GCA_947179485.1 Allacma fusca
GTCGTTCCTTTATATCTGTAACGTCACTTTTTGTGAGATTTATTGATGTCGTTATAAAGAGAGTCGACTGTATTTGCTGTTCCATCACTGTACAGGAATGTTTGATTGCAAAGCCTATAGTTTCATTATATGGACGTACCTAATACATGTTGCCTTCCAGGAGCATATTGAACTTGAATTTAGGGTATAATAGATTTAAAACTTGGCCAATGTTTTTGGATAAGCAATCGGATTGTGTTTTGGTGAAGTGAAATGTTAAGTGTAGTTATAAAATTTGTGGAGCTTGTTTTTCTAGCAGTCGATTGTTGAAGCGAAGTTCCCACTAATACATATCCTGAACACCAGATTGTTTTTTCTTAAAAATTTAAATTAGTTTTGAGATAATGAAAGACGGTCAGGAGTTTGGACTCTAATGCAACTGCACAATGTAGCTATAAAATCATTCTCATAAAATTTTGAATAAATTTTCAAATACGCCGGCATATGACTGAACAAAAATGAAACAGATTATTTAAACCATGCTCCTGATTACTCTGAACTTGATTACTCTTGAACCTGATTACTAATTTATTACAGTACAATTTCTGTATCGCACATCATAGAGATATATTTATTGCATGGTTCCAACATATGTAAGCTAAAATATAAATACAAATATTATGTAGATAGATTCTCTCTGTATACGATTATACAGAGGAATGTGTTATTAAACACTTTATTCATAAATATTTGATTGTAAGTCGTTTTTCTCCAAAAAGACTAAAAAAACTTCAATCTATAAAAAGGCGCCGAGAATATAACTCCGAGAGAACTTTCTTCTCCAGCCTTAACTCTGTTAGGACCTCAATTTCCAAATTTCCTATGCCTTATTCTGCACAATTTTATTCCAACCTGAAATTACATCCTATTTGTGTACTTTTTCCAAAGATTCGTGATTTATTTGTAATCTTTTTAATCAAGCACTTTATATTAACTATTATTGTTACACAAATTAAAATTGAGTCTAATTGAGGTTTAACCTACTGTTGTTTACTCCACTCTATTTGAACACACACACACCCCAAAACATTCACTCCATATTTCCATCTCGTACCATACAACCTTCTTCTCTCACAAACAAAAGCTACTCCCAAATACATGCATGAAAACAATCATCAGTATGTAACGTTTAAGAAACGAGTTACTTGCTTGTTAATGCGTCTAAATTTTCAGATTCCCAAATCAGGCCTCCTGACTTAGAACAGAATAATATAGGGGTAAAATCGTACTTCCTGCTTTGTGTTTAAAGCTTTTATGAGTTTCTTTACTCTATAATATGCACAATAAATAATACTAATTATAATTAATAAAAATAATATAATAATAATATAAAAAAAACTATCGAAAGGCTGCAACGGGACTCAGTAATTTCATTGCATTTGAACTCTAACTCGTGTAATTATAAAAGACTGACATTGTAGCATAAGCAGAAAAACTAGCATGGTTATGAATGGGAATGGATCAACCTACTCTAATAATTGCTACTGCAACATCCACTACTGTATCGTATTGTTTTAAGGTTTCCTTTGCGGAGTCTTCAACTTTCACCAACAATACTACTTGGACTAGCTTTCGTAGATCCACTTTTCGTAGACAACCCCTCATATTTTCATGCTTCAACCCGGGTAACCTTTGCAACCCCGTGAGTAAAACATATAGAAGGTACTAGTCAGAGCTATGCAAAATACTTGGTCTTCGTTGACAAAATACAAAATAAAGTACTTGAAATAAAATATGGAAAATACAAAATACAAAGTAAAATACTTCAGGTTATATTGCTAAAATACAAATGAAAATACAAAACATTATAGGTATTTTAAAATACTCAAATACAAAATACTGTATTTTAAATGCAATACTTTCCTTAAAATACCCACCTACATAATGCTCACTCTTTTTGGTTTCTAGAACACAAACCTATTAAAACAGCTACTTCAAAGACAATGCATATAAGACATGTGTAGTAACAAATTGTTCAACGGTTGCCAAATAGGTTAGTCCATTAAAATGTATTATATTGTTAGGTATGTATATAGAAATTACATAAATTAGTTAAGTCTCACATGAATAATTCATTAAGTTGTGAAACACACAACCTTAGGTTAAGTCAGTTCAAAGTTACTTAAACACTTATTGTAAAGGTGCAATGTAAGCACTTCCCATAGGCTAAAGCCGACGAGTGTCAACGTCCCGTTACATCCGTTATGATGTAACGTCTAGACTTAAGATTGTAAAAATAGGCTCAAGTAGCCACTTGTTAAGTTTAAGATTCTTCCAGACTCTTCAGTGAATAACTGAGAGTCATTCCAGTAACACCTATTTTTAGTTGTTAATCTTCATTTCCTTTTCCTTTTGATTTCAATTATAAATAAAAGTAATTAGTCTTCGGATTAATGTAAAATCACACTCAATCGTTTATTCTTAATCATTCCTTTCATCAGCACGATTTCCAATTATTTACAAATTCTTGACAATTACATAAGTAAATAATCCATGAGTTAGGATTTCATGGTATGACCATACCCTACTCTTACATGGTGGCCTTTGTAAAACATTGCCAACATATTATTGCCCTGGCAATGCTCCCGAATTACTCTCACTTATCACTCCCCTTGGGAAACAATCGATTTAATTTAAGAATTGATTTAATTACCAGGCAAGTTTGAATAATGTGTCATATTTCGTGAGAAATTTTGAGATTTACAGTTTTGGCCACGCAGAGGTTACATTCCTGCATTTTTGACGTTGCAACACGCACAGCTCATTCGGGACTACCCCCAGAGGAGTCAACCAGTCTTGACTGTGACCGGTCGAAGAACCCCTCGTAAGTTTTTTATTGATAAACGGGGTTATTATTTCTTGTCCACGGAAGGCAGACGGATTTACCTGCGCTTCACCGACCGATGCCCTGAGGATTTGGGTATACTCAACGGACAGCCACGGAGCTCAGTACCGTTCCCACCTCATCCAGGAGGAATTTTATATAGTAAATGCACAGTGTTAAGTATCATATCCATGATCCACCGTCACGGTACGTACATACTTACGTTATAATTTATGTCCGATAAAAAGAAGCCCTCAGCATCCAAACCTGACCCTAAGCCTTCTACAAGTCGCGTCACTCGTAAAAACTCTGACCCTGATTTAAAAGACGCTTCTGAATTAGCCAAGGTTTTACAACAAGCAAAAGCCAAAGCAAAAGCTACCTCTAGCAGTAGTAAAAAGTCACCTCTATTACCTCCGCCATTACCTATAAACACACCACCTCCACCGCCAGTTCCTCCAGTAGTCCCTCCCGCACAAGCTTCTCCTCCGAGAACTCCCAGTCCACAATATTCAACTCCACCCGGCACTCCACCGCCGATCTCTTTACCTCCACCACTCCCTCCACCGTTACCTGCTCTTCCATTAGTTACTCCAGTTACACGAACCGTTCCCTCTTTTAAGCGACAAATATTAAAAGCCCGTAAAATCCAACATTTTTCACGTCACGGACCCTCTACCAAAACTCGCAAAGTCAAACCATTCAAAATGGCCGCAGCAGCAGCAGCAGCGGTAACTCCAGTCAATGTCACGGTAAATACCGCTCCCATTCATTCCATTGTTGACTTCCAAAAGATTAAACAATTCATTCCCGCCACTCATGACGTTCATGATTTCATAATTGACGTTCAACGTGTCGTGGCCCAATACCAATGGGATTGGCCCACTCTTCAAGGACACACTCCCAATTTATTAGCTCGTGACCCCTTTCAATGGCTCCAAACCCAACTCGCCATAGCTCCACCCACTATTATTAGTATTGATACGTTCTTCACAGCCCTTCGCGAACGTTATGCAAAACCTCGACAGGTTTATCTCAATCAACTAATTTCCCGGAAGCAAAAAGATAATGAAACGAGTGCCAAATTTTTGTATGATGTTGATAGTATTTGCACTCGTTATGACCCAACCATGAATCAACCTGACCGCGTTGCTTGGGGAATGGAAGGCCTCCTTCCCAAGTACAAATCTGCAGCGGCAGGTTTTCCATTTACAAGCATAGCTGCTCTCGTTCGTTTTTGCGAACAACGAGAATTTGCAGATACAACTGCTGGTCCTTCAGATATGGCTGCAAAAGTTAAGTCTTTGGAAGAAACCATCCAAAAACTTACCTTGTCTGATGCGCCAAATGCCCAAGCCAATTTTGCTTTTGTCCCTGGCCGCGGACGAGGTCGTGGCAATGGCCGCGGCAATTCTCATAATAATAATCACCGCGGTAATCCAGGTAACATTCATCAACCAGTTCCCCACCAGCCCCGAGGCAACAATAATAATAATAATAATAATAATAATAACAATAATAACAGAGGACAAAATCAAAATCCCCACAAAGGCATGCAATGTTACAATTGCAATAAATTCGGTCACATCAGTCGTGACTGCCGTTCGGGAAACCAACAGAGGGGGCCCAACCAGCGTGGTCAGGGTCCCCGCCCGAACTTTCGGAACAACAATTTCCGCGGAAACAACAATGGCTTCCGCAACAACCAACAAAACCACGGCAACAATCGCCGGAACGACCAAAATGCCCACAGATTGGAAATTTCATTCAATCCCAATCCGCCCCAAAACAATCAAGTTCCCCAGAATCACTTTGCGAATCTTCAATATCCCTCCATAACTTACCCACAATAAATCTGTCACCCTCTTCATCAATGTGCCCGTATATCATGTGTTATTTTGACGATGTCTCCATTGATGCATTAATTGATACAGGAGCCTCTCATAATTTAATACAAAAGAATCACATCCCCTCCAGTGCAGTCATCACTCCTTGCCCACAAAGATTTGTTATCACAGCAGATAAAGCTCGCATTCCTACGTCCCATATAGCCTCCTTAACGTTCCAACTTGATAACTACTTTTACACAACAGAAGCCCATGTCCTTGAAACGCTCACTCCTCCACTCATTCTTGGCTGTAAGTTTATTACACAATTCGACTTTCATATACATCTGAACTCCAACTCCCTATACAACTCTCACGTATGTCATTACTTTCGTAAGCATGCATACTCAGCCACTTGCTCAACTGAGTGTGGCTGTTCCTCTCCCGTCAAAACATTATTTACTATACAACTTCCCCCTCGACACCAAATGTATGTACCTACTACTCCACTACACACATCTCACACGACATTTTTCAACCCTCATCCACTTATAGAAAAACAATACAAAGTAATCTTTCCTCCCGTCATCAACCCAGCGAAAAATGTTTTGCTAGCCACAAACATTTCCACATCTACCCAGATTATTCCCGCTGATACTCTTTTAGGTCATGCTCAACGCTATGATTTTACCCAAAGCTTAAACACAGCTCCGGTAATTCCTCGAATTCCAACCCCTTTTACTCCTGAACAACTTCAATCCTTAAATATTAATCCTAAATTAAGGCCAGCTGAACGCGCCTCGATCATTAGTCTCCTTAATAAGTATTCATATTTATTTGCATGGACACTTATGGATCTTCAAGTTTGCACCCTCCCCCCCATGCGAATTACGTTAAATTCTGACACTCCAGTTCAGGCTAAACCCTACCGCTTGAGCACCACGGAGCGTGAGATTTTAAAGCAAGAATTAGATAAATTAATTCAAGCAGGTATAATTGTTCCCTGTGAAAATTCCAATTATTCCACCCCTGTATTTTTAGTCCGCCAAAAATTAGGTAAATGGCGACTCGTCTGTGATTTTCAAAAACTAAATAAAATCACAGTAGACGAAATATTCCCTCTCCCAAGGATTGATGACTTGCTTTTTCAGTTACGAAGTGCTGCGTATTTTTCCCCTTTAGATTTATTTAGCGGTTATTACCAAGCCCTCATCCACCCGGATGATCAACATTTAACTGCTATTGTCACTGAATTCGGTCTATACATGTACTTACGTGTATGTTTTGGTCTGAAAAATGCCCCCGCCTACTTTCAGAGACTCGCTTCTCGTACTCTCGGTACTTTAAGATACACGCACGCTGTATCTTATATCGATGACATTATACCCTATAGTAAAGACTTTCCCTCTCACCTGGTCGCCATAGAACTTGTGTTTCAACGCTTAGCTAAAGTTAATTTTCGCATGAATCCCAAAAAGTGTTTCTTTGGTATGCAAGAACATGTAGTCTTTGGATTCTTTTTGTCCCAAAAAGGTTTATCCACTGAATCAGCAAAAGTGGCTGCAATTATGCAACAGCCCAAACCTAATAATTTAGAAACTCTACGTAAATTTTTAGGCACTATAGGTTATTATCGCAGATTTATTTGGAACTTTGCTCAAATAGCTGCTCCTCTCCAAGGATTATTGAAGAAACATTCTCTTTATCATTGGAGCCCAGACTGTGATAAGGCATTTTTGACTCTCAAAAATGCGCTATGCACAGCTCCGGTCCTTAGACACTATGATCCCACACTCCCATGTATTTTATATACGGATGCAAGTAATTTAGCCATAGCTGGCATTTTACATCAACATTTTGAGGATGGTGAACACCCAATTTATTTTATTTCCAGAGCTTTGACTCCAGCTGAGAAAAATTGGGGTGCTACTGAAAAAGAATGTTTAGCGGTAGTATTTGCCACAAGAAAGCTTCGAGAATTTTTATATCTCAAACCTTTCATAATTGTTACTGACCATCATGCCTTATGTTATTTAAAATGCCAACGTAATCCCACCGCCCGACTTACTCGTATGGCTGTAATTTTAGAACAATTTCGCTATGTAATTAGGTATAAGAAAGGTACTCTACATAGGAACGTAGATGGTGTCTCTCGTTGCCCCTACGCTCTTTCCACTACAAAAGACACGGAAGATGATCTTACAATTCCAGGTCTTTCAGCCCAATCTCCAACATCCAGCCCCAATCCACTCCCAGCAATACCTCTCATTAATCCTGCTGATTTAAAGCATGCTCAAGCTATTGATCATACTTTAAATAAATTATTGCAGAAAAAGCGCTCCAAATTAATTCCCAATGATGATGGTATTTATTTTATTCAATTTAATCCCCGCAATCCCAAACTTTTAGTCATCCCTAAAGCTATGATTCCCATCGTGTTACAAAATGCTCACAATCATCCCCTTGGTGGTCATTTGAATTTTCAGAGGACTTTGGCACGTCTCCGTCCATTTTATTGGTGGAGATCAATTACATCAGACACATTTAAGCACTGTACTCATTGCCCGGAGTGCCAAAGTCGCCAGCACCTCACCAAATTACGTATGGACAGTTTGAAAAACATTCCCATAAAAATTCCAGCAAGCACATATGCTATGGATTTATTAGGCCCCTTTCGTGAAACTCCAAGAGGCAATAAATATGTACTCGTCCTCACTGACTTATTTACTAAATGGGTACATACTTCCCTCCTTCCAAACAGAGAAGCTGCTCATATAGCCATGCATTTGGAATCTTTTATTTTAACATTTCCAGGCATGTCTATATTAATTTCTGACGGAGCTGCGGAGTTTAAATCTGCAACTCTACAAGAATTATTAAAACGGTTTAATATTACACATCATGTAAGTATGCCCTTTCACCCCCGTTCCCACGGAATTGTAGAGAGATTAAATCAAACTCTCGCAATTATGCTCAGCAAATTTGTTTCGGACAATCAGTTAGATTGGGACATCTTTGTTCCGTATGTAATTACTGCATATAATACTTCCGAGCATTCAGTTACAAAAATTTCCCCTTTTCAAGCATTTTTCGGTAGAGCTCCTCCAGCCCCTCTACTCAACTCCATTCCCAATACACTTTTACAAATGACTCAGCTCAGCGCTTCTCAGGTCAAAATCATGCATCAAAGAATATCCCAATTAATTAAAAAGGCTCAATTACAAGCCAAAGAACGATTTGATGCTATGTATCAACCCTTAGAGTTTAAAGTTGGTTCCCACGTTCGATTTTATCTCCCTCAGCGAAAAATTGGTTTGTCTGACAAACTTCTTTGTCGTTGGGTTGGACCTTATACCATAACTTATATTGATAAGAACAATAATGCTGACTTAGTTTTAACCTTTCCCTCTACTAAGCTTAGACCTAGTATTAAGTGTCACCTCTCCCAACTCAAGCTCATAAAAATTGATTTGGGGGATGGCATTATTCATCCCGAGTATGTATATACTACGGAAGACCAGCACGAATTTGACGCTTGGTTGACACAATTTCCCTCCGACACCCCAGACTCCGGTTCCTCTCTCCCTTCTCCCATCCGTAAATCTTCTACACGTCCTTCACGCAAAATGAAAATACAACCGTCCACTTCATCTGAAGACAGTCCAGTTAAGCGTTTAACTTCTCCTCCTCCAAACTCCTCGCCACAAACTTCTGGTTATCACTCCACAAAGTTGAAATCAATTCTCAAACCACCCCAACCAATTGATACGAATCGTCCACTTCGACGTTCTGTACGTTTAAGACATAAAACAAAGAAAGTTACATTTTCCCATGTCTGACCACAATGACCAGCAACAATCCCCAGTCCCCGCCTGTGTACCCTTATGTGCCAGGCATTGTCCAATACCCGACAACTCTGGGTATCAATCCTGCTATCCGCCTCTCCGACAACCCATGGACGGAATTGATCAAAGTTTATCTCCCCGGCACCCCGGACACACTCATCTGTTGCCCGGTATCAATCTGCACAGTTCAGATATTTCCATATCAATTTGCCGACGCGTCTGGGAACGAACTACATTGTTACGACTCCTCAACTCCTATTCTCAAGAGGACCTTCCGCCATGTTGCTGTCGGAATTGTATTACCAGACCAAGTTCCCTCTCTTCTGGATCAGTTGAGCGCAACTTACTTTCAAGCAACTGTGAAACAATCACAGATGTGGAACGAATTTCTTCTACAACTACGCGACGCCCCACCGAATTACGTCTCAGCGACGCCCGTTATTTCAATCGAACCGCAAATTCGGTTCGAACAAATCTCTCGGGCATGGTTGGAATCAGCCAACACTTGTGCCATCCAAACACGTCGATCCAATTGGGTCAAGAAACACGGGCCACGTCAAGGCCCGACTCTGACATTGCCTCAACAACTCCTGACAACTGCCCCACCGGACCCCATACAAAACCCTCTCGCTCAACCGCCTCAACAAGGCCCTGTACATATACCTTCACTTCCGAAAGTGACTTCACCGGAAGTGATGACGACAGTTTGCCAAACTCGCCCTCTCCCAACTCTGACGCCCGGCCCCCCGCCAACGACTCATATGATGACTGGTACGACGCCTGTCAAGCCGCCGCAGCAATGGACTCAGACGACTGGGACGGTGATCGACCTCAGACCCCAAACGATAATGGAAACCATACAACTCACTCCTCTCCATCAACCTCACCGAATCTACCCGGAACTCGTTCTCAACGAACAAGGGGAATTTGTGGAAGCCCCGTCAACTTTTCAACCTTAATAATTATGATTTTTCTTTTTATTTTTGCCTGTGAAAGTGCTCCACTTGGCATTTGGGGAAGCCTCCCCAACCTCTCCAAGCTGACAGGTGCCGGAACAAAACTAAACATGGCCCGGACCAATTCAATACACAAAATGGTACCCCTTCAACGGTCAGTCAGTATCCAATCACTACCCTCCATGGCTCAGAACGGTAACAAAAATTTTAATCTTCCCATGCAGGCTGCCCCTTCCAAGAAAAATAATGCGGTCAAAGTTATGGCTGCTGGAGCTGCTCTTATGGTAGCCCCACCAATTATAAGTAAAATCTTGGATTTTATTCCCTCTCGCTCCAACACCTTCCCCGAAATTCCAAAACCTGACCTGGAAACTCCTCCTCCTCCTCCGCTCACTCCTTCACCACTCGAACAACGACTCTTGATAAACTCACCCATTACGATTGACGATTATTAAGACGATACTTTTAAGCCTTTCAAAGATGTTAATAAGTATGATGCTAACATAACACAAATGTTAAAAGAATGGAAATCTATTCATAATTCTTTTCTCTCTTTACAGACTAAGAAGGATGAGCCCGGCCAGACAGTTACTATAACTACTACCCTCTCTCCGCCAGTGCATGCTAAGCAAACGGCGCCGGAACCCATTCCTCCCGTCCTTCCGGTTCCAAAGATGGAAATTGGCGTTGGCGAGAGAGATTCCCAAGTTCTTCTCCGTATTTTCACTTTGTCAAGTACGGCCCTTTCAACCATTATTGGCTTTGGTTTAATTGTATATGGTTTATATTGTTATTACCGGTATCGTCAGCGAAACCGCCAGAACTCCCGAATCTCCCATGCCCTACCCAGCGCCTACTTCATCAATAATCCCCGTCCACACAACCATGACCCGTACCCACCCATCGTGGCCCTCAACAATTTATCCAACCAGCTGTCTGCCCGGACTCCAGCCTAGAATTAAGCCAACTATAATTTTATATCGATAAGATGTACTAATACAATATTGATTTTACACCTGTTATCACCTTCGCCTTAAATGATTCCAGTATGTGTACTAGCTTGTAAAGAAAAACACAAAAATAATTTTTTTTTTTTTGAACTATCTCTTCTTTATTCTACCTATCTTTCGCTCAAACATACATACCAATTGTACTAACACAATATGAATTTTAATTACAAATTATTAAATTTTGGGGACAAAAATTTTCCCCGACCGCGCGGGATGTTAGGTATGTATATAGAAATTACATAAATTAGTTAAGTCTCACATGAATAATTCATTAAGTTGTGAAACACACAACCTTAGGTTAAGTCAGTTCAAAGTTACTTAAA
Source organism: Allacma fusca (assembly GCA_947179485.1). Lineage (NCBI taxonomy): Eukaryota > Metazoa > Arthropoda > Collembola > Symphypleona > Sminthuridae > Allacma > Allacma fusca. The sequence continues at coordinate 33,524,455 of OX359246.1, forward strand.
CACTTATTGTAAAGGTGCAATGTAAGCACTTCCCATAGGCTAAAGCCGACGAGTGTCAACGTCCCGTTACATCCGTTATGATGTAACGTCTAGACTTAAGATTGTAAAAATAGGCTCAAGTAGCCACTTGTTAAGTTTAAGATTCTTCCAGACTCTTCAGTGAATAACTGAGAGTCATTCCAGTAACACCTATTTTTAGTTGTTAATCTTCATTTCCTTTTCCTTTTGATTTCAATTATAAATAAAAGTAATTAGTCTTCGGATTAATGTAAAATCACACTCAATCGTTTATTCTTAATCATTCCTTTCATCAGCACGATTTCCAATTATTTACAAATTCTTGACAATTACATAAGTAAATAATCCATGAGTTAGGATTTCATGGTATGACCATACCCTACTCTTACAATATTATAAATTGTTTTGAATGTTAATGAAGTAGATTAATATAAAAGTTGTATTTACTAGTAATTAGATGTATTTTCGAAATGATTATTATAAAAAATAGTTATTATCTAAAAATTAAATCGAGTCGGTCTTCGGCTTATATTAAATATCGTTGTTGCAGAGGCAAAATGGTCTGTGCTGCACAAAAGAATGCGAGCGTAGACAATTCCGCCTCTTCAACGACGTAATGCAGTATCGAGAACCTGAAAATGTTAGATGTAGTAAAGGGATTCATTCCAACGTATGTCATTCCAATGCTAAAATGGAATTTGCACAGATATTTCACATCATACAAGCTGCATAAAATGTCAAAATAAGAATTAATACTAGTGAAAAGTATTTTGAGTCAAATACTTTATTTGAATACAATTCACATGTCAGTGAGAGTAAGTAAATACCAAATACTTTTGTACTTACTGGTCCTCAAAATACTAAGTACAAAATACTTGCTCACTGCTCACCAACATTGAAATACAAAATACAAAATACTTTGTGGTCTGAAAATACGTATTTTAAAATACTGTATTTGAAAATACTGCATAGCTCTGGTACTAGTATAGAAAATTACTCAAAAGGTTGCACAGATTTATTAAACCAAGCTGACTAATAGACAGAAACAGTCCTATGGAGGAAGATTTGATTTTAATGTTACTTTAAAGTTCACGATTCACATCAATGCCAAGTAAAATAAAGTTAAAATTAAAAGCTGATTTCGAGCTCCAAGGCAATTTCAAAATCTCACTTTGTACTTACTAATTGTAAGTTTCAACAGAAATTGACTACCAACAACGGGATATAACAAATTTGAAACTATGCAGAAATAAATAATTACATTTGTATGCGAAAGAATGGATGAAGTCACGACGGGTGAAAGATAAGCATCAAGAGTTAGCGTGTCATGCTTAAAATGCAATCTTTATTACAAATAATTGCATTTATATTCCATGGTATAAAAATATTAATGTTGATGGACCCAAAAATTATGCTCTTGCAACTCAGTCACAACACAGTCAATACAGTAGTATTCATAATTAAGAAATTCCCATCCGTATTGTTTTATAGGAAACTGAAACGCCAGCCATTATAGAGTCAGAACTTGAACAGAGCTTCTAGTGATTAGGGACATTCACAAGTGGTGCAAATTGTGAATCCCTCTTGTTCGTAATATTATTCCAGCAGGTCTATCCGAGATTTTTCTGGATAGGACGGTGAGCATTGTAAGCTGAAACCTATGAGATCCGTCCATTTGGTCACTCCTTGGTTTCGGATTGATTCTTCCACAGAAATGCTAATCTATCATTTCACAGTCGCCCCTCTTCTGAAAGGATCAAAAGTTGCGAGCTGCTGTTGGCATGCCCTATTAATACAACAAAATTGCCATAAATGGGATTGTGTAATTACATTTAAAGGCGTTTGATCCACAATTGTAAAAAATGTTCCAATAAAAGACCATTAAAGAGAGATTGTACTTTATACTCAAATATTGATTACTTCTTAACTTATCCATGAGCATTTGCAAAATATGTACATTTATGTATTTCCGCCATTAGAAACTTTGGACATGACTGTATCAGTCCCATCACCCGTTACTAGCAGTAGGCTTGACAGTAGAATTGCATGAAATTCTAGAAGAAACAATTACAATTAGTAGTGACACATATTTTTGTAATATTGAAATGTTATAATGCCCAACTTTAGAGATGCAAAGTAAAGCAATATAGTGTACTCCTCATCTGTTACCCCCCACTACATATGATTTCTATTAAGACGCTCCTGGCAAAGGTCTTAATGTTTTCAATAATGTTTCCATTTGAAGTGACAAGAAAAATGATTAACCACAACCACAAGTGGCATATAATTACATATTAGTAAATACAGATAAGATTTGAAGTGAAAATTGTACACATATGTGAATTAAACTGAATAACGTAGCTGTACTGATGTTAATTGATAGCACGAAACTACTTTAGAATTACTTCCATCTCCAGTCATATTTTAAATAAAAAAATAGTGAGTGCCTCCTTTGGAATGAAGCACCATCAGGTTTGAAGAACTGACCTCAAGTTAATGCTATATTTACGATAGTTGACTGGTTGACTGTAGAATTAGTCAGTCCAACATCTACACGATTTCCCGTATAATTCCAGATCAGACCTCTGCTCCGGAATTCTGGAAATGTTGACCGCAAACTAAATATTAGACAATCTGAGAGAAAATAAGTTTCTTAATGAGGGGTGGCTGCCAGATTTCACTAACACACTAACTTGCCCGGTCTAAGGAAATCCGAGTATACGGTTATTTTGATACGAATAATTTGTATTGTAATGGAATTATTCCATCAAATCAAACAGTACGTAGCACTATAATTTGCAGCTACAGGTAGATATGCAGGTATATATATTTTAATATTATACCTATTGGATTTTTTGTGCCTCAACCAATTTGGGGCATACTGAGACCAGAGTAAGTTCACGGAAAAAAATAACTTAGCAGCACTCTTTGAACTATTGTGGTGTGAAATTAAAGGCTTTACGTTCAAGTTTGACCCACAGTTAAACTACGCAAGTTCTCTCAACTGCTTGCAAAACTGACTGTTGCTTTTTCTGATGGAATCTTATAAAAAGTAGAAAAACTCATTGGGCTCCCGAACATGGAATTGCTCTCGGAAAGGTTCGAATGAGGCGGAGTGAAAGCAGCCATCATGCTCGTATTCAAAGTTCTCAACGTACATATGCATATATGTACAAGCATACACAAGGGATTACGTGTTATGTTTGGAGTGTCACTAACTGTAACTCGTCTTGTCGGTAAGGAAGGTAAGTTTTCTACAGGGTGTTTCATATCCCTCTCCTCCCCCGCCTAGTCGTAAGGGAGTAATTAACTCACACAACAATTGATCTCCCCAGTTTGTAGAAATCTCTGATTTTATTAAATTTGTTACATTGACCTCGGTCAGTTTCTGGAGTCACCGGAGTCAAGGACTTGAACCAAGTTGGAATTGTTTATGTAATTTAATTTCAGCAGTTGCTTATTTTAATAACGTTTGTAAGAAACCTTTCGGATTTTTCGGGGAGTCATTACACAAATGTCTTGTGTTGAGATATCTTGACATGGTCTGTAAGAATAGAGAGCACGGTTGGGGAAATGTTACGTCAGGAGTGAAAGTAATAAAGATGTGGGAGAAAAGAGTTTGTCATCTCATAATTTTGTATGGATCACCTGGCGTTCATGAAAATGTTTCAGAGTGTTGTAATTACCGTGATTTCAATTTGAGTCTAATATCATCTTCCTAAATCAAAAACTGGGCTCCCGGGACATAAGAATGTGTCGAAAGATTGAATCCAAGATTTCAGCTCTTTAAAACAAATTGTGAATATTGTCTCATAATCTGAAGCCTTAGGGCCGCAGATTTTGACTCAGAATGACAAGAATAGACTCAAATGATTCCCCATGAAATTTGCTACAATTTTAGCATTCCCAAAGTTTTAGAAACACCAGATCGTTATGAAATAATATACAGATCCTCAAGCAAAATTTCTACAACCTTGCCCTGTGTTCTAATAGGTCATGTCCACATTTCTCACCGTGAAGACCTGAGATCGGCAGATCATATAGAGTATTTAATACTGCATCTCAACTGTAGCAACTAAGCATTATTCGTACGTCAAAAAATCAAAATAATACGAAGTAACAATTACGTCACGTTCAATAATTCCAAAGTAACAATTCGCATTTTTGTCATTTGCAATATTAATTGCAGATACAAGGACGGCTTAGAGCTACTTGTGGGAACGAAAAGTTTGATCCCATTCCCGAACCCGATCCCGAAAATTGCGCCATCAATATTTTCGGACTCACACCCGAACCCGTTCCCGAAATAAAGGGATCGGGTGCACAAAAACCCAGATATTAAATATGCTCGAATCGTTGATCTAAAACCCGATCCCGGTCCCGAACCCGAAATCAGATAAAATTTGCTCCCAATCCCGATTCGCATTTTTATTGATTTAGCAATACTTATGCATGCGTACCATGATACAATAGATTTAGGAACTATTAAAAATTGTCATCAAACTAAACTTCGGGTCTGCGTTGCCGAAAAAGATGCAGGAAGACTGCTTAAACGATTCCCACTATGAGTTTTGCAATGAATTTCATCTTGCCAGTTAGAGTGGGCGGAAATCGCTACTATGCGATCCCAACTGACAATATGCGAAACGGCTCAAGTCGCTTACGTAAAATTATTATCTCAACACTTTAACGAGGGAAGCCGTACATGCTTTGTATTTTTTTCTCCGCTAGATGGTTGCGTAGTTCCCGGGAACTTCAAGCGCTTAACGGGTGTGGGAACGAAGATGTTCCCGGTTCCCGACGGGAACACAAATACCTGCATCAAGGTTGAACGCGTTCCCAAACCCGGTCCCTGTCCCGAAATCCCGGGTCTGCTGATGTTTCTGAACCTGGTCCCAAAGTATTTGGGAGCATTAATTGTACACCCGAAGTCGAACCCGTTCCCGAACCCAATTCCCGGGTGTATCCCGATCCCAAAAGTAGCTCTAGACGGCATCAAGTTTTTGTGAAAGCCGCCTCGTCATCACCACTGTAAAGCATATCAGCTTAAACTTGTATTTATAACATGTGCAAATTAAATACAGTTACAAACTATCCATACAAACAATACATAATATGGCTTTATGCAACATCAATCACAATGTGTTCATTTTTTAATTATGTGGATTTTTATTTTTATATAATTTTATGAATCTGTATTAGATAGATGGATAATTTATTTGGTCGATTTTGCCTTAGCCCTTACAACCTGTATGAATCTCTATCTGTGGCCGTCATGGGTACAAAAAGTTTGTCCCCGTTCTCGTTCCTGTTTCCACTCAATACTGTTCCCGTTATGATGGGAACAGTATTTTAGGTAACTGTTCCCATGAATTTAATAAAAATGCGTACCCGCACCCGTTCCTGTTCCCGTACCCAGGAATTTAAAGTGTTTTGAACCCGTACCCGTTCCCACAGCTGGCGTTCCCGGTCTCGTTCCCGAGCCCAAGCCGTATTGTACTTACGATTAGTGCGGTAACAATTATTATCAGGATTTGGGTAACCACCAAGCCCTTCGTGTTGCAGATAAAAACAGGGTGGATAACCGCTCCCCAGCAATAGCGAAATGTAACGGCATAATAACTGATTTTTTAATTCTTCAGAGATTATGTACCGAGTAGACCGAATATCAACACTTTAAAATGTTATACTGTGGAAGAATGCAATCATGATGGGAGTATTGATGATGCTATTCCAATAATAAAATTACATGTTGATGAGGATTTCAAAATAGTACTTAATATTTAAGATCAATTGCTGGCCCAAAAATAATTATTCTACATATAAAATATATCTGAAAAATATATGCCAGCGCAGCGCCAGCACGGATCAGTATCCCTTTTTTAGCTTAATTTGAAAACAAAATCAAGCAATTAATTTTTCAAACGTAAAACTTGCAGTAAAAGTATAAACTAATAATATATAAGTATTTTAATACTAATTATATTAACTTGTAGAAATATTCTAGAAATTACTACAATTGTACTAAACACGAGTTCTAAAATTATTATCTTTAAGGCAAGGATATGTGTGTAGAAATTGCTGGAAAAAAGAATGGAATGGAATATGCAAATTGAATTTTGAGTGCGTTTCTAGAAGATGGTAAAAGTACCCACTCGATCCCGGGAACAACAGGTATGGGAACGGGATCTTGCGTAGACTGTACCCGTTCCCGATGGGAACGGGAACAAAATGAAAATCTCGGTTCCTGTTCCCGGTGGCCGGGTTCACTTGAGTGTGTTCCTGTTAACAAACTGGTTGGGAACAAAATACTTGTTCCCGTACCCGTTCCTGTACTCGTTCACGTTCCCATGTACCCGGGTTTTACCCGTTCCCGTGACGACCACTAATCTCTATTATGTAACAGCTATCATATTTTTAAACGTACGACAGAAGCAATATTAAACTTGGTTCAATGATGTGCTAATTGAAGCGATATAGAATCATATACATAGATGGACATTCACAAATAGTAATTTCTTCTCGCAGTTTTTCTACAAATAACACCGTGAAACTAGGAATAAATTTAAAATTACCACATGTGGCCTAATTCAAGTTGACGATGAACTTATTTTGAATAAAGGCTCCAAGGGTTTTAAGTATTCCGTCATAAGCCACTCGTGTAGTCAAAAATATATCTTCAAAAGATACGATTGCATAGGATTCAGTGTCAGGGTAGAACGATCAATGCACCACAAGCAGTACACTCTCGGTTTATGAGCATCCCTAAAAGTAGCTCAATTTCGGGGGGTGTTTCCATTAGGAGGAAATATTATAATTGTGACAAACCGGAGCGAGTTGGAACATTCTTTCCAATACAGAGAAATTGCTCGTAAAAAGTTTTCCACAGTAGGAGTCGATGCATGCTTGTAGTTGCAAGGGGAGAATTCGTACTGTGTGTACGTTTGTACAAATAAGTACATAGTAAGGGCTGGACTACTTCTTTGGCGTTTTAAATCTTTCACTGCTCAAACAGCCACTTTCACCCTCACCACTACTGTCTCTTCCTTCAGGCATCATTCATGAGTTAACCCCTTCGGTTGTTTCTTGCTGAATTGCTGGATCTCGCATCAAATTCCTAATATGCACATACAAAACAGTAGATATAGGGAACTCATGACATTTCATTATGCATCGGAGCTTCATCTACAAGTTAGTTTTTCAACTAAATTTTCATTACACAAATTCAACCTCATTCACAATCAATTGCATATTTAGGCAGTTACAACTTGGCAGGAAGCATCACTGAATTTCCGGAAAAAATTATGTTTTAAAATCCTTCGCATTTCGGGTAGTAAAGCTCTCTTTTGTTATTGAGTCAATTTTCTGTGTAAACTTCCTTCAAGATTCTTCACTGTACAGCTAGATACATATATACATGTATACATACATACGTACTGTGCGTTTTTTTATTTATAAATGCACCCGTTAAGGATAGTAATTGTTAGGCTGGGAGTATCTTGACTTTATTATGAGAAATTGTTACGACTTGGAATGCACGATTCTCTTTCGCATTCCATTTCATCCTTATATATTGTAAATACTGCTCTGAAGTCTTTTCTGGGACAACACACTGTGGAGATTAGAGCATCACCCCGTGGGATATTTTAGGCCCGCGGCCGTAAACATTTACCCGTACCCGCCCGGCCCGAAATTGCAGTTCAACAATAAAGCCCGGCCCGGCCCGCAAAATTTAAGAAAGCCCGTAGCCCGCCCGTAAATAGCAGTTCAGCTTGTAAATCCTTACCGAGACCCAGATAAATTTGCTAATTCAAATTTTCATTTCCGACTGTTTTTAATGAAATTGGTATTAAGTCGGGTTGTTCCACTGCAGAAATCTTAGAATTATGTTTGACCAGAGTTGCTGCTCCTCCTTGGCCTGATTGCATGCTAACACTATTCCTGTACTCATTTCGGAATTAGGTAGCACTTTTGGTGATTTTCCTGAGTATTTCATAATGATAAATTCTGGATTAAATATAAACTAGTACTGATGAATAACAAAAGCAGGCGTGCAATAAAACAATAATTGCTAGAAGCCCAGCACACAAAGTCGTGCTTTGTTTTATTGGTAAAATTACAAACGGTTGAAATTCGTTCAATGTATTTAAGTCTACGTACATATATTCACAATCACTGATCCTGCATACACCACACATGGAATTTGTCACGGGCTTTTACGGGCTTTTTTAACCGCGTAGGAAAGACCGTACCCGCCCGTAACCCGTCAGGCGAAATAATTTTTACCCGTACCCGCCCAAAGCCCGGGCGGGCCGGGCTTTGGTCGGGCTTTTTACGGGCTTACCCGTAAATTCTAACCTCCCGAGATGCTCTAGTGGAGATAATCATATACGCACAATTAGCAAATAAATTCTATATTTGTCAAAATTTGTTTCATACCGGCAGCCCCGAAAGTTTTTATACAAAATTTGCCAAGGAGGTGGAACAAAGTCAAGATTTTGTTGTTTAATTTACTTCAGTGTATGTTTCCTTTTCAAATATATTTTGACAGGATGAGTTTTCAAGGAATCCATTGATCGCTCTGTGTGCCCCGATGCTAAAATTAATGCCAATTACGAAATAACTATTCATCACAAGTACTTTAAATAATTTCCAGCCTTCAATAATTTATTTATTAATATAATCCAATATAAATAATAATAATATAATATAAAGAGAAATAGTTCAGCATGAGAAGTGTAGGAATAAAATACCCACTATTTCAGTTCAGCAAAACATGGTTTTAGCTAAAAAACATGACCTTGCTCGTCCGGTCCCTGCATACAATGTGTTGTGTTAATACGAAATATTTTAGACTACATGATTTCTAAGGAATAACTTCCCTTATTACGCCTTGTGTACAGAGCGAAAATAATCTGCTCTGACAATGAGTGCTCTGGCGAATTAAACGTTAATGCTATAGTCCAAAGCTGGGCAAAAACATTTCCTATCCTAAATCATACATACATTTTATAGTTTTCAAAGAGCATACATTTTGCATACATAAATTTTTCCAGAAATTTAATCATACATATATGCATATAAATATATTTATGCATAAATATATGTACACGTGCCTATAAAAGTATGTTGAACGTTAAAAACTAAATACAATTTATGATAGTTAAGTTTAAAAATATTAACTTCTAGTGTCGTAGGTTTCAGTCACAACGTCTAGAAATCGTTTGCATTGCAGCAGGAAATAACAAATGCGAATACACCAGTAGACACAGACTGTGCCAAGAAAATACAGGAGCTCGCTGAACATACAGGGTGCAAACATACCTAAATCTCCCGGCCTTTTATACATCATATGTACATACTCGTACATACAGTATTCATAGCATACAGATAATTATCATAAATGGTTTTAGTAGAAACTTGCAGCCTACATACATTGCATACAAATATTCGGAAAACGTGCGAACATACATAAAAAACTGCGTATATTTATGCAGAAATATCGGATATGTGCCCACCTTTGCTACAGTCTGTGTAAACTCCCGTCTCACACAAAACCACGTGTATCTCCTGAACGGCTGCACGGATGTAGCGGCTATGGTAGGGGATGTGCCACAAATGACGTCATCCAAAAACCTGGCAAATTACGACTGACTGACTGAATGATCACTCGTCGTCACGACGAAGGCTGACTGACTGTATATGACGTCATGTGTGTATGTATGCATGAGTATAGTATAATGCCACAGGGTGCTTTATTATTCAAAACTGCGCTCGTTTGCGAAAAACATTAATTCTCACCATTTAATCGGTTTTGTTTACCTCGTTTTTATCGTCGAGATTTTCTTAATAGCCATCGGTTATAACCATAATAAAAGTAGAAGATTAACAATGAGGTCAAAGGTAATGTGAAGTGGGTCACTCATTCGGTTAATAATTTTAAAATACTGTAACAAATACATTTTACATTAGAAAACAAATTTCAGTTGGACTTTTTTTAAATCAACTTAGGCCTGTTTGCACCTTACATCTTCATATAAACAAAATTACGAAGGTGCGGAGTCAGGTATTGTGTTAAACCACGTGCGGCATAAAAAGTAATTTGACAGGGAGAAGGACGTATACGTAAGTTTTATTTAAAAGCATTTTTAATTAGAAAATTCGCTCAAATCGCATGACCTATCTATTTGCAACATCCAGTCAATGGTGAGTTTATTACCTTTCACCACAGTAAGAATGTATAAAAATGTGCAATTATTCTAAATGTAACAAATACTTTTCCAAGGTTAGATGGATGACCCTACCAACTTTAGGCTCGTATTTGATATTATGGGTTTGCAATAAGAACCATTACAGTTTTTCACAGTTTGATAAATGGTGACTGCGACATCTGTCGATGATGCAGGTATTATTATGTATTTGTATGTGATCATTTTGATTTTCGTAGGTAAGAAATATATTCAACACACGTTATTTGTTAGAAGATCGGCTCAGCCGTATGATGTACGGAAATTTAAACAGAACACAACTGCTTATACATACTTCTCCCACAGATGACGTTTTTTGTATAACTTTTAGTTGAGAAGTATCAAGATGCGTCAATAAATACAAACACATTTCAATTTAAAATTGTTATAGCACACTTTTAATTCGCAGTACTAAAATTGTATTGGAATTGTCTGCTTTAAAAAACTCATCAGTTACTCTGTCCCTTATATTACTTATCGATATAACTTTGTGAATTAGGGCCAGGACTTATGATTTTGGATGATGAAGTCATGAAGATTTGAGGTAAGAGTAACAAAAGGTCTAGGTTAAATAAGTGCAGAAGATGACGTCATGTTATGAATAAGGGACTGACTGAGTACGTCATGTTAAATCATGCACGGAAAATCCGACTGACTGACTAAATGCATGACGTCATTTGTGGCATATCCCTAGGGGCATTGCCAGTCTAGTGTGTCATTAGGCATTACAAATCCACTACAAATGATTGGTTTGTCCGTGTGTCTGCGGTGGCGATAACTCAAAATTTTTGTGTAACTTTGGTATTGAATTTGAATGAAATCGGTTGATTCGTTCGAGCTCAGCAAATTATTACGAAGAAGAAGACATATATTACCATGCATTATTACAGCCATGTAAGGCTTCCATCCGACCGGATAAATCGAATATCCGATCCGAATCCGATCCGAACCGAAATTTTCGGATAAATTTTCTTATTATCCGATCCGACCGTTACGGATCGGATAAAAAATTTATTCATCCGTATCCGATCCGACCCGCGGATATCCGAAATTATCCGAATTGATACCATTGGATGATAAGAAAAGTATTAGGAATTTTCACTGCAAAAATGCATTAGCTTTTTACGTCATATGTACAAACTGAAGAAAAACTTTACAAACACCGCTGTAAATGTGAAGCACAGAAATAAGAATAAAACACGTAAAAAGCGGCACAGTTACTCCTTGGACAAATTGTTGTTGCACACTTCGTTCTTATTGGACGCTCGAACGCGCTAAAAATTTGATTTTCGGATATCCTTCGGATTATCCGATATTTATTATTTGTGATCCGAACCGATCGGATAACGTCGTTACCAAATCCGATCCGATCCGAATCCGATGACCGGATAAGGGGTACGTATCCGATCCGATCGGATTGTGTTCGGATCGGATAAGTAGTGTATCCGATCCGAAATTTCGGATATCCGATCTTCGGATATCCGAGGATCATCCGATCGGATGGAAGCCTTACAGCCATGCTTCTTAAACTGTTAGGCCAACGTTCTTAATAACGTTTTACCAATAGTGCATGTATATCAGAGAATGAAGTACATTGTGAAACTCTGGGGGTTAAAACAATTAATTCCAATCAATGAATAGTTTTGATTACTAGCAAAATGAATGTTGTACAGATATAGTACTTATTTACTATAAACGTTTAAACGCTATAAACGAATAATATAGCTTTGAGGTTAAAGACTCACCAAAACTAGCCCTCAACTCCGCCCATAACCTACCAATTTACACAATAATGAAACTTTTGGATGTTTATGATCCGTACACATGGGAGAATCCTCCTTTTGGATCCGCCGTTCTTTTTTAGCTCCATCATGATAATTCCTTTCAGCGTGAGCTGGTGAATGTATGCGTTTCAAATGATAAATAAATTTCAGACTTTCCAAACTATAATAATTCTTGACAAAATTGCTTTTTACCTGTATGGATATTTTATAGAAATAGTAGTGAACAGGATCCAGAGGAATTGCAGTTTAGGACGTAGTGAACCACATCGGTTGCCTAATTTTTCTGGAAGGACCAAAACTCTAATTCCTGTGGACTACGAACAAGAATGCTTACTGTCTTAAATAAATTCTTTATATGACTTTTACACTAGGAGTGGGACTGTTCCGGAATGTTCCAGGATTTCTTGGAATGGTCTGGTCCTTGAGCCTGGACCAGACCATTTGATCTGTTCTCAGTGTAGGACCAGGACCATTAGGTCTTTTAGATTTTAGGACCGGAACAATCTGGTCCGTACAAATTGCTGGAACAGGAACATATGTTCTGTTCCTCAAAATAACTCGGACCAGACCGGAACAGAACAGACCAGACCACTAGGACCGAATAGGTTCATAATACTATCACAACATCCAAGCATTTGACAATTTAGATAATGTTTTGAATAATTTATTTGATTATTTGAAACAACGTGTAGCAAAATCTAGCAATGCTATTCTATTCGCGGGAATTGGAAATACGTAAATGGTCATCTATCGAATCTGGTCCGACCATTTTACATGTTTGCTGGAACGTTTCAAATGGTCTGGTCCAAACAAAGGACCAAACATTCTGGTCTGTTCTTTGAGCTGGACCAGGTTTAATTGGTCTATGGACCAATTGACCAAACTATTGGACCAGATACATTTGGTCCTTTCGTAACCAGGGAACAGACCGGAACAGACCATGGAACACACCAGAACGGACCAAAATTTTTGGTCGGGACCAGAACAGTCCCATTCCTATTTACACTACCAAAAATTTGGCAAAGCTAAGCAGCAAATATGGTTATAAAAGAAGTCGCACGGATTAAATTGATTTAAAATTTGATAAAACCAAAACAAAGAATTTCTGTATATTATTAAATGAAGGTATTTTATTGTTACTTGTTCGGAACTTGCCACAAGTTCACTTCTGTTTTACAGTAACAAGTACGAGCGTACTTCCAAGCTATGACAGCCAAGCTGGTTAAATACGGATACATATATACATTTTCTGTTTAAAAAAGCGTACAGTGTTACAAATTAGATTTAAATTGATTTTACTGCATATTTGGAATGTATTACGGAAATCCAGCAAATAAGAAAAACAACAATCGGAGGGCTGTTCTCTCAATGAGTTTACGATATTTACATATTTGAAATTGTGCGGATTTCCAGCAAACAAGACAAGGAAAAAATCGGAGGGGGGATACCCAGGATAGATCTAAATAAAGAGAAAACAGAAGTGGTGAAAGTACATAGGCGGTTTCTGCCGGTGCAAGTATTGGGAATGCCCGAACTTGCAATTATAATTATAACTGATAATGCAAGTACCAGTAATGCCGTAACTGGTACTTGCTAAAATGAGTCAATTTAATCATGCAAATAACCGAAGTTGAACTTATATTGCAATAACATTTGGAAGTAATTGCACCGATAAGATAAGTACAATTGCAAGTGCAATTGCAATTTGTAATTGCAAGTTAACTGATACAGAGTATAAATCGTCGGCGAAGAGACAAAATGATCTGTGCATTTTTGATTGGTAGCAAGATGGTATACATGCTGTTTCACTAAATTAAACTAAGTGTATTAAATAAAATAATCTAGATAAAATGCATAATGAAACAGAGATACACAAATGAAATTTTAATTTTTTATTTGGTATATTTTTCTATAATTTTTTGCAAATGGGAACATTTTGATGCTAATCAAAAATTCACTTACAATTAGATCAATTTGCCTCCTGACCGACGAAATTATATAGTCAATACCGTAATTACGTCCTTTGAGACAATACTAGTGTTTATTATGTACATACATTAGTTATTAGAGCGGAACGACTTATTGGGGCATTTTGTAGAATTTTGCTCTCCAATTCGAAACGGTCGCAAGTGCAATTAACTTGATAAGTATTTTTAAAACTGCAACTTTTTGCAGTGCTAGTACTTGTAATTGCAATTGAATTTCTTGCAATTTCAGTTGTGCTTAACCGGTAATGGCGAGTATTTAATGTTTTTGTAATTGCATAAGTACACACAAATTGAACGACAATTGCAATTCCCTGGTGTAAAATAATCGGAATTGAACCGAAATTGCAAGTTCAATTAGCAATTGCGGTTAACTTGCAATTGACAAGAAACGCTAATTACATAGCCTTTGCAACGAAAGAAATAAAATGCTGTGAAAGAAGGCCAAATCTTGCGATTTACATGTAAAAATCCACTTACAAGTAATTCCAACCTTGCACGTATTTAACGTTGTTCATACTATTTACAGTATACCAATGATAACGCATGCTTATCATATATTTTCGGTGCTCAACTAACTCAAGTCAATTCTCCAAAATATAGCATGAACTCTACCTATAATATTTAGCAAAGTCCTATAGTAGTCTTCTCGTCAGATTGAATTCCTTTGATAAAAACTACTTTGGGCGTGAGACATCTGTAAGAGCATATTCGATTTTTCCGAATCGTGGAAAATTCACCAGTCATAGTGAGTTTTTCTATTTACCAAAGGACGCTGGACTTTTGGAGTAACAGTTGACTTTTCTGCAAGTTGTTGCGAACACCTTTGCGTTTTACTCTTAATCAAACTTTAATCGTGCAATCAGAGTGGAACACAACAGCGAATAGGACTTTTAAAGAAAATCTATAATCATTGCTGGAGAAAATAATTGTTATTGCCCACTAATAGTACAAACCACATACCTACTATTATAATTAAAGACGTGAAGTGAATATAATATATTAATTTAGGGTGAAAGTTCACTTTTTTAAATATTAACAATACAATATCTTTATTTCCTTCTTATTGTCGCTCTGATAATTTTATATAAATAAGATAACTTATCGCTCGCTACGCTCTAAATGTCGCAGCAAATACAATTACTGTATTATTAATGTTCACAATAGTGAAATTTCCCCCTGATTTAATAATTAAAAATTAATGTGCAGTAAATAGCCCTTGCTCTTCAACTTGAATCGGCAAATCGGTAAGGTATTTTTTCACTTAAAAAGAATCTCACGCCAGATGAAGTGACACATTGATATACATATGTATGTGCATTTTTGAATGATAGATATAGGCGTATATGTCTACTACTATGTACTGTTATCTAACAAGAATTCAAAATTCATTTTTGACCAAGCCTGTTTCGTATAATTACATTTATCCAACTTTTTCGCACTTGAGCAAATATCTATTTAATTATGAAGAAAATTTTCATTAGTAGGCTTACCTTCGAGCTTCTATGGTCACTGTGTACAACTCACTATTATGTAGGTACGTTATACAATGCGCGAAGAACCCATTGCTACCCGACTTTAGCTCACACAGTGGGCATTAAAAATCATGTATACAGTCAAACATTATGGTCAAATCGCTGGGGGCAGGCTATAAAAGATGACTATAAAGAACCTGAATACTGCGAATAGCTAAATAGTTGACAAATCGAAATCTGTATACTTAAAAAGCAATTAAAAAATCATCAAATACTCGCGATTATCGGTTAAGCACAACTGAAATTGCAAGAAATTCAATTTCAATTACAAGTGCTTGCACTGCAAAAAGTTGTGATTTTAAAAGGTACTTATCAACTTAATTGCAACTTGCAACCGTTTCAAATTTGAGCGCAAAATTCGACAAAATGTCTTCCGCTCTGTTCTGTACCTAATAATCACGAGTATTGTCTTAACAAGTATAATTGCTGTACTTACTTCACAATTTCGTCGGTGCAACTTGCAAAGGGCATGGCGATTTAAAATAAATTATAAAGCATTAATTGTTGTAAGAGCACCATTTGATTGTAGAAACAATCATAATCGTCAAAATCTTTTTCCTGAGCGTATTGAAAGAGATTGCATGGCATTTAGTGAGTGTTCATGATGGGTACAAAATATTTGTCCCCGTTCCTGTTCCCACTCAACGGGTACTCTTCTTAAGTGTTCCCATCCCCGGACCCATTCCCGTCATAGTGGGAACAGCATTTAGGTACCCGTTCCAATGGATTTAATAAAAATGTGTACCTGGACCCTTCTGAAAATATGCATATATACCCCTATACAGTAAAACCTCGTTATGGTCACATCGCAGGGGACGATATAAAAGATATAAAAGTTGACTATAGAGAACGTTGACTACTGAGCAGTGCTGCGATCGGGTCAAGTAATTTAAAAACTTGACCATGAACTTGACTTGACCATGAAACTTCAAGTACAGGGCCGAGGCAGCTTCCTTGGACGGGGACGGATTGCACCTTAACTTTTAGCGCGCTTTATTTACAGTTACATAATTTTGTAATTATTTTGATAATAGTACTAGCAATAAGTGTACTGAATATCAACGTGCTACTCCCACCGATGCCTTCACAAATAGCTCCGGAAGTTGAAGGCATGCGCAATCTAAAATTACTTGAACTTGACCATGAACTTGACTTGACCATGAAACTTCAAGTAATTTAAAAACTTGACCATGAACTTGACTTGACCATGAAACTTCAAGTAATTTAAAAACTTGACCATGAACTTGACTTGACCATGAAACTTCAAGTAATTTTCAAGACACAACCTGAACTTAATAACTCGCGTTCCTGTAATTACTTGACTTGTCAAGTTCAAGTAATCAAGTAAATTTTCTAAGACCCGAACCTTGATCAAGTAGTTAGAGTTCCAAACTTGAACTTGACTTGACCATGACTTGAACGTGACTTGAACTTGATAATTCTTAAACTTAAAGTTAAGTATTACAAGAAATAAAACATGTCCACAAATGTTTTAGCATACATCGGGAAATTATTTCCGTCGGACTGAAAACCAAAACGCATTCAGAAAACAATTTTAATACCTTTTATTTAAAACCATTCAAGGACATACTTTAGCGTATACTGAATACATTAAAAGTTAGGTATACAGGATAGTACAATTTGTAAAGGAATTTCCCTTACAAGAGACTATGTAAATGAAAGTTGAGGTCATAAAAATTCATCCCCCATATCGATACATTCCTTATAAGCTGATCTATTATAATGGACCTTCACTGTATATCTGACGAGTATTATATGGTGTCAAGTTTTATTTAATGTTCATATATGTATGTAATTATACATATACCTATTTGAGCATTGCCAGTATTCTTAACTTAATATTTAATAAAGTAAACTAGTATTTACTTGTTTATTAAATGATTTTTGTAATGAGCAATCCAAGCTCATTTTATATTGAAAACTATTTACCCAAAAAGAAACCAATAATTCTAAGTAATGATACGAATTATCAAGATAATTCTATCATCTCATGGAGAGGTTACTGCAACAACTAACAACGTCAGTTAAACAAAACTTCTATAAAACGGACTCTGGGTTTGAATTTTGTTTTTTGATTTATAACATACGCAAACCAAATACCCTGAACATGACAAGACATTTGATTGTGATTTTGAAATTTCTTCCGTCCTTTATGGCATGCGCAATCTAAAATTACTTGAACTTGACCATGAAATCTCAAGTTCATGTTCAAGTTTTTTTTCCATTACTTGACCCTGAACTTGACTTGGGGGTCAAGTAAATTCGTCTTACTTGCACTTGAACCTGACTTGTCTTAGAATGTCATGGTCTAGTACGTACTTGAACTTGACCCGAATGATTCAAGTAAAAAACTTGGCCTACTTGAACTTGACCAGAACTTGAAATTTTCCGCAACACTGCTACTAAGTAGTCAACTAGTTGACTATTCGGAATATGTACAACTAGTTGCTGAATAAGCTATTATGAAACTGGGCTTTGCAAAATGTAGAAACTGCTACGTAAGAAATAAATAAATCAATCGGAAGTTGAAGAAGTAAACAATCTGCCAAAACAGTTTGTTTCATGACTTGAATGCTTGCGCTGTCCTGCAAAGTCTTCTAAAACTCATAAAATTATTGGAAGAATATTGATAATATCAAATTGAAATTGTTTCTTTCCCGTTATTGATATCCAAAATAATTTAATAAGTATAACTAATTAAGGATATGATCATGCTTTTCAGAGCCATTTTTGGTGGGAATGCATGAATATAAGCTATGTTTTTGTACTAGTAAAAACAATGAATGAATGAGAAATGTCACGTGCTATCAATGTACTGGCAAAATATTATGATCTACATTGTATGTTCATAGTAAGGCCTAAATGTTACTCGTTAATATTGGGATTATGATCGCGCCTGGGCCCGGATTTTTTGAGTAATGTGATTACATGGAGAGTTGCAGATTCCTCGTGACAGAAAATATACTGGACAATAGAGAGGTCATGACTACTGGGAAGTTGACTATTCGGAAATTATTTAACATTACAGTATACGGGAGAATCGCCGGAATTATTTTATGACTATAGAGAGAAGTTGCTTATAACGGTAGTGACTATAGATGTTTGACTGTACATATTGACCTGTATATAATAGCCGTTCATATAATGGATTCCTGTTAATAGTGGACACTTTTACCGCCCGGTCCCACCTCCTATCCTTTAACTTATGAAACTCCCTCCATATAATGGTTTTCTATATAGCCGAAACCTGATCATAGTGGACTAATGATCATACCCCTTCAGTTAAAAATGCAGCTTGAAGGACCTGTATATAGTGGTCAACATATCAGAACAAAGGGATACCCGAACCAATAACACAGCTGCTTAAGTTGAGCTCAATTAAAGAATTTGGAGTACGTTTTTATTTGCAGCGGTTTCGTTTTGTTTGTATATGCACTACCTACATTAAATGCTTATTTATTAAGTCCAATGTATTTAAATATTTTGTTTCTTATTCATTATTAGTGTTTTGAAGTATTTTAAATTAACTACACTGCCTTTTAATCATATTATTATTAGTTGCTTTGCAAGAACTCAAATAATTTAATAATGATTCGACCGAAGTTGCGCAAAGTTCTCACTCTCTCTACGAAACTTACAATTATTGAAGGTATTCTAAATTGGAAATCCCAGAGTGAGCTTGCTGAAGAGCTAGAAATTGCCAACAAATTAGTGACTATTGTAAAAACTGTAAAATAACTGATTTTCAATAAGTACAACTTTGCCGGATTCATGCTGGTATGCCAGTATGTGAATGTATTTATATAGTGACCCCTGACCACTATATACTTATATAGTGGTCTTTGTCTATAGTGGGCAAATTTTGGCGTCCCTAGGAAAACCATTATATACAGGTTTTACTATTTATATTGCTAATGGGCGATCAGATATGTACATGTATTCTGTTCAAATTTGAACCCATACAGTAATTTTTTGTCTACACAGGTAAACTAAACAAACAATATTTGGGAACCTGTGTGGAGGGTGTACATTGGGTTTTACTCTTTTCCAGTAATTTGGGTTAAATATATTTTTATTCTGCACATCAATCAATGCTATGATTGAAATTGATTATCATAGGCGAGATAAATTATATCATCCCATGTCATTGAAATTGAATTGATTTGTCAATGTTTCTGCAATTAATATTAACGAACAAGCGAATTACCAGACATTCTCATTTGTGACTTTTCCTTCGCTGCATTGATATTGCGTTTATTTGCTTGTCAAATACATTAGTTAGACACATTAAAAATTTAATCAACCGTCAAATATGATACTAAATACGTTAATCTTTTCAGGGCTGTTTCTTACCTTTACAATGGAGAATGAATCTATCTGTTACAACACAACTAACTTGTCAGGAGGCGACTGTGCGTACTTTTCAAGCGATGAACACTTTAACAGTACCAGTATCAGTTTAACAGTAGTGCATTTGACAATGTTTGCAGCAGCAACGTTTTTGAATTTTATATTATTCTTATCAACATTTTGGTGCGAAAGGCCCGTGAAACCAGCGTTGTATTTTCCACTGTCTCTAGCATTGGCGGATGGATTTATGATGTTGTCGTTTTTACTTCAACTGAGCTGGAAGATGCAAAAATGTGCAGCACTTATCACTAATATTCTTAATCATTCGTTGATAATAATCCCAATCTTACATATTGTTGCTGCAGAATTTAATATTTGGTATGCGATAGTACACCCTTTAACATTTACTTCCGTGATGACTAGAAAAACTATCAGAGTAATACTCTGCATCGTCTGGGTGGGCCCTGTCACATTACTTTTTGTTTATTTTGGATTCGCTACAAATGCTGGAACGGATATTATTGGTTGGAAATGTCATAGCTACTATTTTCGGAATGACACTATATGGAGAATAATTTTAGCTGTTGTTTTCCTCGTCTCATTCATACTCATTGCATTGATGAATTTACAAACCAACAAGCTGATGAAACAGCAACAGCATCAACAAAATGAACAAGAGATGTCAGAACATAATAGTCATAACAGAAATCCATCATCACTTGGCAAGAGTCAAAAATACGTTAGGCGAACTTCAAGTGGAATTCTTATTTCTTATTTGATAGGATGGGGGCCGTTTTGTTTGGTCTATTTTATAACTTGCTTGGACTGCTATCAGGTATGAATATTTGAAAATTTCTAAAATCATTCAAAATTAATGGAACGTGCCCCTTATGAATGACACTGAATACTAAAACAAAAAGCATCATGAGTAAATTGAAAATTAGTGGGTTTTATGTAACAGTAAATTATGGTTGTGAGTTGTGAGTAATGTTGCTAATTTATTTAAATGACGCTAACATGAATTTCCTATGTAGTGGTTCCCAAGGCCCAAAGGATGGCAAAGTACCTATCAATAAATAGAGATAATACTATATGTTAGTATTATTTGTTGTAAATAAAATCCTAGGGAAAATTTAACCATTCCAATATAAAGGGAATGCTGTCAAAGAGAAAACCACTATAGAGAAAATTCACTGTATAAAGCAAACCACAACAAGCTATGAAAAAACGTAAATGTGATTTTGCTTAACGGGGACACACAGATGTTATTATTTTCTAATTTATGAGCGTATATAATGAGCTGCGAGTGATAATGAGCATGATTATAATGAGCGACTTATGAAAGCAAATGTTTATGCTACTAATTATTGTGTTTTATTTATTTAGATCACTAAGGAAGAAATGTCGGTGAGTGCTTGGGTGACAACATCACTTGTTGCCCTGAAGGCATTATCCAGTCCGTTTCTGTACGCGCTGAGATTTCGGAACATTCGAGTAAGAAATTGTTTTGTTAATACTTGTGTTTTAAATACCTACATAACGCAGATTATAATTCACGAAGATGGTAGACACAGTTGACACAATAATGCAAACTTGCTGCACACACAGCGTTACTTCAACTTCAGTTAGGAATTTTACTTATTAAGATTTAAGATCAAGAAGATAAAGTTCAAATATTTATGATTTTATACTGAACGTGTGCTTATAAAACAGTAACGTTCAACTAGTCCATGTCAGAATCAATATTCAATATATCTTGAAATTTCCAAGCACATTGCTTGTATTTACAACAATACTAATTAATACAGTTTCACCAAAATAGGTCAAACATTTTGGTCTGAGAATTATAGTGATGACTCAGACCTATGTAGTATTTTAAAATCTCATGGATTTAAATTTTAATTTCTCAATGGATGTTAGATTTCGTATTTTGAACTTCTCAACTGCAAAAATCTTTTGTGCAGATATTACTGTATAAAACTGAAAATAGCAGAAGTAATTTGTATTTACACGAAGTCATACAAAATGCAATTGAAAAAATAATTCTGCTCAGAATACTTCATACGTAAATCGCTGGAGCTATGATAGTATTGGAGCCGTTGACCGTACAAAAATGGACCATGGAGAGAAAAGCATAAGAATTGAAATATTTTCTACTTAAGTTAATAGAATTTTGTCTTTAAAGTATCTTGTAATTAAAATACAGTGTCTTGTACTTATAACTTGCACTTATAATTTGGATTGCTCAAAATGTATTGTTTTTATTTTTTTGTTGGAAAATGCTAAAAGATAATTTTTTTCTATCTATTTTGTATTTTGGTATTTTTTGGAAAGTATTTTATATGGAATTTTCATTTTTTAGCGACATGTATTTTCGTCGCTGTGTTTATCTTTTTGCGGAATAAATTTATTTTGTATGTATTTTGTGTGTCGCAGATTCGTAAGCGTTTTACATAGCTCTGATGGTGAAGCAAATTCAGGAGCTTTTATCAATAATCTGTAGCATATAATTTACGCCCCGTTGTTAAGTTCAAATTTTCTGGGACAATTGATGGATCAGACTAAATGGTTCTGGATGAGGAAATCCTGTAGACTAGAGCTTCTTTTATGAACAGAAATTCCGTCTCCATTACCCGCGGGGACAGTATTGCTGCCCCATCCCTGCCCAGTATTATGTGGGGACAATTTTGTTGACCACTTCGCGTTCGGATGTTTTGTGAGGATTTTTGTATCCGTCAACTGTGTTGTCACTTGCTTAAATATTATGCATATATCTCTCTACTACTGTCTTATATCAGGGTTTACAAATACAACCCCTGTACAAACCCAAACACAACTGGCAAAATGCGTGTGTATGTTTTGTACGTAATGCCTTTAAATAGCGTGTCTTTAGCAGATTGTAAAGACAGATGATCATAAATAGATTGATTGAAGATTGTATAAGTTTTTAAAGTTCTTTATTCAGGATTTCTTTCCGGCTGAACCAATATCACCCATACATTGCCTGTATATATTTATTTAACTAAATAATAATTAATACGCTTAATCGGTGGAGGTTAGAGAGCAAGGTAGCATTGAATGTAATGATATCCCACGACGAACTGACGGAGTACAGCCTTGCATAGGGGTCAATCATTTAAGACGTAATGCTAAAAACGGTACATTGTACCCTACCATTTAAACCCCCGTAACGCAACAGGCTGGCAGATTTGTTTTGCCCTTACCTCAGTGGGGTTGGTAATAGGTGACAGTATTTAGCGTCCACTTTGTTCAGATTGGTCAGGGTGGAGTAAATATGATTGTACAAGGGGATTTCAAGTCACGAAAGTTTATGACCCAAGGTGTGACCTCCACAGGTTAAAATGTTTTAATGATATTCAACGCAGGAAGTACCACAATGAGCCGTGGAGGTCATAACATGGGTCGTGAACTTGCATGCCTTAAAACCCAATTGTATAATAATGTGCACTGTATTCTGAGCAAATCGAGCAGAATTGGAAGGTAAATACGGTTACAATCTTGGGACAAAGATCACTTGCTCAACTGCACTTTTAACCGATACCTAAGTAAGGGTAAACATATTTCGCCAAAATGTTCTTTATGGTTGTATACAATTGCCCCACCAATTCTAGCCATTTCTGGAATATTTCTGACGGCAGTTTAGAAAATCGTCGAGTTTCTCTTAAGTAATTAAACTTAATTAGTCTTCTGTTAGGTCTAAAATTTAAATTGTTTCCAATTTACTTACTTATTCGTACGCCATGGGACACAAGTGAGACGTCTTAAACACTGCAAGACACAT
Source organism: Allacma fusca (assembly GCA_947179485.1). NCBI lineage: Eukaryota > Metazoa > Arthropoda > Collembola > Symphypleona > Sminthuridae > Allacma > Allacma fusca. Next base: position 33,548,197 of record OX359246.1, read on the forward strand.
GGGGTACAATTTCCATCTGCATTTGTATTTTAAATGTCTGAATCTACAAACGGGGACCCCCGAATTGATTCATTACATACTATACACGCAATTGACATTTTTATCTTAATGTATTAAGAAAATCCCAGTTCCTCAAAAAAACCTCCAAGCTGATGATTATTTACACTCGAAAAACATTAAATAATTAAGTACAAATAATTGTACGAGTGAATCAAGTCTGATTGTGAGTTTGATATTGAGAATTTGCACGCAAAGTTTATATTAAAAAATACGGCAGGTGGCATAAGGTTCATTCACAAAAAAGTGTATTTGTACTTTACGAAATAATCTGTGCATTGCATTGTTACGTTACAAATCATTGTACCACGTCTAACGTTTTATAACACGAGTTACGCACCCCAAGTGCCGGTATGTAATAAATGAACGGCCCCTAAAGCATAGATTCAGTAGAGCCGAGGCAATCGTAACTCCACTCATTTGTTCGAGTGAGCGTTATTGCTCTGTCTCTCCAACCGCAACATCCATCTCTCTCACTACTCACAGCACCGAAGTCAATGGCACAAGTCTTTGAAGCCATTCCTCAACGATGGTAGCTGAGTACATTCATTGCTGGATTAGTTTCGTTGTTCAAGGTTTATGCCTTTAGAGGTAGTATTTCTTTAACCCCAGATGTCTTTAAATACTAGTTGATTGTCTTTGGATACCATATGTTTTTAGCCAATTATGCCTTTAGACCTTATGCCTTATGAGGCTGTCTTTAGCTTCTATATGTTAAGAGATGTAGCCACATCTAGTGTAAAGGTCACGTAAATAGCTTGAAGGGAAACTCGTTGTGAATAATCTTTTGTTTCCGGAAAAGACATGCATAAATACCGAATTTTGAAACGTTAGGTAGGTATTACGTAACGGCGCTCAGTTTTAGTGCTCAGTCTCAACTGACCTGACAATTTTCACTCAGTTTTCATTTCCCCAAAGTTTCAACTTTTCGGAAAGTGAAAATGGGGTTAAACAGTGAAACTATAAAATAAGTGGCATTAAATTACAGTTATGTCTCTAATTAAATTGAATTAATTAATTAATCTACAAAATGATTTACAATGCCATTATGACCACATTATTTTAATTTACTTCCACCATTATTGAAATTATTTCCTGACCGACTTTTGTGGCTTTCTTGGAGAAAAATTCCACAAAAACTATGACCCGATGATTGGTGTACAATGACGCAAACTACAAATGCACGAAATAATTGTGTCACTAAACCTTTCGGACAAATAAAGCGTAGTGAAAAGGAATTGAAATGTCTGCTTAACTAGAAGCAAGGCATAATGAATTAATTTTGAAATTACCGTATATCATGCAGATTGAGATGAATCTATTTATCACAGTTATGCATTTATCACAACCTTGATAATTTCCTCAATTAACAGTGTGCCATTTGTTTAGCATTACATTTATTAATTTTACAGTTGTTCCCACCTTAACATATACATATATGCACATCTATGATGAGTGGGAAAACTGTCGGAGCACTCCTCTGCTTTTCCTGAGTATGCGGTATAATAGCTAAGCGCATAAATGGCTAAACGTATAACAGCTAAACGCATAGAGTTATACGCATAATCAGCTAAACGTATAAGGTATCTAAACGTATAATCATCTGTACGTATAAGGTATCTAAACGCATAATCATCTGTACGTATAAGGTATCTAAACGCATAATGATCTGTACGTATAAGGTATCTAAACGTATAATCATCTATACGTATAAGGTATCTAAACACATAAGGAGCAAAATGTATAATAATTAAAGCTGCCAGATTCAAATAAGCTAAATAGAAGGCCTTTTAATTTTATGTCAAAATTTATTCAGTTGTATAAAAACAATTTATCTACTCTACCGTTAGCATTTCTTAAAGCGATTTAACAGCCATTCTCTGAAAATAACTATGGTATATTGCTTATTGGCAAATACTTCTGTATGTTAATATTAGTAACTAATATTTGTCCGAGGAATTGAATTTGTTTCAACAAATTTGTGTTACCAATTAGCATATAATAAAATGATACACAAATCCTTTCTAGAATAACTTTTACAGCTGTCATTGCTTCCAGGAATTCCATAAACATTTTAGATATTACCTGTGTTCACAATTTATTGATAAAAACGAGTACGCACTCAGTGACAGCGTTGGTTCCTGTAAGGAAGCAGAACACTCTTTGTGCCGACAAAAATATTTCCAGCAAGACAATTTTATAAAAAATAAATGTTGAAACAATTTTACTTGGAAGCGCAAGGAAGTACTCAACTAGGACAGGATTGTCATATTCTCGCAAGCAGATTCTGCGATGCTAAAGTAATTACTTTTAGATGTATTTTTTGTAAGCCATCGTTGAAAGTACAATCTCCTCCCATTTTAATTTTACCAGGTCAAATAATAGCACATGGGGTACTTACATTTAAATAAAAGCAACTATTCAGTACTAACGGATACAATAAAAATATTTAATGATGATTTCCACTTCATTTTCATTTTATGATTTCTACTACTGCACTATTACAGTAAGCTGTAGAAATGAAAAAATGAACATAATTTGAGTTCAAATGATAGACCCACTTTTACATGGAAAGACGTTAATGATTCGATCATTTGCAGGTACCAAGTTCTAAAATGCCGGAAAAGTGTCGCTTGATCGCGCTCATATTTCCTAGCACAGAATAATTTTACAATAATTTTAGACAAATGTTAAAGAGTGTGTAAAGTTTAGAAGCTTTTTCAATCAAATTGACTTAGTAGATCTCATGAATTTTTAGTAAAATACCTTCCCAAATAGTACCTAGTCTTCTAAAAAGTAGTCATCTGCCAGCTTTAATAATAATCCACAAGTAAATATTGACATTCGTTTGAATCATACTAGTGTTCTCTTTTAACGACGATGCTCTTACAAGGGAATGTATTAAAAAGAACGCGAAATATTGTTTTCTTCACTCAATTAAAACACTAGCATAATTCAAACGAATGTCAATATTTACTTGTGTATTATTATACATTTTGCTCCTTAAGCTTTTCAACATCCTATACGTATAGATGATTATACGTTTGGATACCTTATACGTATAGATGATTATGCGTTAAGATACCTTATACGTTTAGCTGATTACGCGTATTGGGCTTATACGTTTAGCTTTTATGCGTTTAGAGGTGTAATCCTGTACCCAAGATTTTTGACGGATTATAATTCACCTGGGTAGCCACCAATAAGTTTTAGTTACACCAAATCCTACACCGGGGTCTGGAAAAAGTTCCCTAATCTGCGAATCCGGTTAGTCGGGAAGTTACTCATCATATTTTAGATACCGGGAAAGTAGTAAAATTTTTGGATTTTTGGCTGGTTGGGTCGTCGGGAAATCTCGACGAAGTCGGAATATGTGTGAAAATTTGCCTGCCGAGGGCGTTGGGAAAAATCGATGAAGTGTGACAATTTTTTCAATTATTTTCCCTGGCAGGGTCGTAATAACTTTTTTCAAAATCGAAGCAGTTGGAAATTTCTTTAAAAGTTTCCTACTAGAGTCGTGAAAGCTCGACGAAATCGAGAAATTTTTTAATCAGTCTGGAGTTTGAAAATATTTTGATGCCAGTGTTTCCTAGTTGAGTCGGGATAATTGCTGACTGTGCCTGCTGATTCGGGAATTGTGTGGACTCAGACTCTGCCTGTGAGGTTATAAAGCTGTTTTAATGGAAATAAAAACTTAGGAAATATTTTCGAACATTTGGCTGGCGGGGTCGTCGGGAAAATTTGACGAAGTCGGAATATTTGTGGAAATTTGCCTGCCGGGGTCGCCGGGAAAATTTGACGCAGTCATGGAAATTTTTGAAAATGGTCGTTGGAAAATCTTGTGTTTGAGTCGGGGAAGTCCCAATTTAGGTTAGTCGGATGTTTAGAACTTTTTCCAGACCATTCCTTGTTACACGAAATAATAACTTGCCAAGCAATGCAGGAACCTCAATATGAACTTGTATTTTCGAATTTTTCTGGATTAAATGTATTGTCAGTATTGAACGTTGTACAGAAATGTGAGGAAACAAAGCTTGAAATTCAATAAAATTGGTATGCTTGCTTCTATTACACCGAAGTTTTTGTATTTCTACTCTGAATTTCAGTTTCAATTTTAACTAGAATTTTAAAATTTTGTTGATGTTACCTTCTGGATAAATTAAATAATCTTAAATGAGCTCTTAACCCCTGATATACGACGTCCCGGTTTTAAAATTAAGTTACACTTTGTAATGTCACATTAGAGAAAGCATGGTTGGTAGGCATGTACATGTTCTACGGCTTTTCATTCCTTGGCTGCAGGCAGAAAAGTGCTAATAAGCTGGCCATTTTCAAATCATCATCAATTAATTCGGATGACGACTACTTAAATCTAACAAACAAAATATATTTATGATTCAGCTATATGTAGTTATTAAAAATTACGTTAATTAGTTTAATGTGCATTGTTTTAGGTTGAAGTTGCTAAAATCCAGGGCTCATACTGATTATAATATTACGGCATCTTATTCTGGTTTCAGGAAGCTTTACTAAAAATGCTACATACCTGTGAAACAAGCAAAACGTGCTGTCAACATTCTGTGGAACTCGCTACTGCTGACTCCCTATAGAGCAGGAGAATGCGTTTCGTTGTGTACATGTTATGCTCTAATGGATTTGTAAATGAAACAATTGTTTGTATGTTCTGTGTATGAGGTTACATGGAAATGTAATCGATATGTAATGTAAGTCTACAAATGTGTACACTTATATGTATGTGATTCTATATTCCCTAGTAATGTATATGTTGTCTCTCCACATTTACGTATATATGATGAGATATGTCCATTAGTGCTGTCCAGTCTTGAAGTTTATCAGTCTCAGTTTTTTAAAGTCTTTTACTTACAGTCAGTATTACTTACAGTCAGTCTTTATGCTAAGCATATCAGTCCAACTCAGTCTCAGTCCCAAGGAAAGTCTTGGTTCAAACTCCCACTCAGTCCCCAAGGATACAAAATGGCGCTAATTTCCATCCTTGGGCTTTAATAATGGCGCGAAAATTTAAAATTGCTTAATATTGTATACGCGCGTTGTATACATGAGTCCTTTTATCAGTCTCAGTCAGTCTTTTTACAAAATGTAACAGTTTCACTCAGTCTCAGTCTCAAAAAACGCCTTCTTTTAAAGTCAGTCTCAGTCTTTTAAGAGTCAGTCTTTTCGATTTGCCACTCAGTCTCAAACTCTCACTCAAGACTGGACAACACTAATGTCCATGTAATCTATATGTATTGTATTTTCTCGTATTTGCATACGTGTTTCTATATATTGTTGTAGTCTATGTGTAATTTCGTTACTTGGATTATACTTGCAAAATTCTGTCGTTCAATTTCGAATCATGGTCAAGTCACAGTCAAGTCACGATGGCGGTCAGCTATACGTAAGTATTGGATGGGGTCTTTAAGCATTTATTTGTGAACGCTGGGAACATATTCATATGCACTTTTCGTGTAATGGTAATACGTCTATCTATTTATAACACATTGTGATTTAAGAATTAGGACATGATCATGAATACTTAATAAATTATGAAATATTTTCCAGTGTGTAAAATATTGACATGATAATAAAAAAACAACTTGCTGCTTTGGTACCCGAATAGTATAGTAGTAATTGTTGTACTAGTAACTATAGTAGGGATAACCTTTCACGCTAATGTTCTTCTTGTTTTGACAAATAAAGACATTAAATTTGGAACAATTAACATGTAATTATCCATCATATGACCATCAAAAGTTTATGAAATATTATACAATTATTCTAGCAAACTGAATAGCTACTACCACACTATTCTTCTCCGCAAATAATTTAGATTCATTTGCAAACATTGGACTCGACTGCACTTATCATACCCCTTACTCTTGTCTTTTTAAAATCCACAACCGTCGACACCAGAATGAATTATTCACGGTAAGTGTTTTATCTTCAAACTTACATCATTAACTTTCATCAACAATTATATTATTTACTTACAGTGTTTTCATTTTACTATTGGCAATGATTGCGTTGGTTGTGCTTCACGCCGGGAGAGGAATCGCAAGTCCTCCAACCACTGAGGTAATAATCTTTGTTTTAAAACCAGAACTTACTATGATTATCGTTTTCAAGAGGATATCGTTCATTCACATGTTTAATTTTGCAATTATGTAACAATTTCAACTCACACGATTGTAGAAAATAATTTGTTAAATAATTTTTGCAGTTATAAAAAGAGATAACGTTCGTTATACATTCCCCGTTTCAATTGACGGTAGAGTAGAGCTGATATGGGAGTTATTCATAGAGGGTTAGGCATAAAAAAATATATAATCCCAAGGGTAAGGCTATGCTTTTCATATCAGTGATCGAGAAGTCATATAAATGTATATTGTGTTGTTTTTATGTAATCAATACAAATTTGTAATAATGTTAGTCCAGGAAGCTTTGTTGATTTTTTCGGTGAATTTGAACTTACATTATTGAATAGGTGATCTCAGGATAGTAAATTGCATTTTAAACATGCTGGGAGTATTTTATACATTCAAGTAGTATGGTGCTATTAAAATTTTGACGTGCTAAGAATCGGGGAGGTTCTGTGTTACAATAAATGACATGCTATAAAAAATACAGGAATGTTTCTTTGTATTGTTTTTACGGAGTAGCCATATTGTCATCCAGTTGGTGGTCCTTGCAGTGGCAGCAGTTGGTGCTGTGGCAATATACGTTGCTGTATACCTATTTACGCCTGTTGCTGACGATTTCCCGAAAGAATACAAATGGCCTAAAACCTTTTACTAACGACCCATTTTCAAAATTTGTAAATTGCCTCCTCTACATTCAGTCAAATATTTTACGCAGTCACTGCTTTAGATGTGGATTAAGGCCATGACAAACGGTATCTCTGGAAGCTGATAGTTTCACAGTTCAGATGAAACTCTGTTTTCAAACTAAGAGATGCACTTACACCCTTCTTTCAGAAATTTAATCAACTCAATTAAAGAGTGTCTGCGAAAATAATTGTATCCTTCTATATAATAAATGTATCGTCACCAGACGGTAATTTGAACTTCTAAGTAAAATAAAAATTCTTATTGAATATATAGGTCTTGTTTTGATTCAGTGCTCGGACTGGGTACGGGTAATACTCGGGTAAATGGGTACGGGTACAGGTATGGGTACTACCCGGGTACAGAAGTTGCGTACTCGCAAGTACGCGGGTACTACCCGGGTACTCTTGATTTTAGACAATAAAGTGGGTACAGGTACGGGTACGGGTATGGGTACTCACTCAGTGGCAATCGGGTAGTACCCAATGGGTACGGGTATCACTATGTAAAATTCCTGTACCCGTGGTTGATGTACCCGAGTATTTTTGGGTACTTCAAAGATTCCATAATGGGATGGATTACTATGGCTAACAATAAAACCTACCAACCGTGGAGTTGCTTATTTCGTAGTATACAGATACTTGCGTTAGTGACAGAGCCAAGTGGCTTCGTCTCATTTATGATTACGTGGTAGTTGCAATCTAACGCTTCTAATAATTCATCCAAGGAATCTAATAAAGAAATAGAGTCAGTGAAATCATCTGTTTATCGACTTAAATAGTGAAGCTCATCAACGAAGAATTTCAAGAGGGAGGTTCTTGGGATTCAATTTAATTAGCTTCATTGGGAGCGTAACATTACAATTATTTGAAGACGTATTACGAGATAAGATCGGAATAAATATACATTTATTAGCAGATACATTTCTTAACGTTACAAGTACCCAGGGTTCCGCATTTGAAAACGCCAAGGCATTTTATGCAGGCAATTTGAGCATTTTCAATTCTGGGTATTTATGACATTTTTAGTATTTATTGAGGTGAATATTTATAACATTTTAGAATGAAAAATATCATTCCTTGCACGCAATATTTATATTTCAGTCCCTTTGATCAATCTTGATAATTTTGATGTTAAAAGAAGTTGACAAACATCTGAACTTGGCGTTCAAAACTTCCATGGGGTTGCATTTTAGTCCTATTTTGCCTGCATCTTTCGAAAATCTCCGTCTCGGGCTTCATAAATGTGAGAGACAGTTAATGTTTGTTTTATAAAGCTGTAATATAAATTGAATATTCAATATTGCCTCCCACATTTATTTCCTGAAACCGCAATATTTGACTTGGAAAAATTATGATCAACTCAATTTTTTCGTATAACATTTTCTATACACAGAGGTCGATTAACCGGAAAAAATTTTTTCTTGTTCTCCATGTTAAAAAGCAAGTTATGGAGAGTTTAGTATTAAAGAATCCGTCCCAATTCCAATAAGCGAGAACACATTTCATTTCATTCAGCAAGTTATTATTTAGGGGTAGTAGGATTTGAATTTCGTCAAAGTTTATTAAAAAAACCACAAAATGCCTTAAATAATTTTTTCAAAAAATTCAAATAGGAAGTCTTTAACGCCTAGGGAAAATTCCCAAAACCCCGGACACTTTTAATGGAGGTCAAAAAATTGACAAATTAAAAATTTTCAGCTGGGCAGGCTAATGTTGTCGGGGATTTTAAATCGGCCAAACTTCCAGTACCCGAGTAATACCCGGGTACACACAATATATACTCGGGTATGGGTACAGGTTTTGGGTACATTACGGGTACGGGTAAATTGTGGGTACAGGTACTACATTCTTTTTTCAGGTACGGGTACGGGTACTGAAATAATTTACCCGGGTACTCGGGTATGGGTACGGGTATAGGTACAGCATTTTGTAGTACCCGATATTCGGGTACGGGTATGGGTACGGGTACACGGTTTCTGTACCCAGTCCGAGCACTGTTTTGATTATTAAATTAAGTCTTCTGAATATTTTAAATTACGCTATATTGCAAATCAGTCGAGCCCGTTGTTCAAAGAACATTTCATCTAACCATTTTGAATTGACAAATAACGTAGCACTGTCATGAGGTTTTACTTGTAACTGTCAATCGTACATCATTTGATAAAGCATTAATAATTTTGATCATTTTTTAAAATTGCACGGTCATCAACGATGTTGTTTCCTTTTTTGGCCCATATACCAGCATTGAGGAAAACCTTGAAAGCCCCAGAAAAAAGTTATACATTTGTTTTATGAAAATGAGAAAGTTATGTCACTAGACAGTAAAAGGTATACATGCTTTGATTCGAAATAATTTATTTATTTTAAGTTTCGTAACTATACTTGTAAATATAAGTTTCGCTACTCGCCGAAGCTCATCCAATCTCTAGCACAAATAAAGCTTAAATTGCAGCTAAGGCATGCTCCTTTAGAGAGAGAAGCTAGCGTTGAAGTGGCATATGTACACATGAAAAAGAGGTATTTAAAAGTCTAATACCAGTGTTGATAGCAAATAATCAAGAGAATAAAGAGTTCATACAATTAGCATTGGAGACGCTGGGCCCTGCATGGACATTTGACAATTACTAACATGAGCATACGCAGATACCCCAATTCCAAAATCTCGTATGTTTGTCCAAGAAACTCTGCCTAAAGTAGGAAACATATCAAGCACTTGATTTTTATCAGGCGGAGATGAGTCAACTGACTCAACAACAATAAAACTGACTCCGAAAGAAATTCTTGTAAGAAAAGTAATTATCCCATTTAATAACCTTATAGAATAATACTCATACAATTTCATACATGCACTAATCGGGTAAAATTTTCAACTAAAGGGATTAAAAAATTAATTTTGTGACACCACACACAACATGGTTATAAATGGTATTTGTTATTTACAAGGAGCCAGACCCTAACGTTGATTCTTGTACAAGTAATAATCTATGGGTTTATTAAACATGTCTCGAAAATAATAACTACGATGCTTTCATTATTCCTAACAAACAAAAACATGATTTTGAATTAAAATTGGGAAATATCAAATACTGCCCTTCAAATTCTACTTACTTTGAATTCATCTTATTTCCAATAAGTTGCTTCAAGAAAATAAAATCCAGATTATCTTGACTGTATATGCAGAAAACGTAAGTTATAAGGGATTGCTGTTTATAAGTGACGAAATGACTCAGTCTTATGGAGATCACTTATAACGGGCTTTCACTGTATATGTATGTATCTACAAAAGTATACATGGAAACGGCTACAAAACGAAAGCAAATTATGGTAATTTCAAAGATTTTCAAATAGCTCTTTCGCCTCTATAGCTGTAGCCTCTTTAGCGCATTATAAATAACATGTGCACACAAACATGCCCATAAAAGTGTAGTTGACCGATCGCAATAATTATAAGTTGCCATTGTCTTGCCTTCTCTTCCTTTGAATGTTATTGGGATACTTACTCTGTACTGCAAATCGTTCAAAATGATAAGGATGGCTTAATCAGGACAACTCATTTAATGGCATTGTATGCCAAATCTTAAAAAATATGTCTCTTCACATTGGAAATGGATCTACAGATAGTATGGAATTTATATTACCTAGTTTTTGTGAGCAAATTTAGCTTTGCTTGTCCCCCCCCCCTTTGATTTTTAGTAATATTGTATAATGTACAGGGTGGATATTAAATTTGACCCACCCAGGCTCTCCAAGATCTAATAGTGTTGTAATACAATAATTATTATAGCCACAGTGACACTAAATCCAATTCAAACATAGCTGGATGAAGGATTGGGGAAAGGGGTAACCTTCAACTTCCTACCTATGATACACCTGGTCGGAACAATCCCTGGTCACCTAAACTCATTTTAATTTGGAAGTTGTCTCCCACGTAAAATAGGCTTCATAGAGTGAGACAAACAATTCAAAGGATGTGAGCGACACACTTTATGTATTTATGCTGTAATGGTCAACAAGATGGATTAAAAATATATAATTTAGCATTATATATCGAAACATTTTTAGACACGCTCTAAATTGCTTTTGGAGATTGAAGCAATATATTGCACATACGTCATCGTGACGCTAAGTTTGTCATTGATTATAGTATAGAATAGTATTGTTTGTGTTATCACAGAATACATTCCTTATAAGAAAATCTCTGAAAGGCGCAGAAGTCTATTATCCAAAAATTATGTTACTTAGATGTGTATATGGTGTTGAAGCATTTTGTAATGTAAAACAATATATGTTCTTGTTTAGAGGGATCCCAATTAAGTACGTGCTTTATAGAACAAAAAAATGCTTTAATAAAAATCAATGTATTGACAAATAATAATATAATAATTAAAAAATATAACTCCCATACCTATTGCAGTACCTTAAAAACCTTCCAACCAGTTAAATGAATAGGTATTGAGATAGCATTTCTGTAGTCCCTAAATCTGTGACAAACTGACAATGAGTTTGAATCAATAGTCAATAATAGGGAGCAAGTCTAGATATAACATTTGAGATGCATAATTGATTGCAGATTGCACGTCCATGACAATAAATTTTTCCAGCTGGACAGGTGTCTAATTTCACACACACTGCAAACGTTTCCTTGGTTTTAAACCATATTCACTATTTCGTTAGGTAATAAGATTTCAAGGATGGGAGTTATATTGAGAACTTAGGAAAGGTCTGGAAATGAATTGGGGTTGAGCAGCTTCTGTAAAAGTAAAAGTAGTTGTCACGGAGAAGTCGTACATTTCTTAAAATGCCCACCTAATGTCACTCTTTTCGGTTTCTAGAATATAGATAGCTTTCACATGCAACCTTAATCAGATAGCGAATCACTTCAAAGATTGCTTATAAAACCTGTGTGGTAATAAACTTTACAACTCTTGCTGAAGAAGCCAGTCCAATGTACTACATTTCAAGTTGCTTAACTATCCAAAATCAGTTGATTGTGCAGTGCTATTAGTTCGTTACGTTTTGCAATTATTAGTTCATGGTTGGATCATCGGAGAATATCACAAGGGAAACATTTGGGTGTTAGATTTTTATTGAGACCTGCTGTTTCCCCAACAAATAGAATACACGTCTGTTTCAGAAACCAAGACATGCTTTCGACTTGTAATATAATCACCAAAAATAAGCATGAAATAGGGCAGAAATGGGATTTATGAAGATTATACAGCTGATAAATTATATTTAAGGGAATATATAGCAGTTTTGTGGTCATTGCCGTAATTTATTCGGAAGTATTAGATATGCGACGTAGATTATTCATTTGCTAAAATTCAACAACATTCTCGCAGGTATTACACAACATTTACACTATATACTGTGTCAAAGTCGTAATCATACTGGTAAAAAGTATTTTGAGTAAAATACTTTATTTTAAATACATTTTCCATGCCTTTGGAAGTAAGCAAAAACAAAATACTGCTGTACTTACATACATGCATTTAAAATAGTAAGAATAAAAAACTTGCACGTGCCTACTGTTTGCACTGTCAAAATACTTTCACTTGCCTACTGTTTGAAATGTCAAAATACTTTGATAATAATAATGTAGGCCCACAGGGGCGCATTTTATTCTTGCATTTAACCTTAGTCATCATGCCATACACAATTTTGAGAACTTGTGATGTAACAAAAGAGAAGCTTATACCGGTCCTCTTTGGTTGAAAGTTGGGTGGAAACCTTGAGAACTGGGTATCGTACGCAAGGTAGGCTGAATTTTACTTTCCCGGCCACAAAAATAACTACCACCAAGTCTAGGTCCGTTGGTGGTAGGTTGGTGGTAGGTTATGGTGGTAAGGAATTGGTAGGATATGGCGACAGTTTATGGTGGTAGGGTCAATTGGCAGGGTATGTTGGCAAGCTATGTTGGTAGGGTATGTTGGCAAGATATGCTGGTAAGGTATGTTGGTAGGGTATGTTGGCAAGGTATGATGGTAGGGCACGTTGGTAGGTTCTCGTGGTAGTTGGGTGGTAGGATGGTAGGTTGGTGGAAATAACATATGTATGATAGTGTTTCTTTATGAGGTGGTAGGTTGGTGGTAGGTAGTTTTGTGGTAAGTAAAACTCAGCCGCAGTGTACCGGCACTAAGTATAAGCATGGAGCTAGACGAGTGGGACAAATACCCATCAGTCCATTCCTTTCTCAGAGAGTATAACACAAGTTTTGCTCCAGCTTTTTAGGAAATGCAGAGTAGGAGGTAATTGGGAGGGAGAGAAGATTTGGGCTAGGAAGAGATTATCGGACGCTCATTAGAATGGAATGTCTAGCGAACCATGCAGATTGGCAGCTTCTCCTAGTTTCCCTTCATCTAAAGAATGTCCACTGATAGTCCGTGTGTGCATCCGGGCCATGGTTTCAGTCTTCAGAGTGCAAGCCCCTTTTAAGTCCTGCTCCTCACCTCACATAAAGTTATAGTAGAAGACAGAAAGAGCAGTGGAAATTATTAAAGTATCAGAGATTTACTGTAATCGAAATCGACTCCAATCGCAAGACGCTCTGACAACTCAGCCACCACTGCCTGGCAATAAATATAATATATATATAAATATATAAATATTAATTATACGTATTTATATATATATTTTTATATGTATTATTGCATGTACATTAATATTATTGTATAATTAGATAATTAACATTTAATATCACCTAACACTATAAATTTGAATGCGTGTGACATTGAAATATAGCTATAGAATATTATCCATTTAATTTTTCAATTTATCATTTTTAAGTAACTGTTATATTTTAAACACATGTAATTGTTCAGAAAATACACAGGTGTGACACAAGGGGTATTTAATAACACATTCCTCTGAATAATTGTACACAGACAGAAACTATCTACAAAAGATTTTTTTATATTGTAGCTTACATATGATGGAAGCATGCATAGGATATCTCTTTATGCTATGCAACACTGAATTGTACTGTAATAAAGTAGTAATCGAATAAGAGTATTTTTTAAATAATCCGTTTCGTTTCTGTTCAATCATATGTCGGTGTATTTGGAAAGTTAATTAAAATATCAGTAGGTATATATATTAGTAGATATCATATGCCTGCATATGTATGTGCATATTAGGAATTTGATGCGGAGATCCACCAATTAAGCTTAATTAATTAACTTGTAGAGGAAACTCTGGCGCATAATGGAATGTCATGAGCTCCGTATATCTACTGTATGTATGTGCATATTAGGAATTTGATGCGAAGATCCAGAAATGAAGAAAGAAAAAACTAAGGGGTATTAAACTCATAAATGATGCCTGAATGAAGAGAAGACAGTAGTGGTGAGGGTGAAAGTGGCAGTTTGAGCAGTGAAAGATTTAAAACGCCAAGGAAGTAGTCCAGCCCTTACTATGTACCTATTTGTACAAATGTACACACAGTACGAACTCTCCCCTTGCAACTACAAGCATGCATCGACTCCTACTGTGGAAAACTTTTTACGAGCAATTTCTCAGTAAGGGTAAGAATATTCGAACTCGCTCCGGTTTGTCACAATTATAATATTTCCCCCTGATGGAAACGCCCCCCTGCAGAAGCAAAATTGGTTTACTTTTAGGGATGCTCTTAAACTGAGAGTGTACTGCTTGTGGTGCATTGATCGTTCTATCCTGAGTAAATTCTAAGTATTCAAAATAAGTACATCGTCAACTTGAATTATGTTAATTTTATATTTAATCCTAGTATTACAATGTTATTTGTAGAAAATCTACGGAAAGAAATTACTAATAGTGAAAATCTTTCTTTATAATTCTATATCGCTTTTATTAGTACATCATTGAACCAAGTTTAACATTCACATTTGAAAGGACTACCTATGCCTATATTTCAAGCAATCTCGTCATAAGTTTCAAAATAGGATAGCTGTTACATAATAAAGATTCATAAAATTATTGAATAAAAATAATAGCAAAAACAATATTATAGAAAAATAAAAATCTATGTAATTCACAAATGGACATTTACTTCCCTAGTTCACTGCAAAGGTAAACAGAACTTAAACTTGCTAGAAAGGTTCATCCAAGTACATTATTTGTTTCGTTTTGTAAGTGTCTGTAAAATAGAACACAAATAATAGACAAGGACGAGGGTGACATCGTAGCGTCTTCAACCTGAGCTCATATGCAAATGCTTCAAGGACTTCACGATCTGCTGTATCATGTGTGTATGTAAGTCCACATTTATTTTATAAAGGAGTAACTACAGATACAGTTGCTCTGTCCGTCAATGCACAAGAGCACCCATGTAAGGAAGGGATGTTTATTCAATTATGGGGGCAAGCTCTTACAACTAAATGCACACATTGTGATTGATGTTGCACAGAGCCATAGTATGTATTGTATGTATCGTTAGTTTTTAACTGTATTTAATTTGTACTTGTTACAAATACAAGTTCAAGCTGACGTGTTTTACAGTGATGACGAGGCGGCTTGTACAAAAACTTAGTGCAGTCCTTGTTTCTGCAAATAATTTTGCAAATGACCAAAAATGTAAATTGTTCCATTGGAACGTCACGTAATTGTTACTTCTTATTAGTTTGACTTTTTGATGTACAAATAAAGGATACGCTGTTTAAAAAATTGTTTTGTAGTTGGCTTATTATTCTCAGAGACTGTTAAAAATTATTTACTTGTCATAAAACACTTGTGTGTACATGGATTTGGGAGATATAAGTTATGAGGCATCTCAATATCTCAGGTCCGTGACTCTGTGGTATTAACACTAATACGATCCAGCCTTAGAAGTGACATCCCTAAATAGGGACACACCAATGTAGCATGTTATCGTTTGCCAGAAAATTAATGTCTCTTTATGCACTTAAACTTGAGCATGGACCTTATTGCATTGCAATGGAGCCAACTTTTTCAACTTTTTAGGGTTGCTCCTATATAGCGAGATATGTAGATTTCACTGTGTCGCATGCCGTAATCTCTGTAAAGATTCTCAAACTTTGAAAATACATATTTTCGATCTTTTTTAATAATTATTATTGAAATTTGGTGTCATATATGTCCTTTCATGTAACCTCACTCCTGAATGATTACAAATGACATTTAAATCATCAGCTCTAAGAAAAATGTCAGCCAAGTTAGCGCTAACACATTATTGATAATATTAATTAATTGTATGGTTTTTGTGGTATCCTAGAATGTATTCTCTATAAGAACATCTCTGAGAGGTGCAAAATACTCTTTTCTGAGAATTACGCGAATTATATACTATAGAAAAGTTTTGCAATGGAAAACGACAATGATATGTTTTTGCATAGATGAATGAGTAAACCACAATAGGTTAAACCTCAATTAGACTCAATTTTAATTTCTGCAACAATAATAGTTAATACAAAGTGCTATATTAAAAAGATTACAAATGAATTATGAATCTTTGGGAAAAGTACACTCTCATGTGGACTAAGATAGTGTGAGTTATGGTAAAAAATACGACGTAACGTCAAGTTGACATGAAAATGTGCAGAATAAGGTGGAGGAACTTTGGAGAAAGTACTCCAGAAAACTGAGGTAGTTACTAATTGAAGGCTGGAGAAGAAACGCTCCCCGAGTTATAATCTCGGAGGCTTTTTGTATATTGAAGTTATTTTGTCTTTGAAGAAAAACATAATACAATCAAATAATTATGAATAAACTGTAATTTCTTGTACATAAGTATAGCGCTTAAATTAAGTTAGTATACATATGAGATAAGGTATATAAAAATAGTACATATACATAGGTAACAAAAATAGTTGTATACTAAGATTTGACCGGTAGTTAAGCTCATTAATTAGGTTGTTACGTTAAAGGAAACATTAAATTAAAATAACGTCCAAGTATTATTGGAACGTTAGTAATATTATGAGTTGGGATACTCTTGTCCGCTCTTCCACCGAATGTAGCTTGACGTATACAACGTATTGGGATATTTGTTCTGTGCTAAAATGAGCAACATGGTTTACTCAGCACGTTACAGATAATGCCATTTTATGCAAAGTATCAAAAACAATAGGACCCTTCCCATTGTAGAATTTTAAACATAGAAATGTTTATTACATATTTATGTTTTGTTGAACAAGCCAGCTTTGTTTGCTGGCCTTGCCTCGTGCTTCCTTTGATTTTTGTTGAAGTATTATTATAATTATGTACATGGTTATTTAATATCACCTAACATTATAAATCGGAATGAGCAAGAAACTGATATATTGCTATAGAATATTATGCATTTGTTTTCAAATCCTCACTTTTAAATTAGTTGTTATTTTTTAAACATGTAATTGCTGTGAAAATATACAGAAAAAGTGACACAATGGGTGTTATAGAACACATTCCTCTGAATAATCGTTTACAGAGAT
The DNA here is from genome assembly GCA_947179485.1 of Allacma fusca. Classification (NCBI taxonomy): domain Eukaryota; kingdom Metazoa; phylum Arthropoda; class Collembola; order Symphypleona; family Sminthuridae; genus Allacma; species Allacma fusca. The sequence goes on from OX359246.1 coordinate 33,565,504, forward strand.
TCTATCTACAAAAGGATTTCTTTTATATTTTAGCTTACATATGATGGAAGAATGCAAAGGATATATCATTATGATATGCGATACAGAAATTGTACTGTAATAAAGTAGTAATCGAATAAGAGCATGGTTTAAATAATCCGTTTCATTTTTGTTCTATCATATGTCCAGTGCTCGGCACGGGTACGAAAAATCGGTACCCGTACCCGTATCCGTACCCGAAGTGCGGGTATTTCAATAACTTGTATCTATACCCGTACCCATACCCGAGTATCCGGGTATAAATTTTACGTACCCGTACCCGCAATGTTATCTCAATCCATGTACCTGTACCCGTATTGTACCCGTACCCGAAAATACTCGAAAATAGTACCCATACTCGAGTATCTCAGTGTCGTACCCGTACTCGTACCCGGGTACTTCATCCGGATTTGTTTGAATGTAATACATAGTACGTTATATGTAATAATGTATGACACCTGAGTGGGTAATTTTGACTAGCTAGAGAGGTATTTGACATTATATATTTTTATTGAAGTGTAGAAAACTATAAGCGTTTTTGATCAGAAGTAAAATTATCCCCATTTTATTGTTTATGGGCTGATGGGCGAAGTATTTTATAGCACCCAGTCCATATGTACATGCATTTTTTGGCTTGGGACTTGGCGTCTCGATTTTTCACTTCTTGATTTATTCGGCCTTTTACATTAATTTTCTCACCTCAGTAGCTCTGTGTACATGTAACTCATTAATATCTTGTTACAAATATCCGCCTTTTCCTAATCAGCTACCAATTACAAAAAATGTCTTGCCATCCAACTCATCGGAACTCTAATTTTTAAATTGTATTCATTGTGGCTAATGAAGTATCATGTACATACGTGTCAATCAGACTATTTATGCAATTAGTAACAAATTACTACATTATGAAGACGTTTTGTATAAAATTTCGTTGAATCCTATTCTCCACTTCTATTTTGATATTATTCATCGTCTGTTTATTAATTATTCTTCCTAAAACCTGTTTCCATAAAAATATATATTATAGATATAAATATATATTTTAGCAACACAGTCTGAAATACAGTTACTGCATGTTGTAAGGTTAAAAGGGTATTAACAATAAGCTATATGCATTCAGAATTACTAAAAATACCGACAGAATTTTCCAACGGAAGTTCCATTATTTTCATAAAATTCATCAAAATGTCTCAAATCTCAAAAAATACTCGGGTACAATGGTCGCGGGTACGGGTAAATGACACCATTATACCCGTACCCGGTGGGTATATACCCATTTTGAAATCCTTGTACTCGTACCCATACCCGTATCCGTACCCGAAATTTTGAGCCGACCAAAGTGTACCCGGGTAGTACCCCGAATTGTTCGGGTACACAAAATCCGTACCCGGGTAGTACCCATACCCGTACCCATACCCGTTTACCCGAGTATTACCCATACCCGTGCCGAGCACTGCATATGTCAGTGTGTTTGGAAAGTTGAGTTAGAGCTACGTTGTACAATTGCATTAGAGTCCAAACTTCTGACCGTCTTACTTTATCTCAAAACTAATTAAGTCTCTTAACTATTAAGTCTGCTGTCCCCAAAAAAGACTTCAGATCACTATTTTCAATACATGTACAAGGATAAAATGGAATGCGTACAGAGAATTGTACATTCCAGGGCGTAACAATTTCTCCTAATAATTACAAGTTACTCCGAGCTTAACAATTACTATCCTTAACGGGTGCTTTTACAAACAAAAGAAGAATGTTGCAGGAATTCAGCAACGTTTACAGAGAAACTTTACTCAGCAACATAAGAGAGCTTTACTACCGGAAATGCGAAAGGATTTTAAAACACGACTTTTTTCCGGAAAAAATGAACGTTTCCTGCCTCAGTGTCTAAATATGCAATTGATTGTGAATGAGGTGGAATTTTTGTAATGAAAAAATATTGATGAAAAACTAACTAGAGTAGAGGAAACTCTGGCGCATCATGGAATGTCATGAGTTCCGTATATCTATCCGTATGTATGTGCATACTAGGAATTTGATACGGAGATCCAGCAATTAAGCAAGAAAAAAAAGAGGGGATGAACTCCTGACTGATACCGAAATGAAGAGAAGACAGTACATAGTGGTGACGGTGAAAAGGCAGCCAGAGCAGTGAAAAATTTTAAATGCCAAAGTCAAGCCCTTACTACTTAACTTATGTATACAATCATACACACAGTACGAACAGTTCAGTTCAGGTTTATTCAGGAACTCTCCCCTTTCAACTACACGCCTGCATCGTAGTGTGGAAAACTTTTTACGAGATATTTCTCTGTAAGGGAAAGAATGTTCGAACTCTCTCCGGTTGGTCACAATTAAAATATTTCCTCCCTAATAGAAACGCCCCCCTGCAGATAAAAAATTGAGCTTCTTTTAGGGGTGCTCTTAAACTGAGAGTGTACTTCTTGTGGTGCATTGATCTCCGGCCTTCAGATTGCATCTTTTTTGGTGGTCCTGTTTTTTGCCTTTATTCTGACCATGATGGTATTCATTGCAAGAAAACATACCTATAATAAAGACGCAACGATCTCTAATGATAGGATACTCTAATGTGTCGTTAATCCTTGCATATCTGTATATGGATCTATGACGCCGGTTGGGAATCTTGCTGTAAGCTTAGATTTCACCCTTAGATTTATTTCTAGTTTATTATAATTATTACTCAAGCTATGCAATAGTATTTCTGGGTATTGGGATTTATATGGTACAACTTGATACTGTATTTGTTTGTGTAAGGGAGCCGTTGCTTTGCAATCTGGATTGGGTCTAACTCATTAATTGAGTACAATGCAGCTTTGTAATGTGGGGTACTCCGACCATCACCAACGTCGACGTTATCAACTGTATTTTTTCAGTGTAAGAAATCTGCATTTGGATCATTGGACCTGGTGGGTTTGACATAGACAAGGACGAGGTTGACACTGTAGGGTCTTCAACCGGAGCTCATGCTCATATGAAAAAGGTTCAAGGACTTCACGATCTGCTGTATCATGTGTGTATGTAAGTCCACATTTATTTTATAAAGGAGTAACTACAGTTGCTCTATCTGTTAATGCACAAGAGCACCCAGGTCAGGAAGGGATTTGTAGTCCATTATGGGGGCAAGCTGATACAACTAAATGTACACATTGTGATTGATGTTGCATAGAGCCGTAGTATATAATGTATGTATCCATTGTTGGTGACTGTATTTAATTTGCACTTGTTACAAATACAAGTTCAAGCTGATGTGTTTTACAGTGATGACGAGGCGGCTTTTACAAAAACTTAGTGCAGTCCTTGTATCTGCAATTAATATTGGAAATTACCAAAAATGTGAATTGTTCCATTGGAACGTCACGTAATTGTTACTTCTTATTATTTTGACTTTTTGATGTACAAATAAAGGATACGCTGTTTAAAAAATTGTTTTGTAGTTGGCTATTTAATGTTGTTTATTATTCTCAGAGACTGTTAAAAATTATTTACTTGTCATAAAACACTTGTGTGTACATGGATTTGGGAGATATAAGTTATGAGGCATCTCAATATCTCAGGTCTGTGACTCTGTATTATAAACACTATCTGTACATAATACGATCCAACCTTCCAAGAGGAATCTCTAAATAGGGACACACCAATGGAGCATGTTAGCGTTTGCCAGAAAATTTATCTCTTTATGCACTTGAGCATGGACCTTATTGCATTGCAATGGAGCCAACTTGTTCAACTTTTAGGGTTGCTCCTATATAGTGAGATGAGTTCACTGTGTCCCATGCCGTAATCTCTGTAAAGATTCTCAAACTTTGAAGATACATATTTTCTATCTTTTATTAAATTTATTATTGAAATCTAGTATCTTATATGTCCCTTCATGTAACCACACACCGGAATGATTACAAATGACATTTAAATCATCAGCTCTAACATATACGTCATCCAAGTTAGCGCTAAGACATTATTGATAATGGTATATAATTGTATGGTTTTTGTGGTATCCTAGAATGCATTCTGGACAAGAACATCTCTGAGAGGAGCAAAATTCTCTTTTCTGAGAACTACGCTAATTATATACTATAGAAATGTTTTACAATGCAAAACAATACAGTGCACTCTCGCTATAAGAGTCCTCCGTATAAGAGCATGTTCTGTATAAGAGCACTCCCAGGCGTCCCAGGTCCTCCCAATGGGATTGTAGTGATGTAATTGTTCCTTATAAGAGCACCGTTTATAAGAGCATTTTCGATGTAAGAGCTGGAAATCTACTTCCTCGCGTTAAAAAACATCCTTTACAAGAGCATATGATCAGACATAGAAACGATTATGAAACGTTTGCACAAAAACACCAAAAGCGCCAATGTCTACAGTGTAGTGGAATAGGTTACAGGTGACTACGGAGTATAATACACAACCTCATATGTATAACAAAAGAGGCTCCTTTGTAAAGATTCACATGAACCTGCATTAATCGCTTCTTTGGATGTAAATAAAAATATTGTAGGTAAAAATCTTGCAATGATTTCTCTACATACCCAAACTACTATTTCATTCCAACCAAAAATTAATAGTATCTGTATAATAACAGATTATTTACAAATAAAAATTGGTTTACCCTGGAATCTTGTGTTATTTAGTGATGTCATTTTTAGCGCACTTCTTTTAATGTATAACCAGTGTTAAAAAATGCATTTAGTTACATATTCCTTATAAGAGCATATCGTTATAAGAGCGCTTTTGGAGTGCTTTTAGGGGTGCTCTTTTAGAGAGAGTGCACTGTAATGATATGGTTTTGCATAGATGAATGAAATTCTCACAAGCATGTGTTTTATAGCGCAAAAGGAACTTAATAAGAATCAAAAAGAACTGAATAACTTTAATAAGAATCAATATACAATAACTCCCAAACATTTCTTACAAACCTTCCACCCAGCTAAGGGAATAGGTAAAGCTAAAGATAGTCCTTGCACATTTTTTTACACTGTATCATTCATACAATCAATTGTTAATGATAGGGAGCAAGTTTGAAACACCTTTGAGCTGCATATTAACTGATTGCTTATCCATGAAATTACACTTTTCCACCTGAACGAACGTCCTAATTTTACCCAGTGCAAACGGTTTTAGACCATATTCACTATTTCTGTAACTAATTATATAATCAAGGATGGGAGTTACATTGATAACTTATTAAAGGTCTTTGATTGAAATAGAATAGTGAAAGTAGTTCTCACAGAAAAGTCAATATAGGAATGCTTTAAAATTGGTGTAAAAAGTCTTGTATGTTTATTTTGTGTATTTTCAAATAGGTAGCCTACTCTTTTTTTAACACGGGAAGGTTACTAATATGTATGTATATAATAGTGACTTCCCTACACAATTATTCTAACACGGTAAAATATCTACAATAATATGCAGATGCTACTATGTATATCTTACAACTATGTAACTATAATATAAACTATAATATGTATAATATAACTTATTATATAAACTCTAAAAAGATACATTTTAGATCCAACAATAAGAATGGAACAAAAAATTCACCAGCCTGAAAAAGTGAATCAAGAAAAGAAATCAATTTATGCTCCATGCATCCCTTACTTTCAATCAAAATTCAATCTAAAAGAAGTGGAAACAATTGGACTGTACATTGGGGCACGAGGAACAATTTCAAATTTTGTTGTATCATTCCTAAAACGATTTAGGATACCAATGAAAGTTATTGAAGAAATAGTATCTTTAGTTCTTAAGAACAGTGCATTAATTTGTAATAATCATCTTTATGTCATAAATTATACTAATAAGTTACTTAATTGAAAATTGTTAATAGTATACTGAGTCCATAAGGGCTACTTCTATTGAGAAGCAGAGTCAATAAAGTCTTTCTCACTCTGGGAAATTTTTGTACTATTTTTTATTAAATTACTACTAAGTTTTGCCGATATACAGGGTATGCTATCTAAGAGGAACCACTGTACAATAAATTCCGCGTACTAAAATTGTGTATAGTGAAACACCAATAAAAAGAATGGAAGTGTTGTGTATATCATGTACATACATAATTATGTTATGCATTAAATGATATTTCCTTGCATTTGCACAAATGTAATACTATTTTTATTTAATGCAAACCTATAATGCTGAGTCTGTGCTAATCCCAATATCCTCTTTGTATTCACAAGTTCTTCCTGTATGCTTTGAAAAGCACTTCAAAATTGTTGCATTAACTATTTTTGTATCGTCACTGAGAAACTCCAGTGAGTTTATTAGGCTGAATTTCAATCAAGGAGTTTAGATATAAACTGCCCTTTTACGCATGTCATATTGGTCAAAATGTCATTGAGGTATTGATTAGAAATTAATTTGTATGACATTTTTAGTTGCTATAAAGGAGATGCAGAATTGAATACTCTATATGATATTTACTTTGGTCAGAAATACTCGTAAGGATTCTCATGCACTGGATTGCTTCACAAGTTTAAAAAATTCTCTATATCTTTGAGGGAGATCTCTGAAATGTGTACAACTTTTTGAATAAAATACAAGTTTATTTGCAGTGTTTCTATGAAAGGAAATTTTATATATGTACATGCTTAGCCGGAATAAGATCCAGCCAATTTATTTCACGTCTCACCCGTGATGATAGGGAAAATAAATGTTGGAGACGGTAAAATCAAAGGAACCGACAAACAATTTTCACTGTAGACTATAAAGCAAGGTGGGGAAGTTCATCTTGGGTTACAAACATTTTGAAAAGCTTTATGTCCTCCTGGGATAACGCGATTTCCTAAAACTGGTCTTATTTGTTGTGTAAAAAGGTAAAACACTTTAACAGTGTAAAAATTCAATACAAATTAGAGAATGTTATGCTTGTAGATCATTTTGCCTCTTCACCCAGGAAAAACATATTTAGTTGAAAACACTGCATATTGCTAAAACCAACATCCCTATTATATACATAAGTATATATGTAGGTATCTATACATACCTATTTGTATGTAGTAGGTATCTCACATTAAAGGATCCTGTGAAGGCAACTTTGAACCTGAGGTAATGCAATAAAGCTCAATTAAATCTCCATGAAATCTACTGCTAGAGGAGGGGTTTGAAATAATTTTAAAAGCTCCATATCGTCCGGGATATAATCACAGCATCAGAAATTGTTTCGCTAGAAAAATGAGTAACTGGTGCTCGTGAGAGATGAAGGATGTATGGTACGAGATGGAATGACGGAGTGAATGCGTTGTAATAAAGTGGAGCAAACAACAATATGTTAAACCTTAATCAGACTCAATTTTAATTACTGCAACAATAATGGTTACTACAAAGTACTAGGTTTAAAGGGTTACAAATTAATAACAGATACACCCCAAAATGAACTCAATATGGGTAAATTATGTGGTACTTACTAAAATACTTGGTAATGTCAGGAGAAAAGAATGTGCAGAGAAAGGTGTAGGAATTGGGAGAAAATGTTCCATGAAATTGAGGTCTTAATGGTGTGCAGTGCTGGGACCTCTACTCTACTGAAAATAGAGGTAGTGGTAGAAATAGAGTAGGGTCGTTAAAATCAGCAAAACATCAGTAGAGGTGTCGTAGAGGTATACAGAAATTCTAGCATAATAGAGGTAGAGGAAAATAGTAGGCTAACATAAAATTAAGTGAGTAGAGGAGCGTTATTTAGGGTCCCAAATTAGATACCAGTAGTAGGAGTAGAGGTAGAACAGTACATCGTATTCTAATGATAGAGTAGAGGTAGTAGTAGTAGTAAGCTTATAGTAATAAGAAGTAATACATAAATTTACCATTTCCCTGAACACCCAATTTAATACTCGGAATGACATCTGGTGTCCGTATATACAACCTCACTTCACTTCATCATTACAGTAACTCATGAACGTGTTTTGTAGCTGCAAATGCAATAGAAGGGAATTGGAAATACATAACCAAATGTCATAACCACGTAATTCCCTTTATAAACACGCTAGTTTTTAAGCTTTTATCTAATTTAGCTTGTGGTAATTTTTTAGCTGTACTAATGGGGTACTGATCTTATTGTATTCAATAAAGCCTCAATATTAACGTTAAACTAGCAGAAATCAGTGATCTATTTTTTCTTGCTCACAATTACTCATGGAAAATGACCATTTGAATACAAACGAGGGTCAAAGTTTTCGGGGCAATATGCAATTCGAATTCCGATATCCAGCCCTGGTAGAAATTGAATAGTAATTCAGATTCTTAATGAACCGTTTATAGGTACAAGTGAGGACTATTGGTTCTAACTTCATTACTGTTTATATTACATTCTGCTACTTTATTCTAAAACACCATGAATTTCTCTGTAAATACTGTATTTTTTTGGTAGAGGTAGTGGTAGCTAGTAGAGCCAAAAAAAATTTCGAGAATAGAGTAGAGGTAGAGTAGCGACAATAACTTTAACACATAATAGAGTAGAATAATAGCTAGCAAGTCAGCTAAACATAATAGCAGTAGAGGTCCTCTATTCTATCCAAAACCGCTGGTAGAGTAGAGTGTCATAGAGGCGGCAACTGTTGAAAAGTACAATAGAGTAGAATAGAATAGCGCTTGCTGAAACGCCCATCACTGATGGTGTGAAGGCTGGAGCAGAAGTGCTCCCTGAGTTATAGCACTTTTATGGGTTTAGGTTTCTTTGACTTTCGGAGAAAAACGTGTTATAATCAAATAATTATGAATAAAGTGTGATTTCTTATTCATTGGTATAGTGCGTAAACCAGATTAAAATACGTATAAGATAGGTATATAAAAATGGCACATACATAAATATACAACAATTTTTGTATGTTAAGAGCTAAGCTTCACCGGTAGTTCAATTCGCCATTAGATTATAGGATTAAAGGAAACTTTGATTAGAATAATGTCCAGGTATTTTAGAAACGTTAGGATAGGAAATGCTGGCATTGGTAGTGACGTCCTGCAGCCCCAGGTGAGCTGTCCAAACATGTACTTAATATGTAAAGGAGCTGGACTCCCTGTAGAAAATACAAATGTAGTTTTTAGGATAATGCAGTCTGAACTGAAACTTCTCACTTCCGCTCAGGGGGCTGAAATTCATCAACCTGGGTCTCCACATTCCCCGGTCGTGTCCAACATTTTTAAACTAGTCTTGAACTCTCATTGAACAGCTTATCAAATACTTGGTAGACGAGGGAAAATGCAATTTAAAGACAAATTGTTTAAGTTACATTTCAGTTTTATTTTTTCTATATTTCTTTATTGATTATATTGAAACTTAATTTTATTTCCGAGTTGGTGAATCACGAATTTTGAATTTATAACGGTATTAATTGTGGCTACTAGATAATAAGTAACGCCTCCTGGTCTCGTATTAGAAATATAACACTACATCGGAGATGTACTAGTCTCATCAGAAACCCCTGACACTATACAGGGTGTTTCATACCCGTTTTCTCCTCCGATCCCTGGTCTCCACCGTGAGAAACGGTCATGATCTATAAGAATAGAGAAGGTTGTAGATATTTTGCTTGAGGATCTGTATATTATTTCATGACGATATGGTGTTTCTAAAACTTTGGGAATGCTTCTTTGTCAAAATCTGCGGTTTTAAAACCTCAGATTATGAGTCAATATTCACAATTTGTTTTAAAGAGCTGAAATCTTGGATTCAATCTTTCGACATATTCCTATGTCCCGGGAGCCCAGTTTTTGGTTTAGGAAGATGATATTAGACTCAAATTGCAATCACGGTAATTACAACACTCTGGAACATTTTCATGAACGCCAGGTGATCCATACAAAAATTATGAGATGACAAACTCTTTTCTCTCACATCTTTATTACTTTCACTCCTGACGTAACATTTCCCCAACCGTGCTCTCTATTCTTACAGACCATGTCAAGATATCTCAACACAAGACATTTGTGTAATGACTCCCCGAAAAATCCGAAAGGTTTCTTACAAACGTTATTAAAATAAGCAACTGCTGAAATTAAATTACATAAAAAATTCCAACTTGGTTCAAGTCCTTGACTCCAGTGACTCCAGAAACTGACCGAGGTCAATGTAACAAATTTAATGAAATCAGAGATTTCTACAAACTGGGGAGATCAATTGTTGTGTGAGTTAATTACTGAGTTAATTACGACTAGGCGGGGGAGGAGAGGGATATGAAACACCCTGTAGAAAACTTACCTTCCTTACCGACAAGACGAGTTACAGTTAGTGACGCACTCCAAACATATCGTAATCCCTTGTGTATGCTTGTACATATATGCATATGTACGTTGAGAACTTTGAATACTGTACGAGCATGATGGCTGCTTTCACTCCGCCTCATTCGAACCTTTCCGAGATTAATTCCATGTTCGGGAAGCCAATGAGTTCTTCTACTTTTTATAAGTTACCATCAGAAAAAGCAACAGTCAGTTTTGCAAGCAGTTGAGAGAACTTGCGTAGTTTAACTGTGGGTCAAACTTGAACGTAAAGCCTTTAATTTCACACCACAATAGTTCAAAGAGTGCTGCTAAGTTATTTTTTCCGTGAACTTACTCTGGTCTCAGTATGCCCCAAATTGGTTGAGGCATAAAAAATCCAATAGGTATAATATTAAAATATACCTGCATATCTACCTGTAGCTGCAAATTATAGTGCTACGTACTGTTTGATTTGATGGAATAATTCCATTACAATACAAATTATTCGTACCAAAATAACCTTATACTCGGATTTCCTTAGACCGGGCAAGTTAGTGTGTTAGTGAAATCTGGCAGCCACCCCTCATTCAGAAACTTATTTTCTCTCAGATTGTCTAATATTTAGTTTGCGGTCAACATTTCCAGAATTCCGGAGAAGAGGTCTGATCTGGAATTATACAGGCATTCGTGTAGATGTTGGACTGACTAATTCTACAGTCAACCCTTCACATCCTGTATCGTAAATATTGCATTAACTTGAGGTCAGTTCTTCAAACCTGATGGTGCTTCATTCCAAAGGAGGCACTCACTATTTTTTTATTTAAAATATGACTGGAGATGGAAGTAATTCTAAAGTAGTTTTGTGCTATCAATTAACATCAGTACAGCTACGTTATTCAGTCTAATTCACATATGTGTACAATTTTCACTTCAAATCTTATCTGTATTTACTAATATGTAATTATGTGCTACTTGTGGTTGTGGTTAATCATTTTTCTTGTCACTTCAAATGGAAACATTATTGAAAACATTAAGACCTTTGCCAGGAGAGTCTTAATAGAAATCATATGTAGTGGGGGGTAACTAGTGATGCCAATGGTCTGGTCTGATCCAGATTTTATGAAACTGGTCTGGTCCAAAGCGCAGACCAGACCATTGGTCTGGTCCAGTTTTTCGGACCAGACCAGTGGTCTGATCCAGTCATTCGGACCAGACCAGACCAAAGACCATGGTCCGGACCATGGTCCAGAAAACCATTCAGAGCAATTGAATAATCACATTTTATCCAGTCAAATTTTTTTTTATCCTCAGAAATGACATTTTTAATTTGTTCCACAGGATTTCGTTAACTCATAAATTTTTATTTTGCGTACTTTTGGGACCATGGTCCTGTGGTCTGGTCTGGTCTGGTCCTGAAGCTGGACCAATTGTATCTGGTCTGGTCCAAGTGTTAGACCAGACCGGACCAGACCATACAAGTCTAGGACCAGACCGGACCAGACCAATAACGGACCATTATTAATGGTCCGGACCAGACCATTGGCATCCCTAGGGGTAACAGATGAGGAGTACACTATATTGCTTTACTTTGCATCTCTAAAGTTGGGCATTATAACATTTCAATATTACAAAAATATGTGTCACTACTAATTGTAATTTATTGTTTCTTCTAGAATTTCATGCAATTCTACTGTCAAGCCTACTGCTAGTAACGGGTGATGGGACTGATACAGTCATGTCCAAAGTTTCTAATGGCGGAAATACATAAATGTACATATTTTGCAAATGCTCATGGATAAGTTAAGAAGTAATCAATATTTGAGTATAAAGTACAATCTCTCTTTAATGGTCTTTTATTGGAACATTTTTTACAATTGTGGATCAAACGCCTTTAAATGTAATTACACAATCCCATTTATGGCAATTTTGTTGTATTAATAGGGCATGCCAACAGCAGCTCGCAACTTTTGATCCTTTCAGAAGAGGGGCGACTGTGAAATGATAGATTAGCATTTCTGTGGAAGAATCAATCCGAAACCAAGGAGTGACCAAATGGACGGATCTCATAGGTTTCAGCTTACAATGCTCACCGTCCTATCCAGAAAAATCTCGGATAGAACTACTGGAATAATATTACGAACAAGAGGGATTCACAATTTGCACCACTTGTGAATGTCCCTAATCACTAGAAGCTCTGTTCAAGTTCTGACTCTATAATGGCTGGCGTTTCAGTTTCCTATAAAACAATACGGATGGGAATTTCTTAATTATGAATACTACTGTATTGACTGTGTTGTGACTGAGTTGCAAGAGCATAATTTTTGGGTCCATCAACATTAATATTTTTATACCATGGAATATAAATGTAATTATTTGTAATAAAGATTGCATTTTAAGCATGACACGCTAACTCTTGATGCTTATCTTTCACCCGTCGTGACTTCATCCATTCTTTCGCATACAAATGTAATTATTTATTTCTGCATAGTTTCAATTTTGTTATATCCCGTTGTTGGGAGTCAATTTCTGTTGAAACTTACAATTAGTAAGTACAAAGTGAGATTTTGAAATTGCCTTGGAGCTCGAAATCAGCTTTTAATTTTAACTTTATTTTACTTGGCATTGATGTGAATCGTGAACTTTAAAGTAACATTAAAATCAAATCTTCCTCCATAGGACTGTTTCTGTCTATTAGTCAGCTTGGTTTAATAAATCTGTGCAACCTTTTGAGTAATTTTCTATACTAGTACCAGAGCTATGCAGTATTTTCAAATACAGTATTTTAAAATACGTATTTTCAGACCACAAAGTATTTTGTATTTTGTATTTCAATGTTGGTGAGCAGTGAGCAAGTATTTTGTACTTAGTATTTTGAGGACCAGTAAGTACAAAAGTATTTGGTATTTACTTACTCTCACTGACATGTGAATTGTATTCAAATAAAGTATTTGACTCAAAATACTTTTCACTAGTATTAATTCTTATTTTGACATTTTATGCAGCTTGTATGATGTGAAATATCTGTGCAAATTCCATTTTAGCATTGGAATGACATACGTTGGAATGAATCCCTTTACTACATCTAACATTTTCAGGTTCTCGATACTGCATTACGTCGTTGAAGAGGCGGAATTGTCTACGCTCGCATTCTTTTGTGCAGCACAGACCATTTTGCCTCTGCAACAACGATATTTAATATAAGCCGAAGACCGACTCGATTTAATTTTTAGATAATAACTATTTTTTATAATAATCATTTCGAAAATACATCTAATTACTAGTAAATACAACTTTTATATTAATCTACTTCATTGACATTCAAAACGATTTATAATATAATACATTTTAATGGACTAACCTATTCGGCAACCGTTGAACAATTTGTTACTACACTTGTCTTATATGCATTGTCTTTGAAGTAGCTGTTTTGATAGGTTTGTGTTCTAGAAACCAAAAAGAGTGAGCATTATGTAGGTGGGTATTTTAAGGAAAGTATTGCATTTAAAATACAGTATTTTGTATTTGAGTATTTTAAAATACCTATAATGTTTTGTATTTTCATTTGTATTTTAGCAATATAACCTGAAGTATTTTACTTTGTATTTTGTATTTTCCATATTTTATTTCAAGTACTTTATTTTGTATTTTGTCAACGAAGACCAAGTATTTTGCATAGCTCTGACTAGTACCTTCTATATGTTTTACTCACGGGGTTGCAAAGGTTACCCGGGTTGAAGCATGAAAATATGAGGGGTTGTCTACGAAAAGTGGATCTACGAAAGCTAGTCCAAGTAGTATTGTTGGTGAAAGTTGAAGACTCCGCAAAGGAAACCTTAAAACAATACGATACAGTAGTGGATGTTGCAGTAGCAATTATTAGAGTAGGTTGATCCATTCCCATTCATAACCATGCTAGTTTTTCTGCTTAAGCTACAATGTCAGTCTTTTATAATTACACGAGTTAGAGTTCAAATGCAATGAAATTACTGAGTCCCGTTGCAGCCTTTCGATAGTTTTTTTTATATTATTATTATATTATTTTTATTATTTATAATTAGTATTATTTATTGTGCATATTATAGAGTAAAGAAACTCATAAAAGCTTTAAACACAAAGCAGGAAGTACGATTTTACCCCTATATTATTCTGTTCTAAGCAGTGCTCGGACTGGGTACAGAAACCGTGTACCCGTACCCATACTCGTACCCGAATATCGGGTACTACAAAATGCTGTACCTATACCCGTACCCATACCCGAGTACCCGGGTAAATTCTTTCGGTACCCGTACCCGTACCTGAAAATACAATGTAGTACCTGTACCCACAATTTACCCGTACCCGTAATGTACCCAAAACCTGTACCCGTACCCGAGTATCTATTGTGTGTACCCGGGTATTACTCGGGTACTGGAAGTTTGGCCGATTTAAAATCCCCGAAGACATTATACTGCCCAGCTGAAAAATTTTAATTTGTCAATTTTTTGACCTCCACGTGCCCGGGATTTTGGGAATTTTCCCTAGGCGTTAAAGACATCCTATTTGAATTTTTTGAAAAAATTATTTAAGGCATTTTGTGTTTTTTTAATAAACACTGACGAAATTCAAATCCTACTACCCCAAAATAATAACTTGCTGAATGAAATGAAATGTGTTCTCGCTAATTGGAATTGGGACGGATTCTTTAATACTAAACTCTCCATAACTTGCTTTTCAACTTGGAAAACAAGAAACCATTTTTTTTGGATAATCGAACTCTGTGTATAGAAAATGTTATACGGAAAAATTGAGTTGATCATAATTTTTCCAAGTCAAATATTGCGGTTTCAGGAAATAAATGTGGGAGGCAATATTGAATATTCATTTTATATTACAGCTTTATAAAACAAACATTCGTAAACTGTCTTTCACATTTATGAAGCCCGAGACGGAGATTTTCAAAAAATGCAGGCAAAATAGGACTAAAATGCAACCCCATGGAAGTTTTGAACGCCAAGTTCAGATGTCTGTCAAGTTCTTTTAACATCAAAATTATCAAGATTAATCAAAGGGACTGAAATATAAATATTGCGTGCAAGGAACGATATTTTTCATTCTAAAATGCTATAAATATTCACCTCAATAAATACTCAAAGTGTCATAAATACCCAGAATTGAAAATGCTCAAATTACCTGCATAAAATGCCTTGGCGTTTTCAAATGGGCAACCCTGGGTACTTGTAACGTTAAGAAATGGATCTGCTAATACATGTATATTTATTCCGATCTTATCTCGTAATACGTCTTCAAATAATTGTAATGTTACGCTCCCAATGAAGCTAATTAAATTGAATCCCAAGAACCTCCCTCTTGAAATTCTTCGTTGATGTGCTTCACTATTTAAGTCGATAAACAGATGATTTCACTGACTCTACGCTCTATTTCTTTATTAGATTCCTTGGATAAGTTATTAGAAGCGTTAGATTGCAACTACCACGTAATCATAAATGAGACGAAGCCACTTGGCTCTGTCACTAACGCAAGTATCTGTATACTACGAAATAAGCAACTCCACGGTTGGTAGGTCTCATTGCTAGCCATAGCCAACCATTCCATCAGCAATCCTTGAAGTACCCAAAAATACTCGGGTACAGCACCCACGGGTACAGGCATTTTACACAGTGATACCCGTACCCATTGGGTACTACCCGATTGCCACTGAGTGAGTACCCATACCCATACCCTTGCCTGTACCCACTTTATTGCCTAAAATCAAGAGTACCCGGGTAGTACCCGCGTACTTGCGAGTACGCAACTTCTGTACCCGGGTAGTACCCACACCTGTACCCGTACCCATTTACCCGAGTATTACCCGTACCCAGTCCGAGCACTGGTTCTAAGTCAGGAGGCCTGATTTGGGAATCTGAAAATTTAGACGCATTAATAAGCAAGTAACTCGTTTCTTATACGTTACATACTGATGATTGTTTTCATGCATGTATTTGGGAGTAGCTTTTGTTTGTGAGAGAAGAAGGTTGTATGGTACGAGATGGAAATATGGAGTGAATGTTTTGGGGTGTGTGTGTGTTCAAATAGAGTGGAGTAAACAACAGTAGGTTAAACCTCAATTAGACTCAATTTTAATTTGTGTAACAATAATAGTTAATATAAAGTGCTTGATTAAAAAGATTACAAAAGGATGTAATACACAAATAGGATGTAATTTCAGGTTGGAATAAAATTGTGCAGAATAAGGCATAGGAAATTTGGAAATTGAGGTCCTAACAGAGTTAAGGCTGGAGAAGAAAGTTCTCTCGGAGTTATATTCTCGGCGCCTTTTTATAGATTGAAGTTTTTTTAGTCTTTTTGGAGAAAAACGACTTACAATCAAATATTTATGAATAAAGTGTTTAATAACACATTCCTCTGTATAATCGTATACAGAGAGAATCTATCTACATAATATTTGTATTTATATTTTAGATTACATAAGTTGGAACCATGCAATAAATATATCTCTATGATGTGCGATACAGAAATTGTACTGTAATAAATTAGAAATCAGGTTCAAGAGTAATCAAGTTCAGAGTAATCAGGAGCATGGTTTAAATAATCTGTTTCATTTTTGTTCAGTCATATGCCGGCGTATTTGAAAATTTATTCAAAATTTTATGAGAATGATTTTATAGCTACATTGTGCAGTTGCATTAGAGTCCAAACTCCTGACCGTCTTTCATTATCTCAAAACTAATTTAAATTTTTAAGAAAAAACAATCTGGTGTCCAGGATATGTATTAGTGGGAACTTCGCTTCAACAATCGACTGCTAGAAAAACAAGCTCCACAAATTTTATAACTACACTTAACATTTCACTTCACCAAAACACAATCCGATTGCTTATCCAAAAACATTGGCCAAGTTTTAAATCTATTATACCCTAAATTCAAGTTCAATATGCTCCTGGAAGGAAACATGTATTAGGTACGTCCATATAATGAAACTATAGGTATTGCAATCAAACATTCCTGTACAGTGATGGAACAGCAAATACAGTCGACTCTCTTTATAACGACATCAATAAATCTCACAAAAAGTGACGTTACAGATATAAAGGAACGACGTTATAGAGGCACATAAAATAAATAACAGTTTAATTGCAAATTTTTCGTTTTTAGTTAAATTAGACTCATATCTTGTTTCATTGAAGACGCATAGCACATACTATATGTCTACGCAGAATGAGAATAAAAAAAGTCAATATTAATTAATAAATAATTATATTTTTTAAAGTTTGCCAAGCCACAAACACCGTCAACAACAAAGGTCAGGATTGAATAAAGTATTTTCTGAACAGTGAAAAATGTAATTCCGTTAAAACTATGCATATCAGTTCTTTACTGGATGAGAAAATAAATCTAAAAGCTTGAAAATGTGGATTTTCCTGGATGGGACTTAGTCAATGTCGTTAACCACGCTTGCACGTATATATTTACAATAAAACATTCCTTCCAGTCTGTTATAACGTCGCTTTATAATAAGACAATGCAATTATAGTGAAATTGAAGCGTAAAAAAACTTTAAAATGACAGCACCATTATGTTATTAAGAAAAAAGCGACTTTATAAAGGAACTGACGTTATAACGAGTGACGCTATAAAGGTAGAAATTATCATATAATGTAGCTTGGGAGGAACCCAGGATGACTTTATAGGGAGAGTGACTCTATAGGGAGAGACGCTATAAGGAGAGTCGACTGTATACTCTGGGGAAGGAAAAATCAATGGACGTCAAATGCAATGTACATTTCAAGGTAGAAGGTTGAAACTCTTGAAGGATGTTACTATTTCTGGAGATTTTATTTTGTAGCCTACTGTCATTTAAGTTTTGCCTGGTTTACATTTGGAAGCTCTGCAACACAAAGCAATTACTTTATGAGAACATTTAATGTCTGTATAAGCAGTGAATATTGTGTTTGCAGCGGTTCAAAACAATCTTTTGCCTATGAGTTTACAACAGTGAACTTTATATAGACTGGAAACTCCTGAGAGAGTACGATTATTATGAGCACAGGGATGTTAAAATACCTGACAGTACATGGAGAATCCACCATGGTTTACTGCTGTATAATTTTTATTTATTTCTAATGAGCATTTAATCGTGCGAATGTAAGGGGTACACCATCCACCAATGAGAGGAAGTTCGTATAATATAATAATAATCTTTATTCAGGTTGATATTTTTAACCCACGCCCTTACAACCTTTAGATATGTTCTTCTTGCAGTAGTCTTATAATTACAGTATTAACCTTTTCCTACTAGAAATCCTTATATAGGAAAATCACTGTATACCACCAGCTCAGTCGTACCTACAATTTCTACCTATAAAATTTATACCCGCATTCCGTGGTAGTTCAATCTGTATCGCACTTATTAGGAGTCCTAATGTAATGTGGGTGTCCTACCTGTGATTTGCAGCAATCACAGATCACTTTTAATATTCCATAAACTAAGACAGTGAACTCTCGCTATAAGGGATACCCTTATAAGAGATTTTTGGATATAACGGATCGGGATTTCCAGTCCCGATTCCCATTTACACAATGTATAACACTATGTGTACAAGGAATTAATGTTTATAAGGGGCAAATTTTGCGGGTCTCTTGAGCATACTTTACAGAGAGTGTCGTCGACACACTCGAGGACAACAACACTCTACCTGCAATAACCAGCGTAGGGTGACAAAGAACAAAATTGTAGAAATGTAATAAAAAATTCCGTTAATTTTCTCTTACTCGGTGTGAATAATGAATGGGTGTAGAATCCACTAGGTCTTTTGAGAAAATCAGTGTTTAATTCAATTATCTAACTTCATTTAGGACTTCACAAATTAATTATATGTTTACACTTCAAACCATTTTAGAAAAATATTTTACCAAACAGGAAAAAATAATATTTATATTTAAGTCAACAAAATAAATACTTTGCCAAAATTCTAGTAAATTTACTTTCAAATTATCGGGAGTCAAAATAAAATAAATAACTTTAAGGAAAAGTAATTAGGAAAGCGCGGAGAGATTTATGAGTCCACCTCGACTCTCCGGCTTTAGGACGAAGAATGAATTCTAATTTATCAAGTTCATTTCAAAGTGAACCAGAGTGACTGTCCACGTCGCATCACAAAACGTTCAGCCCTTAACAATAATTATTATGGTCATCACAACAGTCACACTTATTATTAGAACTTCATTCCTAGGTAAGCTTGATACCCTAAGGGCTTAAACACCTGGCCCTCAACGAAGTAGCAATGCATTCCCACAACGTTCCTTCTTTCCAGCTCCTCCAGCGTTCCTGTTAATTCCATTGCCGTAGGCATTGCAATCTATTTACAGCTGCACCTTAGCCATTGCCCGTTGGTGCTGCCTCCTCATTGGCTCCTATAACTCTGTCATTTTCTCTGTCTGAGACGGGAATGTCAGCCATGTTTTCATAATAATTACCAGCATCATTATTAACGGTTTTATTTGCGAACTGTAATGACAGAGAGAGTTGATTATAATTGAAAATTTGAACGTACATATTCAAATGGCTTTCTTCAATTTAATTGCCTGTTGTGTAAAACATTCATTTCCACAAACATAATATGCTTCTAGGTCAGCTATCAATGGATTCCTTCAAAGTTCATCCTGTCAAAAAAATTTTTAAAAGGAAACATAAACTGAAGTAAATTAGGCAACAAAATCCTGCCTTTGTTTCACTCCCATGACCATTGCTGTATGTAGACTTTCGGGGCTGCCGGTATGAAACAAATTTTGACAAATCTAGAATGAATTTGGTTAATGAGCATATATGATTATCTCAATAGTGTGTTGTCCCCAGAAAAGACTTCAGAGCAGTATTTACAATACATACGGATGAAATGGAATGCGAAAGAGAATTGTGCATTCCAAGTCGTAACAATTTCTCCTAATCAAGGCAAGTTACTATCAGCTTAGCAATTGCTATATTTAATGGGTGCTTTCGTAAACAAAACGCACAGTACGTAATTGTATACATATGTAATTATGTATCTGTCCAGTGAAGAATCTTGCAGGAATTTAGCAACGTTTACAGAGAAAATTTATTCAACAACAAAACAACTTTAATACCGGAAATGGGAAGGATTTTAAAACATGATTCAGTGAGTCATCCTGCCTAGGTACCTAATTATGCAATTGTTTGTGAATGAAGTTGAATTTTTGTAATGAAAATGTTGCTGAAAAACGAACTTGTAGTTGGCGCATAATGGAATGTCATGAGTTCCCTATATCTACTGATATGTATGTGCATAATAGGAATTTGATGCGGAGATCCAGGAATGAAGCACGAAAAAACCGAAGGGGTGAACTCATGAATGATACCTAAATGAAGAGAAGACCGGAGTGGTGACGGTCAGAGCTGCGCTCAAGTCAAGTAAATCCCAAACTTGACCCTGAACTTGACTTGACCCTGACAGTCAAGTAGGTTTTTCAGACGGTCTTGAACTTGACGGTTCATGGTCAGACAATTACTTGAAAATTCAGGGTCAAGTATTCAAGTACTTTCCGCGTAACTTGAACCTGGTCAAGTATAGCAGGGACAACTCTTGACTTGACCATGACTTGACCATGACCCGAACTTGAACTTGACTTGAACTGTCAAGTTTTTAAAAAAATAGAAATAGAAAAATAGTATTCACACTTAAAATACACCAAGTACACCATTTATGGTTAAAACTTAGCAAATAACAATATTATTCACAATTGTCAAGCTTCTCCAAGTAAATTTTGAGTTGCTGCTTCAGTTGGATATTTTAATGTCTTGTGTTTTAGTTTTAGCCAACCTTCAATCACGAGAAACTACGAATAGTCTCTGCTAATTGTAAGGTAAACAGTCTTTTAGAAGTAAGTAAATCATTTCCCATTGAATTTTCCTGTTAATAATAATTACTTACGCTAACATTCAAGTTTGGGTTGTGCTTCACTGAAAATATCTACAGTTCAGCGTCCACCCTGTTAATAATGAAACAAACTGGCTTATGTGGTAGTGTTTAACGTTTTACAGATGTTAAATTGTTTAGAATGAAAAGAGTACTTGGATTTAAGTAACTTGATTGATTAATAACGCGTTTATTTTATACAACAATCGAACATTGAACACTGTTGCTTTCATAGGTGCTGCTCCAAAGTTTTTATATTCGTTTTCTTTCGTTCACTATTACAGCTGTGGCTTTCCAATATCTAGAGATATTGAATCGTAACCCAAAAATATGTAGTTTAGAAGAACATGTATGGATACGGAGTCTCGGAGTAACGATAACATTATGAAAGAAAACCTATTGAAATATATAGTGCCACAACTTCGATATGCGTAACGTTTCGTTACTTGAATAAGTACTTGAAATACTCATGGTTCATGGTCAAGGATTTATACATTTTTACTTGACCATGAACATGACTTGACTCTCAAGTAGAATTTTTTGTCTTGACCATGATAACTACTTGATTTCAAATCTCAGGGTCAAGTAGAATAAATAACTTGACCATGCCTTGAATGTTCAAGTATCCATTATATTTTACTTGACCATGACCCGAACTTGACCATGACTTGAAATACTCATGGTCTACTTGAACTTGAGCGCAGCTCTGGTGACGGTGAAAGTGGCAGTTTGAGCAGTGAAAGATTTAAAACGCCAAAGAAGTAGTCCAACCCTTGTAGGATAAGAATATTATTCATAATGAGTATTCACGCAATTATGCATAATGTAAACAATGTTAATATCTTATCCCGCTCTTGCTCTGAGGATAATCATTGCTACTCGGTTCGACCGGGGTTTTCTTCGTAACTAACTAAACGAAACCAGTCTGAGACTGGAGACATTAGCTTTAACATGAATGTTCTTACTGAGAAGTAATAAAAGCAACTCCAATCAATTCCCTAGTCTACTGCATACTGTTACTTGTCAAAGTGCTCTTTAGCAAGTAGGTTGATCCTGAACCTTGGGTAGTAAAGAGAACACTACACCCTTACTACATATTTCAACAAACGTACACACAGTACGAACCCTCCCCTTGCAACTACAAGCATGCATCGACTCCTAGTGTGAAAAACCTTTTACGAGCAATTTCTCTGTAAGGGAAAGAATGTTCAAACTCGTTCCGGTTTGTCACAATTATAATAGTTCCCCCTGATGGAAACGCCCCCTGTAGATGCAAAACTTGTTGATGTACAACTAAAGAATACACTGTTTAAAAAGTTGTTTTGTAATTGACTATTTAATGCTGCTTATTATTCTCAGGGGATGTTAACAAATATTTACTTATAAATATTACTTAAATGATCCCTCCCACATTGGAAATAATTCCTCACGCAAATATTTGCCACCAAATTGCAGTAAGTGATCGTCATTATGCCAACAAAGCTAAAGCAATGCGGATGTTTTTGTATGTGCATATTAGGAATTTGATGCGGAGATCCAGCAATTAAGCAAGAAAAAAAGAGGGGATGAACTCATGAAAGACGCCTAAATGAAGAGAAGGCAGTACATAGTGGTGACGGTGAAAGTGGCAGCCTGAGCAGTGAAAAATAATAAATTCCAAGGAAGTATACATAGTCCAGCCCTTACTACTTATGTATACAAACATACACACAGTACGAACTCTCCCCTTTCAACGACAAGCCTACAATCGTAGTGTGGAAAACTTTTTACGAGTAATTTCTCAGTAAGGGTAAGAACGTTCGAAGTCGCTCCGGTTTGTCACAATTAAAATATTTCCCTCTAATGGAAACGCCCCCCTGTAGATGCAAAATTGAGCTACTTTTGGGGATGTTCTTAAACTGAGAGTGTACTGCTTGCCGTGCATTGATCTCCGGCTTTCAGATTGCATCTTTTTTGGTGGTCCAGTTTTTTGCTTTTATTCTGACCACGATGGTATCTACAGATATTCATTGCAATAAAAGATACAGGAGTTTTGAAACATACATAATAAAGATGCAACGATCTCTAATGATAGGATACTCTAATGAGTCGTTAATCCTTGCATATCTGTATATGGATCTATGACGCCCGTTGGGAACCTTGCTGTAAGATTAGCTTTCCCCCTTAGATTTATTTGTAGTTTATAATAATTACTCAAGCTATGCAATAGTATTTCTGGGTGTTGGGATTTATATGGTACAACTTGAAATTGATTGTGTAAGGGAGCCGTGGCTTTGCAATCTGGATCGGGTCTAACTCATTAATTAAGTGCCCTGCAGCTTTTACGGTACTGTAGGGTACTCCGACCATCACCAACGTCGTCGTCATCGACAGTATTTTTACAGTAGAAGGAATGCGCCTTTGGGTCATTGGACCTGGTGGGTTTGACATACACAAGGACGAGGTTGACACTGTAGCATCAACCTGAGCTCTTATGCTAAAGGTGCAAGGGCTACACAGATCTGCTGTATCATGTAATTATTTATGTATGTATGTCCACATTTATTTTATAAAGGAGTAACTACAGATACAGTTGCTCTGTCCGTCAATGCACAAGAGCACCCAGGTAAGGAAGGGATGTTTATTCAATTATGGGGGCAAGCTCTTACAACTAAATGCACACATTGTGATTGATGTTGCACAGAGCCATAGTATGTATTGTATGTATCGTTAGTTTTTAAATGTATTTAATTTGCAGTTGTTACAAATACAAGTTCAAGCTGACGTGTTTTACAGTGATGACGAGGCGGCTTTTACAAAAACTTAGTGCAGTCCTTGTTTCTGCAAATAATTTTGCAAATGACCAAAAATGTAAATTGTTCCATTGGAACGTCACGTAATTGTTACTTCTTATTAGTTTGACTTGTTGATGTACAAATAAAGAATACACTGTTTAAAAAGTTGTTTTGTAGTTGACTATTTAATGTTGTTTATTATTCTCAGAGGCTGCTAACAAATATTTACTTCAGTCATAAAAGTCTTGTGTATACATATACATGGATTTGGGAGGTATAAGTTATGAGGCATCTTTATATCTCAGGTCCGTGACTCTGTAGTATTAACACTAATACGATCCAGCCTTAGAAGTGACATCCCTAAATAGGGACACACCAATGTAGCATGTTAGCGTTTGCCAGAAAATTAATGTGGCATTATGCACTTAAACTTGAGCATGGACCTTATTGCATTGCAATGGAGCCAACTTTTTCAACTTTTTAGGGTTGCTCCTATATAGCGAGATATGTAGATTTCACTGTGTCGCATGCCGTAATCTCTGTAAAGATTCTCAAACTTTGAAAATACATATTTTCGATCTTTTTTAATAATTATTATTGAAATCTGGTACCATATATGTCCCTTCATGTAACCACACTCCTGAATGATTACAAATGACATTTAAATCATCAGCTCTAAGAAAAACGTCAGCCAAGTTAGCGCTAACACATTATTGATAATATTAATTAATTGTATGGTTTTTGTGGTATCCTAGAATGTATTCTCTATAAGAACATCTCTGAGAGGTGCAAAATTCTCTTTTCTGAGAATTACGCCAATTATATACTATAGAAAAGTTTTGCAATGGAAAACGACAATGATATGTTTTTGCATAGATGAATGAGTTTGTGTTTTAAAGCTCAAAAGGAACTTTAATCAGAATCAATATATTATTCTTCCTTTATAATTATTAAAGGTTAATTATACAAACCTTCCACCCAGCTAAAGGAATAGGTATTGAGATAGCCCTTGCACATTTTTTTACACTGTCTCGTTCATACAATCAATTGCCATAATGATAGGGAGCAAGTTTGAAACACCCTTGAGCTGCATATTAACTGATTGCTTATCCATGAAATTACACTTTTCCAGCTGAACGAACGTCCTAATTTTACCCAGTGTAAACGGTTCTTTGGTTTTAGACCATATTCACTATTTCTGTAACTAATAATATTATCAAGGATGGGAGTTACATTGATAACTTATTAAAGGTCTTTGATTGAAATAGAATAGTGAAAGTAGTTCTCACAGAAATGTCAATATAGGAATGCTTTAAAATTGGTGTAAAAAGTCTTGCATGTTCATTTTGTGTACTTTCATATAGGTAGTCAACTCTTTCTTTTAAAATGGGAAGGTTACTAATATATGTACATATGTATGCAGTCGTGACATCCCTATACAATTATTCTAACACGGCAAAATATCTACAATAATGTGCAGATGCTGCTATGTATATCTTACAAGTATGTAATTATAATGTAACTCTGGGCAATTTTTGTACTATTTTTTATTAAATTACTACTAAGTTTTGCTGATATAAAGGGTATGCTATATAAGAGGAACGACTATGTACAATAAATCCCCTGTACTAAAATGGTGTATAGTGAAACACCAATTAAAAGAATGGAAGTGTTGTGTATATCTTGTAAATGCGTATGTTATGCATTAAATGATATTTCCTTGAAACTGCACAAATGTATTACTATTTTTATTTAATGCAAACCTATAATGCTGAGTCTGTGCTAATCCCAATATCCTTTTTGTATTCACAAGTTCTTCCTATATGATTGAAAAGCACTTCAAAATTGTTACATAAACTGCTTTTATGTTTCAGTAAATCGCCACCGAGAAACTCTAGTGAGTTTATTAGGCTGAATTTCAATCAAGGAGTTTAGATAGAACCTGCCCTTTTACGCATATTGGTCAAAATGTCATTGAGATATTGATTAGAAACTAATTTGTATGACATTTTTAGTTGCTATAAAGGAGATGCAGAATTGAATACTCTATATGATAATTACTTTGGTCTGAAATACTCGTAAGGATTCTCATGTACTGGATTGCTTCTCAAGTTTGAAAAATTCTCTTTTATCTTTGAGGGAGATCTCTGGAATGTGTGCAACGTTTTGAATAAAATACAAGTTTATTTGCAGTGTTTTAATGAAAGGAAATTTTATATATGTACATAGCTTAGCCGGAATAAGTGCCGGCAAGTTCACGTCTCACCCGTGATGATGGGAAAAATACATGTTGGAGACGGTAAAATCAAAGGAACCGACAAAACATTTTCACTGTAGATTATAAAGCAAGATGGGGAAGTTCATCTTGGGTTAAAATCATTTTGAAATACTTTATGGCCTCCTGGGATAACGCTATTTTCTTAAACTTGCCTCATTTGTTGTGTAAAAAGGTAAAACACTTTAACAGTGTAAAAATTAAATGCAAATTAGAGAATGTGATGCTTGTAGATATCATTTTGCCTCTTTACCCAAGAAAAGCATATTTAGTTGAAAACACTACATATTGCTACAACCAACATCCATATTATATACTTAGGTATATAGGTATAAGTATTTGCATATGTAGTAGGTATCTCACATTAAAGGATCATGTGAGCGAAACTTTGAACCTGGGGTAATGAAATAAAGCCCAATTAAATCTCCATGTAATCTACTGATAGAGAAGAATTTTGAAATAATTTGAAGAGCTCCAGATCGTCTGGGATAAAATCACAGCATCAGATATTGTTTCTCTAGAAACGTGAGTAACTGGTGTTCGTGAGAGATGAAGGATGTATGATACGAAATGGAATGGAGTGAATGTGTTGTAACAGAGTGGAGCAAACAACAATAGGTTAAACCTCAATCAGACTCAATTTTAATTACTGCAACAATAATGGTTACTACAAAGCATACTTGCAGCCGTTCAGTTCATAAAGTGGTGAACTGAACTGAACTAGCCCTTATTCTTATTGTTTTTGAATGAACTTGAACGAACTAGCTGAATGCAAACTTTTGATTGAATGAATTTGAATTGAACTCACCGGAGCTTATTGTGAATGTGAACGAACGTTCATCGTACGTTCAAGTAACACAAACTGAACTGAATTGAACTAAAGAGTCCAGGTTTGAATATAAACTTTTATATTTGTGAACGCAACGCGAATATCAACTATATATATATATAATTTGCATGGCCATATATTTTATAGTTATAATCTCAAAAGCTAGAACGCTGGTTTTTAAAGCGAAGCGCTTTTGTAAAATTGCTCGTTTTTGATTTTGTCCTTCTAAAGGCTCCCTCACGGGACAAGATACAACCGCCGGACCAGCGGCAAACGACCTGTTGGGTCCTGGACTAGGGAATAACGCCTTTACTTTTTCAATTTTCAAAATTTCATGAAATTTCGAAAATTCCCCGAATTCACTTAAAAATCTAATTTAACCGTGCAAACGAATTCGTTGATCACTAAAGTCGTGGAAAATACCTTTCCCGCCCAAATTTCGTGAAATTTCGAAAATATTCCGAATTTACGTAAAATTCTGATTTAACCACTCGAAAGAATTCCTTGATCAATAAAATCGCCGAAAATACCTTCCTCGACAAAATATTCAAAATTTTTTGAAATTTCGAAAAAACTTTGAATTGACGTGAAAAACTGGGTTAACCACAGGAACTAGATTTTAACTCGTTGATCACTAAGGCCATAAAAAATACCTTCCCTGCCTTGAAATCCGGCTTCGCTTTTGTTGCAATGGATGAATCGATTGCAGTTTTCGATTTTTGACTATGCATTTGAATGACATTAAATTAAAAACCAAAAAAAATTATTTACAAGCAAGCTGGTTTCTTATATGTATTTAATAACGCATATTTATCACATTTCGGGCGAAATCGTATGAATTAAAACGCGCAATAATTGTAAGCATATTTACATGATTTATTAACTTGTTTTCACGGAAAGCTCAAAATCAATACTGCTTTCAAAACTCCGGTGTTTTAAAAACAGTAATTTAATCAGTCATTTAGCCAAAAATAGTTTTTTAGTCAAAGTTCAAAGTCAGTTATAAAAATCAAACTAATTGTCACTTAAATATACCATAAAATACTTTAACTACTTGGCTCGATAATGACAGATAAAGCGAACTGAACTGAACGACCGAAAAGTATATAATGAATTGAATTGAACTTTGAAAAAATACTGCAAGGGTGAACTGAACTGAACGCAACGACTGGAAAATATGCAGTGAATTGAACTGAACTTCGACAGGCTTTGGACAACAGGAACTGAACTTAACTGAACGGCACGAAAAATTTGGGGTTGTGAATGGAACTGAATTTGAACTTTGGACCAAAACTGCAAGTATGGTTGAAACCTTTCGATGGTTTTATTTATGCATGAATATTATAGATATAAGCTTTAAACACAAAGCAGGAATTATGATTTTTTCCCCTATATTATTCTGTTCTAAGTCAGTAGTCCAGATTTGGGAATGTGAAAATCTGGAAGCATTAACAAGCAAGTAACTCGTTTCTTATACGTTACATAATTACTGATGATTTGTTTTCATGCATGTATTTGGGAGTAGCTTTTGTTCGTGCGAGATGAAGGTTGTATGGTACGAGATGGAAAGATGGAGTGAATGTTTGGGCTGTGTATGTTTTGAAATAAAGTGGAGTTAACAGCAATAGGTTAAACCTCACTTAGACTCGAGTCTAAATTCTGTAACAATAATAGTTAGAAGCTAAGCTAAACTAGCACAAAGTGCTAGATTAAAAAGAATACAAATAAATTACGAATCTTTGGAAAAAGTGCACTCCCATGTGGACAAAGATAGTGTGAGTTAGGGCTAAAAATAGGACGTGTGCCGAATGAGGTGTCAGAAATTTAGAGAAAGTACTCCAGAAAATTGAGGTAGTTACTAACTGGCTGGAGAAAAAGCGCTCCAGGAAATTGAGGTCCTAACTGAGTGAAGGCTGGAGAAGAAACGCTCCCGAGTTATCATCTCGGAGCCTTTTTATATGTTGAAGTTATTTTGTCTTTGAAGAAAAACTTGTTACAATCAAATGAATAAAGTGTAATTTCTTATACGTAGGTATAACGCTTAAATTAGGTTAGTATCACAAAATGATATAGGATAAAATCACAAAATGCCTTAAATAATTTTTTCAAAAAATTCAAATAGGATGTCTTTAACGCCTGGGGAAAATTCCCAAAATCCCGGACACTTTTAATGGAGGTCAAAAAATTGTCAAATTAAAATTTTTCAGCTGGCAGGCTAATGTCGTCGGGGATTTTAAATCGGCCAAACTTCCAGTACCCGAGTAATACCCGGGTACACACAATAGATACTCGGGTACGGGTACAGGTTTTGGGTACATTACGGGTACGGGTAAATTGTGGGTACAGGTACTACATTGTACTTTCAGGTCCGGGTACGGGTACTGAAATAATTTACCCGGATACTCGGGTATGGGTACGGGTATAGGTACAGCATTTTGTAGTACCCGATATTCGGGTACGGGTATGGGTACGGGTACACGGTTTCTGTACCCAGTCCGAGCACTGGTATACATATGAGATGAGGCATATAAAAATAGTACAATTAAATAAATAGGTGATAAAAATAGTTGTATACTAAGATTTGAGCTTGACCGGTAGTTAAACTCATTAATTTGGTTGTTACGTAAAAGGAAACATTAATTAGAATAACGTCCAAGTATTCTTGAAAAGTTAGGATACAAGGAAGTCGGAAGTTAGCAGCCCCAGGTAAGCTACCCAAAGGCTGGTATCATATATTTAGATGCAAGCGTAATCAGTGCAAGGAAATATGCAAAGAATCTTGACTGCATATACATAATTATGTGTATTCAGAAAGTTTACGTGCAAACATAAACAAACAGAGTGCAGGCAATGGTCGTTTCAAAGATTCAAGCAGATTTTGTGGCCTCTTTCGAACAATGAAAATAACATAAATATGCCGATAAACGTGTAGTTGACTGATCGTAATAATGTGAGTTGGTATTCTCTTGCCCACTCTTCCAGCGAATGTAAATTGAAGTATACACATATTGGGATATTTGTTCTGTGCTAGAAATTGTTTAAAACGAGCAATATGGTTTACTCATCACGTTAAAGATAATGAAATTTTATGCCAAGTACTAAAAACAATATGACCATTCCCATTGTAGATGTTTAAACAGATAGAAATGTTTATTACATATTTATTTTTTTTTGAACAAGCCAGCTTTGTTTGCTGCCCTTGCCTCGTGCTTCCTTTGATTTTTGTAGAAGTATTATAACATGTACATGGTTATTTAATATCACCTAACATTATAAATCGTAATGAGCAAGACACTGAGATATAGCTAAAGAATATTATCCATTTGTTTTCAAATCCTCACTTGTAAATTAGTTGTTATTTTTTAAACATGTAATTTCTGTCAAAATGTACCGCAGAAGTGACACAAGGGGTGTTTAATAACATTCCTCCGAATAATCGTA
Organism: Allacma fusca; assembly: GCA_947179485.1. Lineage (NCBI taxonomy): Eukaryota > Metazoa > Arthropoda > Collembola > Symphypleona > Sminthuridae > Allacma > Allacma fusca. The sequence goes on from OX359246.1 coordinate 33,595,983, forward strand.
TGCAGAGAGAAACTATATGTACAAAAGATTTTTTAAATATTTTAGCTTACATATTATGGAAGCATGCAAAGGATATATCATTATAATAGGCAATACGGAAATTGTACTGTAATAAACTAGTAATCGAATAAAAGCATGGTTTAAATATTCCGTTTCATTTTTGTTCAGTCATATGTCGATGTATTTGGAAAATTATTTACAATTTTATGAGAATTGTAGAGCTACGTTGTACAGTTGCATTGGAGTCCAAACTCCTGACCGTCTTTCATTATCTCAAAACTAATTTTAACTTTTAAAGGGAAAACAATCTGGTATCGAGCAAATGTATGAGTGGGAACTTCGCTTCAACAATCGACTGCTAGCAAAACAAGCTCCACAGATTTCCTAACTACACTTAACATTTCACTTCAGCAAAACACAATCCGATTGCTTATCCACGAACATTGGCCAAGCTTTAAATCTACTTTACATTATACACTAAATTCAAGTTCATATGCTCCTGGAAGGAAACGTGTATTATGTACGTCCATACAATGAAACTATGTATAGGCATTGCAATCACATTCCTGTACAGTGATGGAACGGCAAGTACAGTACGTATATGTTGGAGATGGAAAACTCAATGGAAGTCAAATGCAATGTACATACATTTCAAGGTAGATGAAGGTTGGAGAAATTACTCGTTCTGGAGATTTTATTTTGTAGTCTGATTGGCCTAATAATGTCATTTAAGTTTTGACTGATTCACATTTTGAAGCGCTGCAACACAACGAAAATGCTTTATGCTTAGATGGGGGATGAAAACATTTAATATTTGTAATCACTGAATATGGTATTTGCAGCAGGGTCAAAGCAATCTTTTCCTCATCAGTTGAAAACAGTGGGGCTTTATATGTATCTATATCTATACTGGAATCTCCGGAGACAGTACGATTATTATGACGGCGTTACACTGACTTCAATGAATTTCCAATACAATATGATTGCCAAGGGATGTCAAAATACCTGCCAGTAAATGGAGTAATTATACACAGGTCAGTGCTGCATTGCGTTTATTTAATCATGATGAGCACTTAATAATGCGAATACTTGGGGAACATCATCCAATAATGAGAGGAAATCCCTACATAGGAAATTCGATGTACACCATCAGCTCTGTCGTAGTCGCAATTTCTACCTGTAAATGGAGAATTTGAGTGAAACATAATGGCATATGAAAGTTACTGCTTGACTTAAAAATTCCGAGACAATTTAAGGCTGAGTTCGAGTTCTACTTTCCCGGCCACAAAATGGCTTCCACCTTCCGCTCACCCATATATTAACACTGTAATACATAATTAACTTCCACCAGACTTCCACCTCCCACCAAACTTCCACTAGACCTTCCACCAGACTTTCCATCTAGCCTTCCACGTGACTACCCACATTACCCATACAGACTCTGGCTTTGACAATATTTACAAAGAGCTAACTAAAAAATACTACATTGCCCCCCTACATGAGTTACTGCATGGCCGAAGCTCATTTCTTTTGTGCCCATTCATTTGAAAATGGCAGTCTAAGATCTATTTCGGTGTTTTAACTTATGTTTCGCATTTTTAAAGCGAAGCGCTTTTGTAAATTTGCTCGTTTTTGATTTTGTCCTTCTAAAGGCTCCCGCACGGGACGAGATACAGCGACCGGACCAGCGGCAAACGATCTGTTGGGTCCTGGACTTGGGAATAACGCCTTTATTTTTTCAATTTTCGAAATTTCATAAAATTTCAAAAATTACCCGAATTTACCTAAAAATCTGATTTAACCGCACAAACGAATTCGGTGATCACTAAAGTCGTTGAAAATACCTTGCCCACCTGAAATTTTATGAAATTTCGAAAATATTCAGAATTTACGTAAAAATCTGATTTAGCCGCACAAACGAATTTCTTGATCCCTAAAATCGTGGAGAATACCCTCCCCGCCACAAAAATCGAATTTTGATAAAATTTCGTAACAAATCATGAAATTTCGGGGAAAAAAACTTTGAATTGACGTTAAAACCCGATTTTTTATTTTGTCCTTCTAAAGGCTCCCGCACGGGACGAGATACAACGATCGGACCAGCGGCAAACGACCTGTTGGGTCCTGGACTTGGGCATAATGCCTTTACTTTTTCAATTTTCGAAATTTCATGAAATTTCATGAAATTTTGAAAATTCCCGGAATTTACGTAAAAATCTGATTTAACCGCACAAACGAATTCCTTGATCACTATAATCGTGGAGAATACCTTCCCCACAACAAAATTCGAATTTTGATGAAATTTTGAAAAAAAACATGAAATCTCGAAAAAACTTTGAATTGACGTGAAAACTTGATTTAACCACGGGAACATACTCGTTGATCACTAATCCCGAAAAAAAGCTTCCCCGACTCGAAATTTCGGCAAATTTTGCAAAAACTCCCAATTTATGTAGAAACAAGATTTAACCACAGAAATGAATTCCTTGATTTCCATGGACGTGGAAAATACGCTCTTCTCCACGGCATTAGTATATTGGCAACATAATGAACAAATAACATCGTCGACGCAGTGAAATGTCAAACTTTAAAGCTACAATTTCGTTTTCGCCACGGAAATGATTTCGATAAATAAAATACCTTCCACACAAAGACCAGGAAATAAGACTCATGATGAGAGCTGGGGATATATTTCCCACTCAGAAATTGCACGTTCGATGACATTTCCAAAAAAGGCAAAATAAACGGTTATTATATCAACCTACTTTACTCTAAACATACATTAACAATTACCCAACCAATCAAAATTACAGCAACTTTCAATCGAGCTCACACTAGCGAGGCAGTAGCGATTCGCTTCTGTTGCAATCGATTCATCGATCGCAGTTTTGGATTTTTTATTCGTAAAATTAACACGGAGGTGAAAGCACTTGAGTGTTTTAAGTGAAAACTAGCTCGTGTATTAACTATAAAAATGCAGGGTATCTTCGAGGAAACAGGTTACTGTTACAAAATCATTATATGTACAAGTATGATGGTCAGATTTCGATGGTGTTGTGTAGACTTATGTCAAAGGACTGATAAAAATCAATCACTGAAAAACCACGTGATTAGAAAGAGCTCAATTGCCGTACTTACCGGTGAACTGATTTTTAACAAAATTTTGAAAACATTTTTAGCAAATTCTGTAACCACTAACGATTAATGATAAGACGCAAAATTTTTAGCGTTGCGAATCCCGTTTCCCAATAAATTAAAACGGTGATTTACGGTTTGGATAGTCGCATACAGGGGGCAACGCATTTAGGGAGTGTGCACATATTACGTTTCATTTTATCATCATTTTTGGATCCTACCCCCCCTATCGTCATCCTAACGTCATTATTCCTTGACCCCCCTCCCCTGGAAACGTCATCAAAGCAAAAAACAAGTTTAATCAGCAGCATTTTTAGGGCGGCGTCAGCCCCCTTATAAGATAGTGTTGGCCGTGATGTCTGGTAGTTTTCCCCCGAAACTACTAGACCAAACTGTTCAAAGTTTTAGTTATCATTGGATGGGCCGAAAACTCGTGTGAGTTTGTTATTGATTGAAACAGGTCACCGTGTTCTTATGTAAAAAAACTACTTTCCTCCGAAAATGCTCGACCCATTTTGTTCAATTATGATGAGTGTGTTAATGGTTGAAATCGGTCCACGTGTTCGTACTTAAACAAAATAAACTAAATTTTGAAGGAAGAAAAAAAAATAATTAAGGTAAACGAATGAATACGGGTTGGAAAACTTGAGATCGCGGTCATTTTATTTTGGTTTCGCCTTCGCGGACTAAAGGGAAGTTGCAATTATTACTGTTTTTGCAAAGAGCCTATTGTTATTATAAAATTTACATTTAACGTCAATAATATCGGCAAATTCGCTCTGTATCGAGTCAGCCACATTTACAATAACTTCATCGGTGTTTCCGACGAATACTCCGCTTGACATGCTGTGAAAAATTGCATTTGATTACTTTGAACAACAGATTCAGTATTTTTCGAGATGCTTTCTAGCAAATATCTATGAGCATTTCTTTTGTGGGGTTCATATGCAATGTTGATAACAAAATAATAATTTATTGCACGAATGGAGGGTTTGGCTTTCAAGGTTGTCTCGAATGCTGGGGCAATGGTAGACAGGGGATAATTTCCAGACATTTAGCATGCCATTTCACAACAAACCACCAAAGTAGGTAGATGAATCGTCCGGGTTTTCAAATACGAACTCCAGAAAAATCCTGCTTAAAGAGCACCGGAACCTGGAGAAACTTCTATATTAAACATTTGTACAAGTTACATCGCCAAGGGCGACAGCAACTGAGATCATGAAAACAAATTATTTGCAAAAGTGAAATTGACGGACGTGATTTTGTAGCCATTCTTGCGTAAGAGTTTTCGGAATGCTCATGGTTGTCAGACATTTGGACTAATGTACGGCTTGCGCATGATTATAAAATGTATCAGTGGTCTTTCACCAATGAAAGTTTGTTACTAAAAACGCTATTCTAACAATTATACGTGCCTTTCCTTACATTTTTGTGAAAATGGGTGAAACGTCATCAGTAAGATTACCCCCACCCCCCCTTGGTATACACAAAATCATCTGCTTCAAGACCCCCTCCCTCCCCCAAAAATGAAACGTAATATGTGCACACTCCCTTACTATCACCAGTTCGCACTTTGTGTTTTACCCACCAGAACAAATAGGGATATGTTAACTAACACAGGGAACCAGGTAGAAGGACCTTCCATCTGGTCAAATTTAGGTGAAAGATCTGGAAGGTAAAAAATCGATAAAATCTTGGTAGAATGTCAAGTGGAAGGTCAAGTGGAAGGTCAAGTGGAAGGTCTAGTGGAAGGTGGAAAGTAATTTTGTGGCCGGGAAAGTAGAACTCAGCCCAATTTAACTTTACTTAGAGCATATATGAAATTTGTTTAAAGCCTTCATTACCACAAACAGCATCTGCTTCATTGCATTCCTTCAAAACTTAACCTGTCAAAAAATATTTGAAAAACGTAAACATAAATTGAAGTAAACCAGAAAACACAATCCTGCCTTTGTTCCCCATCTTTGACCACAGCTGTATCAAAACTTTCAAGGCTAGCGGTGTGAAACAAATTTAAAAAAATCTAGAATGGATTTGATAATTGTACATACATAAATACATGATTGATCTCCAGTGTGTTATCCCCAGAAGAGACAACAGTATTTCGTCTGTATAACTATGAAATGTATTGCGTAAAGACAGTTGTGCATTCCACGTCGTCACAATTTCTTCTCCTAATAAAGGCAAGTTACTGTAAGATAAAATTTCCTGACTTTAAGGGGTGCTTTCATAAATAATACTCACTGTACGAACATAAACTTATCTGTACAGTGAAACATTTTGCAGGAATTGGGCAAAGCTTACAATACAAAAGAAAATTTACTGAAATTCGAGCAACAAAAGTAAACTTTACTGCGGAAATACGAAGGATAAACAGGAACTTTTCCCGGAAGTGTAGTGATGCTTCCTGCCTAGATGGCTAAGTGTGCAGTTGATTGTAAATTATGTTGAAATTTTGTAATGAAAATATTATTGAAAAACGAACTCTTAGGAGAAATGATGAATGGTCATGATTGCACTATGTATGTCTTCAGTATGTACGCATCAGGAATGTGGTTCGTAAATCCAGAAATAAAGCAAGACAAAAACGAAGGGGTGAACTCATGAATGATGTCTGACAGTAACAGGTGAAAGAATTAAAACGCCAAGGGAGTAGTCCAACCCTTACTACCGATTTGTACAAACAGTACGAAACCTGCCTTTCCAACTGCAAGCCTACATCGACACCTAGTGTTGAAAATCGTTTATGAGCAAGGGACCATTCGTTTAATGCGTAACGCTAAGATATGCACATTGTACCCTAACACCCACATCAACCCCGGGGAACGCAACCGTAACGTCTGCATATATGACCCCTGTAACACAAGCTTAATTCATACATTAAAATAATAAATTTTTACCGTATCGTATTCTTGAAATGATTCGTTCGTGCAAAAAAAACTTTTTTCATAAATATTGAAGTAATAGGACTTGCCATCCACTCCTGAATATTAACTGTAACCTCAATATCCTCACCTTGAGTTGTCTATAATCTCGCCAGGTATGTTTCCGAATTTTCTAAAATTAATAGGACAGATGTATATGACTATAAGGTACAGCCTGTCAGATTTGTATTGCCTTTACCCCAGAGGGGTCGATAATAGGTGAGACGGAGTTGTCCACAATTGGTGGTTTAACAAAATGGTTTAACTTGCCCCACCAATTTCAGCCATTTCTGGATTATTTCTGACGGCAGTTTAGAAAAACGGAGCACCTCTTAAGTAATTAAATTTAATAGCATTTTTGTTAGTGATAAAATTTAATTAATACAAATGACAAAAACACTACAACATAAATCTCCACATAAGGTACATTTTGCACATTTGTATTTTAAATGCCTGAATCTATAAACAGGGACCCCCGAATTGATTCCTTACATACTATACACGAAATTGATGTTTTAATCTTAATATAATAAGAAAATCACAGTTCCTCAAAAAAGAACCTCCAAGCCGATGATTATTTACACTTAAAAACATTAAGTGATTAAGTATACAAGTGAATAAAGTCTGATTGTGTGTTTGAATTTGTACGCAGTTTAAATTCAAATATACGACAGGTGGCATAAAGCTAATTCTCAATCAAGTGTATTTGTACTTTAAGAAATAACGGGTACACTGCATTGTTACGGTACAGATAATTGTACCACCATCCACCCTTTCTAACTATTTGTAACACAACGGGTAACGCACCCCCACCCCAACTGCCGTTACGCAATAAATGAATGGCCCCTAAAGCACAGATTCAGTTGAGCCGAGACAATCGTAACTCCACTCATTTGTACGAGTGAGCGTTAGTGCTCTGTGTTTCCAACCGCAACTTCCATCTCTGTCACTACTCACAGCACCGACATCAAAGGCACTAGGCTTTGAAGCCATTTCTCAAAGATGGTAGTGGAGTACATTCATTGCTGGATTAGTTTCGCTGTTCAAGGCTTATGCCTTTAGATGACTGATGTCCCTAATGTGTCCCCTGATGTCTTTAAGTACTAGCTGATTGTCTTTGGATACCGTATGTTTTTAGCCAATTATGCCTTTAGACATTATGAGACTATCTTTAGCTTTTATACGTTAAGAGATGTAAGGGCATAATAGTGTAAAGGGTACGCAAATAGCTTGAAGGGAAACTCAATGAACAATGAATAATACCCGTAACCTTGCCCAGCTATGCAGGAACCTCGCCAGGGACTTATAATTTCAAGTAATTGCAATGTCTCTGACTTAAATGTTTTGTTATTATTGAAAGTTTTACCGAAATGTGGGGCAATAAAGGTTGGAATTCAATAAAATTTGTAGACTTGCTTCTATTACACTGCCGTTGTTGCATTCCTACTTTGAATTTCAGTTTCAATTTTATCTAGGATTTAAAAATTTTGGCCGTAACAGTTACAAACAGACCTGAGCAACTGCTGGCAGGATTGAGCCCCATTGACGTCCCGAGATGAAGGGAGGTGGTACGCCCCAGGCTATTTCTTAAATATGGGCTTTAGAGGCTCGGAATTGATGCAAACTTGTTCACTGGCATACTAGGAGCTTAAATTAATTTTTTTAAACCGATCGGGTAACATGATACCAGGCCTGGTTTTGGCCGCTAAGGAATGCATTACTAGAGTTGTTGTATGCCGATTTGTACCAAATAAAATGCTTTTGTGCTTACAATCAAATCCTGAATCTAATTTTGGTAACTAATGTTTCACCCCGGCATCCGAAGCGTGCATCATGATGCCCGGAAGGACCAATCGTTTAAAATTTGCCCCAAATCAATGTATTTTTTTATTTTCAAGCACGGTGTCTATATAAATAAGTTATTATTGAAGTGCCCATACGGCTCTACCCGGGTAGAACGTTCACCGGGCGTTGACAAAAACTATTTAAAAATGTTGTCCCCCCACTTTGTGGGACGTTCCGGAGTGCCTGATTATAGCCACAGTGACACTACATCAAATTCAAACATAGCTGGATGAAGGACCGGGGAAAGGATTAACCTTCAACTTCCTACCTATGATAACACCCGGTCGGAACAATTCCTGGTCACCTAAACTGATTTTAATTTGGAAGTTGTCTCCCACGTAAATAGGCTCCATAGAGTGAGACAAACAATTCAAATGATGTGAGCCACACACTTTTATGTATTTATGCTGTACATTTAGCATTATATATCGAAAGATTTTAAGACACGCTCTGAATTGCTTTTGGGGATTGATGTAATATATTTTTTCTCCTTCTGAGGCTACTAGAAAAACAAACTCCACATACATATTTCATAACTACACTTAACATTTTCAGCAAAACACAATCCGATTGCTTATCCACGAACATTGGCCAAGCTATAAATATACTTCACACTAAATTCAAGTTCATACGCTTCTGGAAGGAAACATGTAGATATTATGTACGTCCATACAATGAAACTATAGGCACTGCAATCACACACTCCTCTACTGTGATGGAACAGCAAGTATTTGTTGGGGATGGAAAAATCGATGGAAGTCAAATGCAATGTACATTTCAAGGTAGAAGAAGGTCGAAGAAACTCTTGAAGTAGGTTACTCGTTCTGGAGATTTTATTTTGTAGCCTGCTGACATTTAAGTTTTGACTGGTTTACATTTCGAAGCTCTGCAACACAACGCAATTACTTTATCTTTGCGTAGGGGATGAGAACATTTAATGTCTGTATAAGCACTGAATATTGTGTTTGCAGCGGTTCAAAACAATCTTTTTTGTCCATCAGTTTACAACAGTGAACTTTATATACACAGGAAACTCCTGAGAGAGTACGATTATTATGAGCAAAGGAATGTAAAAATATCTGACAGTACATGGAGAATCCACCATGGTTTACTGCTGTATAATTTGTATTTATTTCTGATGAGCATTTAATCATCCGAATATAAAGGGAGCACAATCCACCAATGAGAGGAAGTTCATATAATATAATAATTATCTTTATTCAGGTTGATATTTTTAACCTACGCCCTTACAACCTTTAGATATGTTCTTCTTGCAATAGGCCTTTAATTATTAACCTTTTCCAACTGGAAATCCATATGAAAGAAAATCACTGTAAACCACCAGCCGGGCACCAGCTCAGTCGTACCCACAATTTCTCCTTATAAAATTTATACCTGCATTCCGTGATAGTTCACATTGTATCGCACTTATTAGAAGGCATATGGTAATGCACATAAGCGTCCTACCTGCGATTTTTAGCAATCACAGATCACTTTTAATATTCCATAAACTATAATACAATAAACTCTAGCTATAATTATTAAGGGATATCCTTATAAGAGATTTTTCGATATAAGAGATCGGGATTTGCAGTCCCGATTTCCATTTTACACAATGCATAACACTATGCTTACAAGGGATAATGTTTAAGAGTTGTTAAGAGAATTGTGCATTCCAGGTCAATTTCTCCTAATCAAGGCAAGTTACTATCAGCTTAACAATTACTATATTTAATGGGTGCTTTCATAAACAAAATTCACAGTACGTAATTGTATGTATGTATGTATCTGTCCAGCGAAGAATCTTACAGGAATTCGGCAACGTTTACAAAGAAAATTTACTTAACAACAAAAGAGAACTTTACTACCGGAAATGGGAAGGATTTTAAAACATGACTTTTTCCCGGAAATTCAGTGATGATTCATGCCTAAGTGACTGATTATGCAATTGATTGTGAATGAGGTTGAATTTTTGTAATGAATATATTGCTGAAAATATAACTTGTAAAAGAAGCTCCGGCGCATAATGGAATGTCATGAGTTCCCTTTATCTACTGATATGTATGTATGTATGTGCATATTAGGAATTTGATGTAGAGATTTAGGAACTAAGCAAGAAAAACACGAAGGGGTTAACTCATGAATGATGACTGAATGAGGAGAAGACAGTAGTGGCGAGGGTGAAAGTGGCAGGTTGAGCAGTGAAAGATTTAAAACGCCAAGGAAGCCTAAAACCATGTTTTGCTGAACTGAAATAGTGGATATTGTAGTCCTACACTTCTCATGCTGAACTATTTCTCTTTGTATTATATTATTATTATTTATATTGGCCTCTTTACCAATGATATTCCAATGCAAGCTAAGACCAGTATTCAACGTAATAATTAACATTATAACTTTATTACAGCACTATAGCAAGAAGCATTTACCTTAGCCTTTGCTAGTTGTGAGCTGCTTGTATGTATCTAGTAAAAGTTACTGAACATATAATTACGAAATTAGAAGCATTCAGTTACATAAATATAACTTTTGCTGCTTACCCAAAGGGAAAGCTAATATAGTTTATTTGTTTTGTTTATGAATATATATAATATAATCTTTATTCGGGTCGATTTTATGGCGTAAGCCCTTACAACCTTTAGATGCGTGTACATTATTTCTTAAAATAGTTTTATAATAATATTCTTAACCTACTTAAATTAGTTATTCACAGTCAGTCATATAATTATAATACAATTGTCTTAGTTTTACCGCGTAGCACCAGAATATGTATAAGTTCTTATATTCCTGTGTTGTCATTCCATCTTTAAACATAAGTGTTAAAAAGTCACTTCTCTTGCATTGATCTTTATTTAGCTTTAACAAATGCCTACCGTCTTTGTAATGTGTTGTTTATGAATAAATTATTGAAAGCTGGAAATTATTTAAAGTAATTGTGATGAATAGTTATTTCGTAATTGACAATAATGTTAGCATCGGGGCACACACAAAATTAATTAAATAATTAACCATACAATTGTCATGCTTCAAAAGAACAAAATATATCAAGATTTGAGCAGTTCACTGAAAAGACTATCCATAGTGTCAGCCCATTTCTGGTAGCCAGGGGTTTCCAAATGTAACTGATCACCTTCAAACAGCGGTTGATCAACAACGCCAAAGGCGGTAGCAAATTGGTGCCACATATCTAAGAAATGGATACGATTTCCATCGTGGAACTTGGAGATCTTGATGTTGATGTCAGCAATGGTTTCGAAAAACGTGGCATTTTGTCTGGGAAGAACTCCAAGAAGTAGAATTTTGCTATTCGGAAGACGTTCAAGAAGCAAGTCAACAACGGTTCTGATCCTGGCAAAAAAAAAGCAGCCGGCAAAATGTTCGTAGGGGATCAGCCTGAAATACTATTGTTTAGAATCACTTACTTTTTTGATCGGTCACAATTACCGTGTTTGAAACATTCGAAATTCTCAGGAGAACCTGCCAATGACTGCAACTGTCCTAGAATAATAATTTATTGCTAAGTAGCAATTACAGTCACTCTAACTCAATTCATTGTAATTGATTATACCATTCACACTCATTGTCAGTTCAATTCATACGTAGGTATTTTTGCGTTCAGTCACGTTCACTCAAATTCAAGGTTAAAAAATTTCAATTCACGTTCAGATTATCCATCTTGTCAATTCTTTCAGTTCGATCATGAATATTTAATTTAAAGTTTATATTTTAATCTTAAATCTTATTTTTGGTTAAAAATTTGAATTTTATGGATACCTGTCGAAAACATCTTGTTTTTACTGTTTTAGATCACTTCAAACGGAACATATTCGTCACTTCTTAATTCTGCATCTTATGTTGAATACTCTTGCGTGATCGTCAGGCCATATCTCAAAACAATTACGCAAAAACACGCTTTTCCTTAAAAGATATTCCTTAGAAAGTTCGTTTCGACCGATGAACATTTTGAACATACGTTTCACGAACAATTTACATAGAAGAGAAGTAAAATGGTATATACAGTCTTTAATCTTTGGATATGAGCAGGGTATGTCGATTTGAAAATCCATGACATTTTAGACAACTCGCCCGCCAAATATGCCCTGGAATTTCTTTCATTTTCGTTTCAAGGCAAGAACGGCACTAGTGCATCGCATGGGTTCAGGTCGCACCCGGGTATTTGGGTTCAGGTCCAGGTTCAGGTTCAGTATGGGTGCATGTATTTTGGACCCAATAATTTTGGGTCCTTTCTGGGTACAATATTTTATACCCGTGAAATTGGGTACAGGTTCAGGTTCAGGACCAGGTACAGAGAAAAACCCGTTTTGGTTTTACCTGTCAGGACCAGGTGTAACACATGAAAGACCTGAACCTGATCACAAAAGACCTGAAATGTTTGGGTTCATTGATTGAAAGGTAAAGGCCGGAGAATTCAAGCTTCCAAAATGTTTTCCATCGCAAAAGCAATGGCAGGGTGTCCCAGGAACCAGAGAACTTGCATTCTTATCCATTTTAAATATATTTTGTACTACAAATACCCAATTGTACTTTTAATACAAGATAAAATTTAAAAAAGTTCGGAGTCTCAAGTACCCAAACATATTCAGGTCCGGTCCAAAAATACCCGGGTTCAGGTCGTCTTTTGGGTACTTTTTCGGGTCCAGGTACTAATCAGGTGCGGGTACTACAAAAACGCAATTGGGTCAGGTTCAGGATCGAAAAATTTGAACCTGTTAAATGGGTACATTTTCAGGTACAGGTTCACGCTTTTGAGGTACCCAAAGTTTGGGTCCAGGTTCAGGTACAGGTTCGACTGTTTTGAACCCATGCGATGCACTAAACGGCACAATAGACGTATTTGGAAAAATTACGGGCATTTTCAATTGAGGGCAAATTGGGGATTTTTAGCAGAAAAGTATAAAGATAAAATAGAAAATGTATAGATTTTGGCCTTGTATTCCAAACTTCGAATTGACAAATGTTTCCATAAATAATGAAAAAGAATGTTGGGGTAGTGAACCTTTTGGAGTGTTTTTCCTGGTGTCCGTCTTCTCTTCACAGCGTCGTTCCTGGCAATTACCCGAAGTGCAATCATATTTGGACGCGCATTGCTCTCCCACGTTTTTACAAATTCTACATTCAACAATGTAGATGAGTACTACAACAATGAGGGCTAAATAATAAAGTATCTGAGCCATTTCGAGAAATAACCACTGTGTGGAAGGTTTGCTCACTGCAAGTAAGACTCAAAAAATGGTGCTTAAATAGCAGTAGGAAAATTGGTGACAAGCACAGGACTTAATACACGGGACAACTACGAGTTTGGCTAAATGTAGATATTTGTGGTTAGAATTTCTGAAAATACCGTGGGAAACATACATAGATACTATTAGTACTGGAATTGGACCTGCTTCACCGAAAACTATCTCCACATGACAGTTTCAAATACTACGACTTGTATCCAGTAGTGTGTAATTCAATCATACAGATTATTCATTTTGACAATTTGCCAATATATAGGAGGTTTGCTCAATGAGACACAACTAGCGCAACTTAAACAGCAGTAGGGAAATTAGCAGCATTAACGTCTTTTACAGTTAGTTTATGAGACAACTGTGAGAGCTGAATTATTTTGCAAAATTTTGTAATAATTACTGTGGTTGGAACACATTAGAAATTGCCAAGTGAGCAGAATATAAGTACTGGAATTTTAATTGAATGCGTCACCATCAAATATTGTCGGATGGGAAAAATTGGCGTGGATTAGGACACTAATATGATTTATGAAGACCCTGCAGCTGATATTATCTTAGATAAGTGAATGTATAGCACATTTTTGGAGGATTCCTATAATTTAGGTTGAAGTTATTATATGAAGCGATAAGTTGGAAAACCTATTTAGTTTGTAGTTTAACGTAATTATCCAGGGAATTCAAATTGAACGTTCCCTGTGTCAGTCATGTTTTAGTTGAAATTTGGACTGGAGTTGCATTTTTGCTGCAAGAAACTTTTAGCTAAGATAAAACTTCAGCAGTTTTATCGGTTTAATAAGAACAGCAAACAGGCACCATGAAGGTCTTTGAGGTGGCAATAATTTATGTTAAGTGAATATGTGCCAGACCTTTTGTTTTAAAAATCATATCAATCTCTTTTACGGCTGAGGAAAAAATAAAACAATAGTATTGATCTTGTAAACTGTGCAACTTTAAACGTTAGATGAGACTCAACCTTTACCTTCAAGTTATAGGAGTTTAAAATAATTTTATTGTATTTTGCTAAAATATGGAAATCTTCATCGAACCCACATTTTCCTCCACCGTTTTTTAAGTTCTACAATCCTACAATAATATTACTACAATGAGCTAAAAAGTGAATTATCTTGATCATTTTGATAATCCTTGATTGCGTAGAAGCTTTGCTCACTCACACACTTGAAACATTGGCTAAGTAGCAGGCATGTCAACGATTAATAATCACGATTAATGACTAAAGATTTAACGATTACTAATTATTAATCATCAATCGTTAATTCAGTAAGCTTGGATTTTTTGAAATATTTATTAATTGTTATCATCAATTAATCGTTTTCGAAAATCAGTCATCAATTTTAATCGTCAATTATGAAATTATAAACCATTAATCGTTAATCGTAATTGAAATTGAAAGTTTAGCAAAAAGTAATTTATAATTGTAATCGTAAATGGAAGTTTAGCAAAAAGTAATTTGTAATTGTAATCGTATTTGAAAATTCATCAAAACGAAATTTGTAATTGGAATCGTATATGAAAATTCATCAAAAAGTAATTTGTAATTGTAATCGTGACCAAAACTTTACTGAAAACTAATTTTTAATTGTAATCGTAACTGAAACTTTACTGAAAACTAATTTGTAATTGTAATCGTAAATGATATTTTAGCAGATAGTATTTTGTAATCCAAATCGTCAATCATAATTTAGCAGAAAGTATTTTGTAATCCAAATCGTCAATCATATTTTTGCAGAAAGTATTTTGTAATTGTAATCGTCAATCACATTTTCCCCAAAATAACCATTAATCCTAATACTGTAAATAATATCGAATTTGAAACGGGGAAAAATTTTCTTAATAATTATAATAATATAATATATAAATATATATAATATTATATTATTATATTATTTAATTATATTATTTAATTATATTATATAATTATAATAAAAATATAAATAAAAAAAATAATTCTTGCCTGACGACATTAGACTTGTTGTGGCCGAAAGTTTGTACATTATAAAATTTTTAATACACAATTTACAATAAATAGATAATTACTGGTAACCATATAAAGCAATTATTTTTATTTTGTTGTATTATATTCAGTTACTACTTACTACAAGTTCGTAGCTATTATTTTTTGTGGAATACAACGAAGTCTCACAAATTGAAGCTAAAATTTATTTTAAGAAAACAAAAATTTAACCTATACCATATAAAAAATTCGAGTGACGTCTCACCACCCGCAAGGATTGCTTTGCTCTGTTCAGCGATTAACTAAAGTTAGAGTAACAAATTTTTAAAACGAGTCACTAATTGTAATTGTCAATTAAATATTTTATAAAAATACAATCATTAGTTGTAATCCAAAATTAAATAATTGTTTAAACGGTAATAATTAGTTTTAATCGACAACTAAATAATTTTTTAAAAGATATCCGTTTTCAAAATCAATGAAAATTATTTTTAAAGGAATCGTTAACTTTATTGTAATCAGCAACAACAATTATTTTTAAAGTAATCGTTTTGTAATCATCAATATATATATCAAGAGCCATATTATTTTACGATACATTTTTACTCGGGCTTCGTTTGTAATATTATAACTCCGGAAAAGTAGTTGTACGTAATACATAAGATCTCTTACGACGTCTGTGTATATCGTCATCCTGGACACCTTCATAACTTCCAATCATCCCACCAGTATAATCCGTCAAATACCCTACTAGCACAAGCCACTCGCTATTCCCCCGCCGGAAGGCTCGGGAATAGCGCAAGCTGCTTGCGCTGGTCAGACGCATGGTTTGGCCAAGTTTCCCGATAAATATTATGCGCATTGTCTGTGGCGCTGATTTTGCGCCAGTAATTTTGCTTTCCAAATGCGCACACAAACCAGCGTAACTACTGTGCAGAAAATGTGTGGTGTCAGTATTCATAATTATCAACGAATTTGGCATTGATGATGGTAGAAAAAAATAAATACAATGTCGGTGAGATATATAGTGTTATATATTTATTTTTAAATATTAGGCGCACACCAATAATTTACAAAAAGATCATTAATACTTATTTATAACACTGAAGTGTATGGGATGCATAAGCACTTTTCACTGGCTAAATCAAAAGGAACAAGAACACACTTTTGTATTAAAATATTAATTTCACCAATATAGACCACAGACATATTATTGTAAGTTTTAACAATGTTTAGTAATTTTTACAATTTTAATAATTACAATTTGTTAATTTAGAGTGTTTAAAAAACATTTAAAATAGTTTACAATGAATACATGATTTATCAATAGTTTTATATGAATAAAACTTACCAAATTTACTCCAAACTTTAGCTGTGTGAAACGGCCACTTGGAATTAGACTCGAAAAGTTTTGCTATTTTGCTCTGAATGGATATAGTCCATGTAGTAGGAAATTGACAAATTTTCGTCCGCGTTTACCCAAGAACGGGGGAAAATCTTAATCTTCTTCTTTTCCTTGAATTCAACAACGAAGTATTCTTTCAAAGATGACAACTGCACAATTAATTTAACTGTAACTTCTAGTTAAAAGATGTTGACATTTGTTTGTAACTGGCAACTGTTGAAGGTAATATCTTCATCCATGCTGAAAGCCTTGTCATGTGACTGTAATGGCAGAAATTGGTTTGCAGAATATGCGCCAATTTTGCGTTATTTTATCCGCATGGGTAAATTAGCTGTAAAACTGGCGCTATAATGACGCCAAAAAATTGTATGATAAATCGCGCAAATTTTTGTGCGATTATAATGTGCTGCTTATATGCATAACTTTCTGCCCTTGCACATTTCCGACACACGGCGTAGAAAATGCGCTGGGCCTACCTTCTTGTGCTAGTAGGGTATATGCTTTCAGGAAATGTTGGTTTCTGAAGACCTGGTATGGTGGCTAATGAGTTATATTGAAAAAAGCCGATCTTAATTTATTTACTGCCACATTACGTAAATACTAATGATTACTGAATCTTTTGTAATTACACGACGCTGTTTGTAAAAGCTAAGGCCGAATTGACCAATAAATTATCGATCTAGTATCTATCTAGTCAGTGTAATAAATTGCATAAAACAATTTCAAAACTTAGAAGAAAATTCAGCAAGTTTCAGTATAATCCAAATTCCTTTATTTGAATAATCGTTCATTAAAGAATCAACATGTTTCATCCACAAAAATTTCAAGGGATATTACCGATTAGTACATGCGCACCTAACCAAAATAACTTGTTCAATCAAATGTCACAGTTTCTCAAAATCTCTAAAGAGTATGAAACAGTAAATTCTCATTTAGGAATAAGGCGAACTGCAATTGTACATTCGGTTGATTCTTAAAACATCCAATACGCCTAGTCCTTCATTCCCGATTTGAAACCCGTAATTCGGCTTGGGAATTAATACTGGGACATCCGGGTCGATACCTCCCACGTTATTCGAATAGTGCATAACGCTTACGTAGTCATAAGGAAGATCGAAAGTGGTTGTTGAATTGAAATCTTCCTTTTCAAAGTTCCATCGAGAATCTGATGCAGAAAAAAACATTATAACTAAAAAAACTCCCTTAAAATGCAGACACAGTAATTAATTTTACAGGCAAACATAATCAGGTTAATTTACCACAAGGGATGTTATCCCAGTTGAGAGTAATGTAGTCATCACGGTCGTAGCGGTTCTGTTCATGTTCGAATCCAAGAGCATGTAAAGTCTCGTGTAAAATTATTTGATTTTTGAAACAACTCCACTCATCCTCCGTCAAATTAACTGACAATGTCAAGGTTTGTGCCCCGCCGATTTTACCAACATAGGAATTGCACTCGCCAGTCACACCACGCAGGACGAACACATAATCTGTCTCGTTGCTCCTCTCAACAAACTTCACGCAAGTATTGCTTTCGATCGTATAAAAATTTGCCAAAATCATTACTTGCTGTTCTAACGCTATGGAAAAATTCAATTAAATAATAATTTAGGATGTTGCAAACCGTGCTACTTTGAGTGTTGAATGAGACTCAATCATCAACTATAATATCTAATGGCTTAAAATAAAAATTTATTTTCGTTACTAAAATCTGGATCCAGCTCATATGGCACTGTTGCATTTGGCCAGTGACCCTCTGACAGGACACCAGAACGAGTATTCGCGTCAGGATGTGGTTTGATGTCGTTGAGTAGTAGTTGGTGAGAGCCTGGAACAATTTTCAAAAAAATAAACGTTTTTAATTTGCAATTATTAATATCTTCCTGAAATATACTTTTATCAATTTTAATTGACAAAAGTTTCGTTAAATAATGAAAAATAATCGTGGGGTCGTGGACCTCTTAGTGTTTTTCCTAGTGGGTGTCTTCTCTTCACAGCGTCGTTCCTGGCAATTACCCGAAGTGCAATCATTATTGGACCCGCATTCTTCTCCCACGTTCTTACAAATTCTAGATTCAGCAATGTAGATGAGCACTACAACAATGAGAGCTAAATAGGAATTTATCTTAGTCATTTCGAGAAATAACCACTATGTGGAAGGTTTCCTCAATGACAATGAGACCCTAAAAGTGGAGCTTAAATAGCAGTAGGAAAGCTGGTGTCAAGCGCATCACTGTGTTCATGGCGCAACTGTGAGCTTGGCTGAATTACTTTGTGGTAGCAATTTCGAAAAATACCATGTAAGTAACATATATGTAATTATAAATAACACTATTAGCACACTGGAATTGTAATTGGACCTGCTTCACCGAGAAATTTCTCCATATGGCAGTTTCAAATACCACGGTATGTATGCAGTTGTGTTTAATGCGGCATTAACTTCTTTCGCAATTAGTTTATGGGGCAACCGGGACTGAAATATTTTTCTAAATTTTATAATAATTACTTTGTGGTTGGAACACATTGGAAAATATCAAGTGAGTAACATATGAGTACTGGAATTTTAATTGAATGATTCACCATCAAATATTGCCAGATGGAAGTTTCAAAAACCACGGCATATTTCCAGAATGCGTTATAATTACCACAAATTAGAATTACATATGATGTCAGTATGATTTATGAAGATCCTGCACTTGATAATAATTATCATCGTTAAATGAATGTATACCACATTTTTGGAGCATTTCCATAATTTAGGTAAGTATAGAAGCGATAAGTTGACAAAACTATTTAAAATGTTGTCTAATGGAATTTGCCATGGAATTAAATTTGAACATAACCTGTGTTAGTCATGTTCTAGTTGGAATTAGTGCTGGAGTTGCATTTTTACCTGTCACAAATTGGATCAGAAGTTTTACCGGTTTAATATATATAGTATACATACACCATGGAAATCTTGCAGGTTATTATAAGGGTAATAAGGCCATAAATATGTGCCACATTTTTGGTCTTAAAATCATATCAAGCTCTTCTACCCCTGAGAAAAAATTAAAATAATAATTGTGTTACTAGATTCCATATCTTTTTTTGGAAGTGGTTAACTTTATTATACAAGTTAAATTATATGCAAGCTTTAGACTTCTAAGAGCAGAGGTTTGGAAAATACATGCAATTTATCATTAAAATACAATGACTCTTCGCGAAAAAAACAGCCTACATTCCATATTCCTTCATTCGGTTTAAAAAATCGACCTTTTTCCAATGCCTGGAATTGACTACACTTCACAAGGAAAAGCATGTGCGGAATGACTAGATTACGCTATTCCTGGGAATGGCAGACTTGATTAGACCATTTGCAGCTCTACACTTAAAAGATTATATTTATGCTGGACAAAATTTTCTTTGAAAAAACCTTAGTTTTCAAATGTACATCCCACCCAGAAAGGCTTTATGTTTACGAATGTAGTTTGCTCAAGGTTAAAAATGACAATTTTTACATGCCCTAGTGGAGGGACCTTCGCAGAGCTCTTTTTCCCCTTGTCACGACCTTTGCAAACGTGGTGTAAGGGGATGTTCTGATCAGGTGAAAATAATTGTGACAAACCGATGAGTTCCAGCATTTTTGCCCATAGGAAGAAAATTGCTCATAAAAGGTTTTTTGCATCGGTTCGGATGATTTTCATAACCGAACCGTTTGTCGGTTATCCGAATAACCGAGACAGTATTGCACATTTTATCAGTGAAAACTTCATTCGAAACAGATAGATATTTAATAAAATCTTTTCTGAAAATCTTTGTTTCAATGAAAATGTCGTTCAAACTAAAAACAACAAATTGTTGTTTTTACTTTGAATAATAATGTTTTATAATTTTTAATTAATAATAATTTTTAATTTTAATTTTTTGTAATCAATTATTTGATAAAAATTATTACACTAATGTTTATCGAATTCTACCCATTATTTAACTTCAAACGACAATTAAAAATCTAAAGACCAAATCTCCAGTAAGACCAAATGGTCCGAAACCTCGCTTTTCATCATCATCCTTTTTGAAGGCTCATTGCTCCCGGCAGTTTCTGCTCTTATTACGAAGTCGGAGGTTTCCACTGATGGACTATTAGTTGTAGTAATAAGGCACTTATTTAATTTAAGCTAAAAATTAAATAATGGTGTTTGAAATAATGAACATGAAAGTGATGAACAAATGTATGCCTGCTCGCGGTCCATGCGTTGTGCTTTCTAAATATTTTGCAGTTACATAATGAAACAATCGCTTTCTCGAGAAATTCATGCTACAGCCATTCTCGATTATGATTTGGTACACATTTTAGGAACGAAATTCAAAATCGGTTATCCGTCGGTTTAACCGAGCCATACCTCGGCAAAAATCATATCTCTACTTTTGAACAATTTGTAGTATAAAATAATTATCCCACTATGTACTTTGTATTTCATATACCATTATGAAAAATAGCATGGGAGATACTGGTAATTCATAATATTTACGATCAGTCGTTACTTTTCTCGTTCTGTTTACGTATGTTATTTTTTCTGTTTTCAAAGGGGAGTACGACAGCGGCATGAAATTCTTGCAAGTGCTCATTGTCTTCCCGGCAGATTTGTGTCGGTTTGCACTTTTATGATGCTACAGACCAGATTCCCTTCATTTCCAGATAATTGTAAAGAATTTTCATACATGCACTAATCGGGTAAAATTTCCAACTAAAGGGATTCAAAAATCAGGCCGAATTTTGTGACACAAGACGGTTATAAAAATGATATTTGTTAATTACAAGGAGCCAGACGCTAACTTGGATTCTTGTACAAGTAATAACCTATGGGTTTATTAAGCATATCTCGAAAATAATAACTACGATACTTTCATTATTCTTAACAAACAAAAACATGATTTTGAATTAAAATTGGGAAATATCAAATGTCAAATACCGCCCTTCAAATTCTACTTACTTAAGGCTTAATCAGGACAACCCATTTAAAGGTATTAATATGCCAAATCTTAAAAAATATGACCCTTCACATTGGAGATGCACATACAGATAGTATGGAATTTATGTTATCTATTTTTCGTGAGCTTTAGCCTTGCTTGTTGTCTTATTCCCCCCTTTGATTTTTCTAGAAGTATTATTCTATAATGTACAGGGTGGCTATTAAACTTGACCCACCGAGGTTCCCCAAGATCTAATAGTATTTTGTACTACAATTATAGCTAGGGATTGTCGATTTGAAAATGCCATGACATATTGGGCATCATGCCTGCCCAAAATGCCCTTATATTTTGGGAATTTTCAACTTTGGGCAATTACGTAGATTTTGGGCATATTCGGCACGGGGATTTTGGGCATTTTCATTCCTGGGCATATTTGGCATTTTGGGCATCTTCAATTCAAATTTTCCAGCCGATTACCTTTCCCAGACGTTATAGGTCACTGCTGCTACTTGCACTAGGTACTACTGCAAACTGCCCAGCACACATTGTTATAACTAAAAACAATTACTCGACGTTTTTAACATACTGGTAAATAAATCCGGTCAGTAGACAATTGTAGGAGTTGTTGCAGTTTTGAAACCTCTAACCATTGTTGCTAATTGACGGGTGGTTAAACAGTTCAACATTGAAATTGTTCCCGAATTATTTTTAATTTAGTAGTCAAACAAAACTCACATTTTGGTATGCAATAAACTATGCCAACCTCGAAGTACTAGTATTACTCGTTCTGGAGATTTTATTTTGTAGCCTGCTGACATGTCTGACAAGTTTTGACTGGTTTACATTTCGAAGCTCTGCAACACAACGCAATTACTTTATCTTTGGGTAGGGGATGAGAACATTTAATGTGTCTGTATAAGCACTGAATATTGTGTTTGCAACGGTTCAAAACAATCTTTTGTCCATCAGTTTACAACACTGAACTTTATATACACAGGAAACACCTGAGAGAGTACGATTATTATGAGCAAAGGGATGTAAAAATATCTGCCAGTACATTGAGAATCCACCATGGTTTATTGTTGTATACATAATTTTTATTTATTTCTGATGATCATTTAATCATGCGAATATAAGGGGAACACAATCCACCAATGAGAGGAAGACCATATAATATAATTATAATCTATATTCAGCTTGATATTTTTAACCCACGCCCTTACAACCTTTAGATATGTTCTTCTTGCAATAGGCCTTTAATTATTAACCTTTTCCAACTGGAAATCCATATAAAGGAAAATGACTGTACACCACCAGCTTAGTCGTACCCACAATTTCTACCTATAAAATGTATGCCCGCATTCTGTGATAGTTCAAAATGTATCGTACTTATTAGAAGGCATATGGTAATGTAAGTGTCCTACCTGTGATTCTTAGCAATCACAGATCACTTTTAATATTCCATAAACTATAATACAATAAACTCTAGCTATATTGGATACCCTTATAAGAGATTTTTCGATATAAGGGATCGGGATTTGCAGTCCCGATTCCCATTTACACAATGTATAACACTATGCTTACAAGGGATTAATGTTTATAAGGGAATTGTGCATTCCAGGTCAATTCCTCCTAATCAAGGTAAGTTACTATCAGCTTAACAATTACTATATTTCATAATATACTGCTTTCATAAACAAAACGCACAGTACGTAATTGTATGTATCTGTCCAGTGAAGAAAATTTACTTAACAACCAAAGAAAACTTTATTACCGGAAATGGGAAGGATTTTAAAACATGATTTTTTCCCGGAGACTCAGTGACTGATTATGCAATTGATTGTGAATGAGGTTAAATTTGTGTAATGAAAATGTTGCTGAAAATCTAATTTGTAGAGGAAGCTCCGGCGCATAAAGGAATGCCATTAGTTCCTCACATCTACTGGTATGTACATATGTGCATATTAGGAATTTGGTGCGGAGATCCAGGAATTAAGCAAAGAAACAAACGAAGGAGTGATTTCATGAATGATGTCTGAATGAAAAGAAGACAGCAGTGGTGACGGTGAAAGTGGTAGTTTGAGCAGTGAAAGATTTAAAACGCCATGGAAGCCTAAAACCATGTTTTGCCGAACTGAAATAGTGGATATTGTATTCCTACACTTCTCATGCTGAACTATTTCTCTTTATATTATATTATTATTATTTATATTGACCTCTTTACCAATGATATTCCAATGCAAGCTCAGACAAGTATTCAACGTAATAATTAACATTATAACTTTATTACAGCACTATGACAAGAAGCATTTACCTTAGCCTTTTGCTAGTTGTGAGCTACTTGAACCTTGTATGTATCTGGTAGTAAATGTTACTGAACATATAATTACGAAATTAGAAGCACTCAGTTACAAATAGAACTTTTGCTGCTTACCCAACGGGAAAGCTAATATAGTTTATTTATTTTGTTTATGAATAAATTATTGAAAGCTGGAAATTATTTAAAGTAATTACTTGTGATGAATAGTTATTTCGTAATTGGCAATAATGTTAGCATCAGGGCACACCCAAAAATAATGAAATGATTACCCATCATATTGTCATGCTTCAAAAGGACAAAATTTATCAAGATTTGAGCAATTCACTGAAAACACTATCCATAGTGTCAGCATATTTCTGGTAGCCAGGGGTTTCCAAATGTAACTGATCACCTTCGAACAGCGGTTGATCAACAACGCCAAAAGCGGTAGCAAATTGGTGCCACATATCTAAGAAATGAATGCGGTTTCCATCGTGGAACTTGGAGATCTTGATGTTGATGTCAGCAATGGTTTCGAAAAACGTGGCATTTTGTCTGGGAAGAACTCCAAGAAGCAGAATTTTACTATTCGGAAGAAGTTCAAGAAGCAAGTCAACAACGGTTCTGATCCCTCTCACAGTGTCATCAGGAGTATCTTTCGGGTCACCTCCAATGTTGTTAGTTCCGATGTTAAGTACAATCAATTTGGGGTTGAGATCTTTAACCTCGCCATCTTGAATACGGAAAAGCAAATGCTCTGTTCTGTCACCACCGATCCCATAGTTAAAGGTTCCCAAGAGAGCATATTTGCTATAGTGGATTTCTCTGTCAGCTCTAAACCAATTCTCGGTGAGGGAATCTCCGTAGAAAAGAATCTTGATGTCGTTGGGATATCTACTGGTGGTTTCAACAAAACTCCTGTGTTTCGGAAGCCACCACGACTCTGATCTGGTCTCAGGAATCCATGGAATACCTAGAATTAGTAAAATATCCCCGGTCAAGAGGTTGTAAAAAAGGCTACCACAAACAAAGCTATTTTGTAAAATTTAGAATTGATTAATAGTTTTTATACCATGAGCTGAGCCCAAGAAAGCTAGAATCAGAACGGCCTTCATGTTGCAAGCGTAAATGATTTAATAGTATCCGCCGTAAAGTACAAAGATAG
The DNA here is from genome assembly GCA_947179485.1 of Allacma fusca. Classification (NCBI taxonomy): domain Eukaryota; kingdom Metazoa; phylum Arthropoda; class Collembola; order Symphypleona; family Sminthuridae; genus Allacma; species Allacma fusca. The sequence continues at coordinate 33,620,936 of OX359246.1, forward strand.
TCTGTGTTTTAGGACCACATTTGACCAGCTATATATACTTTGAAAATTTTAAGTACACAGCATTAGAACCTACCATTGATTATTGCTGATCACACTAACACATGCTAGGTTTTTAGTAAATTATCAGCTGATAATAACTATGTCTACCTGGGCACTGATTTTAGCAAGTGAGTTCATACTTAAATATGTACATATTCAAAGGTCTTCATCAAGATTAAAACGCAATAGACATGTTTACTTATGCTTTTCGTAAAAAATTGTTGCTCAAACAGTTCTGATGAAAACCCAAAATGTTTTCACCAAAGATTGTACTGATGCATATCACAAGGACAGTTTGTTGATTCCCGAAGTTTAGGAAGAATATAGCACCTTTTACAAGCACAAAATATACACATGTACATATGTAAAATTGCTTTCATTTCGTGGGTATTCGTGTTTTGTTCGAGGTTTCCTAATACAATAAATTTATGATTGTAATTATCAGTAGATATATGAAAACTATTTCGGAAGTAATTAAAAACAACTACCTAACGATGAGAACTATGGACACTCACTATGGAACGTTAATAACATGGTAGCATAAATGCAAATAATTCATAATAAACTAAAAAACGTCAACAGTGATAATAATTATTATTATTTGTAATCACTTACGATTTGTTTTTACTGGATTACATATATCTTGTTGCAAGCATTGTAATTCTCAGGAAATGATAATCCTTCCACTGGCTACATCCTACCAATGAAACAGTTTATGAAAAAAATAGGTTGTAAGCAACAATATTTGTCATGCTGTCAGTCATTATGCATATGTATATAACTAATATACCTACAATTATTGCAAAATGTGAAAATAGATAAATTGTAAAAATTTCCTGAGAAATTTTAAAACAAGGTAATTATATCAATTATATTAATGAACATAAACATCCCAGAAACATAACAGCTTCCTTTAAAATAATTGCTTTTTCTCTGTAAACCCCAAAAATTGCGAAGTAAGCTCTAACATTTACAGCTGGTAAAATGTTCGTAGGACATCAACCTTAATTATTATGGTTTAGAATCACTTACTTCATGGAACGTTCACAATTACCGTGCTTGAAACAGTTGAAATTCTCAGGAGAATATAGTTACATTGTTAGCTACAATAGATACTTATGTAATACTGAAAGTGGAAGTCATTTGGTGTAGTTTTATAAATGTATTCTTTATCTGAAATGCCGTTGTTAAAATCTCTAGAATACTAGAATAATAATAAATTATTGCTGAGTAGCAATTAGCCATATATTAATTTAATTTAATGTGTATATTTTTCATTACAAAACAGCAGCTAAATATAGTGCCCGTCATGGGTGCAAAAACGTTGCACCCGCGGTCCCGGAGAAAAACTTCGGGTTCAGAATGTTCTGCACCCACACCTGTTCCCAAAGTTTTGGGTGCGAAAATTTTGAACCCGGGTCCAATTATCATTTTACTTAACCCAAACCTGCACCCCACGCCGAACACAATTATAAAAAGTTGTGGACCCACACGCGGTCCCAAACCCATTCAACCCGAACTCCAACCATAATCGAACCACAAGTCAAATCTACAAATCAACCAATTCTGCATGCCGTAGTAAATCGTAATTTGATTTGCATGGATTTTTTGAAAAAATTCTAAGATTCTTTTAATTTTCACGCGACGGTATCAAACTATTGTTTAAAAAGTTACCTAGCATGTAAACATTTTTAGTTCGACGTATAAGTTGACGCTTACATATGTGTACTAAAATGGTCTTAAGCATGCATGCCACTTTGGGGGAAAGTTGAATAATTAAACTTTATTCAAGTTCAGCTCATTTTATTTTCTTCCATGCAGCGTTCACACTCACTCAAATCATTGATTATACCATTCATACTCACAAGTAAACATTTTTTGGTGTCCCCTCCAGATTTTCAAAATTCAACCAAAACTAGTTTGCTCATACCCTGAGTACTGCTTTAAGTCACACCTGCCGCCTGAAAAATCCTTCGTAGTTTTTTTTAAAAAATTGGCGCGAAGTCAATTTGTCCTGAAATTCAAAACTGGAATTTTTAAATGGCATTTAACATGGAGAATTACAAGTTTCACGTACCCCCCCCACCTTCGAAAAGTTGACGTTTTTTGTCAAACGGTATTCCATATCCCAGTACCCTGCTACTTCTTCTGCCAACAATATAATCAGCTAAATGGGTATATTAACGACATTAAGGTTAGGAATTGACCATTCTAGGAATAACAGTAACCAATGCTGGAATGAGTTGGCCATTGAAAATTTGTAACCAGACCCGAAAAACTGCTTGTTTAATTTTCAGCTGAAAATGAATATTCGAAATAAACGATTTTGAACTCATTTTATCAATTGCCATATTAGAACATTTTTCCGTAATGTCTTTGATATTTGGGATTGCTGCTGGGAATTAACGAATAAGCTAATAGTAAAAATTGGTTTGAGTAATGAAGATATATTTTCTAGCTTGAATATATTTTAGATCTAGAAATAAGTACGGGCTGAAATATCTGGAAATTGACGTTCTAGAAAATCTAGAAAAATCAAATCATGTTTAGAAACTAGAATATACCGGCTCTGTGGGATTTAACAATGTCTAGCAAAGGTTGGAAATCAGGTAGCCTAATATATCATTTATCAGCAGAGCAGCGTTATGGCAGATCCGCTGTTAATAATTTTTTTTACCATTTGTAAAAAATTCCATGGTGATAGATTTCAATGATATACATTGTAAATATATTTCCTATCACAAATACTCGAGTCTTGGAACCTACAAACCCTTTATATCAGTTGAATAACTTTAACGTCGTCACATTTCTGATTTCTAAAATTTTCTGAAGTCAATGTGAAGCATATAAAATTTTAAATGTCGTGTTCCAGGTATGAAAAGGTATAGAAAAAAGGCAGCGAACTAAAGTCATCCCGATTTGACAAATTGTTTTCAGTTTGGCAACTAAGGAAAACCATTTTAAGAATTGGCAAATTTTTCCCAAATTACCCGTGTGAAAAAAGCTACGCAATTTGTGCAGGAAATGCCGCCCGTTTTGTGCACAACATGCCGCACCGTTATTTGGCGCATTCATTGCGCAAATATTTATGCATAACAATTAGGTCCAAAATATTCGGACACAAAGCAACCGTGCTTATTGTTAGCTCATATTGTTTAGGTCTAAATTAAAAACTAAATTGCAATTATGTTAGATATGTTAGGTATGCACATTTAAACTACTATAAAGATGAAATTAAAGAGAGACCATTTTTATTTTTTGCAAGATTAGGAAATTTTATTTCAAACCCCAATTTTATTAGAATTGCCTGAAACAGTATTGCAATTAAACTGAACAATCATTTTGAGCTTTAGCTTTTGAATTTTCCTCTCTGAAATAGTCCGAAAGGGACTTGATGATTTTAGTTTTGGCTGCTTTGCGCTTTTTTAAGAGCTTTGAACTTGATCCCTGTTCGATCTCAAGGCCATATGTTTTGAGGCATAGTGCTAAAATAATAAATATTTATAAAGGTCGTTAGTTAAAATCATTTTGATTTACATTTAGTTCGAGCAAACTGAAAACAGTTAGGATAGTACAAACTAAACTAATATGTACAGTACATACCGATGATAGAATCGCGTTTTCGAGGATCAACTGCTGGAAGTGGGATGTGATCTTTATCCGCTGTGCTTTTCCTTCCCAACAAAGAATGACCAATTATATCCTCCGGTTTGAAAGCGCGTCGAAAAAGATTACGAGCGAAAAATGTTATACTCGGAGACATTGTTTTCAAGGCTGAGATTTCGCTTCGGTAAAGCTTTAATCCAGAACCGTCACCAATACTTTCATAGAGCTATAGAAAAATTAGTAAATTTGCTAATAATAATGGATTTTGGAAAAAAATTTGGATCACGGATAGAATTTGTCAGAAATTAGTCAAACGAAAATGCTAACATCATCACGGTTGCATTGAGTGTGAGCATCTTTCACTTCTTTATACTTCTTCCGTAGATTTTGCAACTTTTCCTTTGTTTTGAAGTACTTAGCTGTAAGGAAATATTTAAAAAATGCCTCGTGAGTCACCTATTTAGGAAATTGTGAAGCTAAATAACCCTGGTTAAATGGAGATTAAAACAATTTACGTAATTTGGTGACTCACATTTCCACTCCTCAATCTCATCCGATGAACCTTGACAAACGTGAGGCAATGTTTGATTGGTCGAGTCATCGTTGCCAATACTTTCCAAAACTAATTGTATATTTTGGGCACGAGACGTCTTGAAATTGGTCACATGTGCAGTTTCTACAAGAACATAAATGTTATTACAATTTTAGAAAACAATATGTATCTGACAAAAAGAGTGAGGACAACAAGACCCAACATTCAAAATGAAACAACTAACAATGAGAGTTCAAACGTACGCGTGAATGTAGACGATGATGCAAATGGTTCTACTGCCGGGAGAACACTGCTGTCACAATTACTGTCCCTCAGTTTTCTTTTTACTAAATATTTAAACACATAACAAGTAATTAATTAAGGTATACATTACTAACATAGTACATTTTGTAAGATACTTTTAAAATGTATTATTTATTCGACGATTTGGAAGTTCTTCAACTTGAGCTTGCTCTTCAGCCAGCTTATCCGCTTGTTGTTCCAGGTAACCAAAATCCGAGCCTGTAATAAAAAATATATATCGATAATATCATTATTGTTATTTATTGGAATTACATACATAATTTATAACTTGCTACATTCCAACCAACCAAATTTTACTATGAAATATAGTTTCAGACGTAAACTTACAGGTTTCAATTACGATGGCTTGATGAGTCCTTCTTTTCCAAAGTATTCCAACGGTCCTGCCAATTAAATCATTACTCTGTCGTAATGTACCGTCGGCTAGTTTTTCTCGGGGCACAACTGACCAGGATTTGGGCTTCTCTTTAATCCATTGCACTAGTAAATGCATTTTGAAATTCTCAAATAAATTGTATTTAAAGTGTGCAATGAATGTCGAACATAGCTGAAATGGCTGGTGTAATATTCTCAAGCAGACAAGGATCTCAAATGGCAGTTACAATTATTTCTTTGTAAATTCTGCTCAGGTGCTACTGTATTCCCGCGCCAACCATCGGCGGGAACTCAACTTTTTTTCAATGACAGTTCTACCAGTGAATTGTATTCCAATAAATTAAACAAGTTGTATTAAAGTGGTTACCTTTATTAGCATTGTCTTTTCATCGTTGTGAGGAGAGCAAAATGTGGTTAAAATGGGACGATATAAAAAATACTGCAATTCATCCAAACCACTGTTAAATATTCCCAAGAGGACAATGCAACGATTTTTGAAGGTCTGTAAGTTGTCAAGTTTTTATTTAAATTAAGTAAAAGTAATTAAATATCATATTTTTTAAAAAAAATAATGTAATGTTAATGCATGCATACAGAAGCAAGTGGAGTTATCTGATGGAGGGCCAACATGTAATAACGACGGTGTGCAACTTAATTCGACCTACGGAATGAATTTAATGGTACGACATAATTTTAGAATAAGTCATAAAAAATTTGTTTTGAAATTTTGGGAGCACATTCAGGTGTTCAATAATGCTCTTTAACCTATTTTGACAGGATCAAATCGAAAATCCTGGATACAGTACTGCTGATTGTCAAGATATGCTGGCAGATTCGGATCGCTATGAAACAAGCTCGCAATCAGAATTGGACACATCTTCTGATGAAAGCTCTACCGAACATAACAGCGGAAAAGCTGACAGAGTAATTTATATGGCTTATGAAATTTAAAAGGATTAAATGTCGCCAGTTACGTAGTCACTAATTTAAGTCAAATATGCATTTACTATTCGTATTTTGATGATACTATATCAGAATGACTTTGGATCGTTGAGACATCCTGAACAGTGCAAATATTTCTGTACATTGCCGCAATATTGCTAAATATTTTAGTTCCAACAGTTCAAGAGTGCAAAAGTTTAAAATTAATTGATATCTTTAAACATTGTAGGGAGAAGGAATTTATCCGGGTTCAAGAATATCGGCAACGGAAAGTAGAATGCTAATTTTGGCTTTTGTTCATCGATACAACTTGACCCGTCAAGCTACAAATGGCCTCCTTGAATTAATTGAATTTCATTTACCTATGGGGGGCGGACTTCATTCCAGCAAGTACATGCTTCAAAAGACACTGAAATCAAATGGGATGGAATGGGGAAAACATTATTATTATTATTATTTAAGCTATGTTCGAATAATATTGGTTCAAGAAGTCAATATTGCAAAAATTGTACACCTTTAACGCCTGTCAAAAATGATCAATTCGATAATTTTTTTCTGATGGCTAATCTAGAAGAAAGTCTTAAAAATGTTTTAGAGCAAAATCAACAGCATTTGAAGGAGTTACCATTACGAAAACCTCAATCAGCTGAATTAATATCTGATATTGTAGATGGGGAAAATTACAAACAATTGGGAGTTCTGCCAAAGGATATTACTTGCACCTTTAACACCGATGGTGTTTCCCCATTCAAGTCTTCGAACTATCAATTATGGCCGCTATTCATATCGATTAATGAATTGCCATACAAAATTCGAAGACACTGCTGTATTTTAGTCGCCATTTGGTTTGGATATGAAAAGCCAAATTTTACAACTTTTTTGAAACCAGAGGTTCAGGAATTTAATACTCTTAGCAAAACAGGTCTCACTTGGAGTTTTCAATTAAAATTTATAAACAGTAAAGTAAGTAAGTAAACCATTGTTTGTTGCCGATTCACCTGCCCGAAGTTCAGCTTTAGGCATGACCCAGCACGATGGGAAGTACAGCTGCCCACATTGCCTAAACCCTGGAGAAACCCTCTGGATAACCGAAACAACGCACAAATCAATTATGCCAATCTTAAAACCAGAGCCAGAATTGCGGACACAAAATAATGTAATATCCGCTCTACGAGAGCTGAAAGCAGCTCTTTTCAAAGAAGAAAATATTAAGAGCAAATTTGGGATTATTGAAGCTTCCGAACTACTTTGCCTTCAGAAATTCGACATTGCTTCTGGTATTGCTTATGACTACATGCACTCCAATTTGTTGGGTATCCTAAAATATTTCACACTGGCGTTATTTGACTCCAAGAATTCAAGTGAGCCTTATTACATTGGCAATAAAGTTAAAGCTTTGGATAAATTGTGTGCAAAAATCACAGTTCCTAGCGATTTGCCACGTACGTTTAGGAATATATCGCAAATAAGCTACTGGAAAGCAAGTGAATGGAGGATATGGCTGTTTATTGGTCCGACACTGCTTAAGGAAGTTTTACCAGAACAGTACCGGTTACATTTACAAACAATTTTGTATTGCTTCGTATTTACTCTTAAAGGACACCGTTTCTTTTCAAGATATTGATAAATCTGACACACTGTTCAAAGAATTTACATCAGCAGTAATCGGGATTTATGGGAAAAGATTTTTAACGTATAATCTGCATATTACGTTACATGCACCACTCATTGTTAGGCGCTGGGGACCTCTGTGGTGCTACTCCACATTTGCCTTCGAACATCAAAATGGCCGAATGAGCAAATTAATAAATGGAACTAAATTCGTTGCTTCAGAAATCACAAGAAAGCTTTCTGACGAATTTGCACTGACAAAAATGGCAATTGAAACATTCCTATCAGGAACGCAAGCTGAAGACTTCTTTAACTCAATGCTTTGTAACAAAAAGTATTTCAAAACAGCATTGAAGATTCCAGATTTTGTGTTTATTGGTTCCTCAAAACCGTATTATTTTAGTAGCGACGAAATTCGAAAGTTAGATATACAAGGACTTACAGGCATAACACAAGGTATGGCGTTCAAGAATGTTATTTTTAATTCTTTAAAATTTAGTGTTCAAAAAACTAATTTCACTCGAATCAGTGATTGCATAATGGACCTAAATAACAAGTTTTACATAATAAAAGGGCTGATTGCGATTGATGCAGGAATTTTAAAGGATGTGATTCTCGTTGTTAATAAATTAACTGTGATGCCATTAACAACAATATGTAGTTGCTACAGAGTTTCAAATATTTCTGAAACTATGGTCTTAAAACGATCACCTGGGAAATCAATAGTTAATTCCAAGTTTATAATTATTTATGGTGATGATGAATATCTAAAGTATATAGTCAGGTTACCAAATATTTCGGAATTAGATTAAATAAATTAATGCGAAATGTCTTCAATTATGTAGTCGAAAGCAAGTACAAGTCATATAAGATGTTAAGACTAATTTAAGTACTGATAATTTAAGTTTTCAAATAAACAACATGTTTAATTACTTGTACTGTGTTTGATAACCACCAGATAATTGTATCATTATTTTCACGTACATATGTTTCTGCATAAACTATTGGGCATTTTTCATCCAATTTGGGTGAAAATGTTTGTGCACTATATATTCGGTGGTAGACGAAAGCAGAATAAGGCCTAATTCTGCTTTACTTTTTCACACGGGTATAGTTACTACACGGGTAACGAAAATGTTTCGAATTGGAAAATTTTTCTTAGTCAGCCGATGGTAAATTAAGGAATTTGTTTTGCAGAGTTGAAACTTGTTGGCGAAGAATTTCCATGCTGGGTTGAAATATACTTTCCTGCAAAATATTTTTGCTCCAGCTCTTCCCCGTTGTGCAGTTACAGTTGAAATAAATTGCTAATACACGTGGCGACAAAACTACAGTATTAAAATTCATTTAAATATTTTAAAATTTCGCTATTCTTTAGAATTCAGGAAATGTGGTTCCAACTGTGGCATCCCTGCGAAAAAGCGAATTCATTTGGATACTCTATCCAACATTTACTTTTGCCATATTCGACAATTCCAAGCGGAAATCCCAAACATCGTGATAGGTATACCCACGGTTATTCCCAAGCTCAAGCAAGTTATACCCAGTGGAATTGTTCACAATGGGTTACAGCTTTTTCAAACATTATACACGCAGGTATGTTCTAAAATGGCAATTGATAAAATGAGTTCAAAATCGTTTATTTCGAATATTCATTTTCAGCTGAAAATTAAACAAGCAGTTTTTCGGGTCTGGTTACAAATTTTCAATGGCCAACTCATTCCAGCATTGGTTACTGTTATTCCTAGAATGGTCAATTCCTAACCTTAATGTCGTTAATATACCCATTTAGCTGATTATATTGTTGGCAGAAGAAGTAGCAGGGTACTGGGATATGGAATACCGTTTGACAAAAAAAGTCAACTTTTCGAAGGTGGGGGGGGGGGGGGTACGTGAAACTTGTAATTCTCCATGTTAAATGCCATTTAAAAATTCCAGTTTTGAATTTCAGGACAAATTGACTTCGCGCCAATTTGTTTAAAAAAACTACGAAGGATTTTTCAGGCGGCAGGTGTGACTTAAAGCAGTACTCAGGGTATGAGCAAACTAGTTTTGGTTGAATTTTGAAAATCTGGAGGGGACACCAAAAAATGTTTACTTGTCAGTTCAATTCAATCGTACGTATTTTTGCGTTCAGTCACGTTTAGTGTTTCTGTTCGGTATCGGGAATTCCCGAGGTTCCGGTTCGGTTTCGGTTCCGATTCGGTTTCGGGTCAACGGTTTAAAGAACCGTTACATTCGGTCCGGTTTCGGGTACAAAAATCAAAACCGAAAGTTTTCAGGAAGGGTTTGTTAAAGCTGCCGTTTTGGACGAAAACGCGAAACATGCATTTGTCAAGCATTTGTCAACTATCATTTGAAAACGCGACACAATTTTGACTTCCACAAAAATGAATCCTATGCAGTTTCTGCCGGTTCGGAAAGGAACCGGAGCCGGTTCGGGAACCGATTTTATTTTCCGGACCGGTTCCGGGAAGGCAAAAATGGCCCGGACTCGAACATATCGGTTCCGGTTTCGGGAACAGAAATGGGATATTTTTCGGTTCGGGAAAACGAGTCGGGTCGAGTCCATGTTTTTGTACCATTCAGAAACACTAGTCACGTTCACTCAAATTGAACGTTAAAAAATTCAATTCACGTTCAGATTATCCATCTTGTCAATTCTTTCAGTTCGATCATGAATATTTAATTTAAAGTCTTGATTTTAATCTTGAATCTTATTTTTAGTTGAAAATTGGAATTGTAAGGATATCTGTCGAAAACATCTTGTTTATACTGTTTTATTTCAGTTCAAATTTGGGTACGTATTCGCCATTACTTAATTCCACATCTTATGTAGAATACTCTTGTTTGATCGTCAGGCCGTATCTCGAAACAATTAAGCAAAAACATGCTTTTCCTTAAAAGAGTTTCCTTAGAAAGTTGGTTTCGACCAGTGAACATTTTGAACATTCGTTTCACGAACAATTTGGAGAGAAGTAAAATGGAATACTCAGTCTTTAATCTTTGCATATGAGCAGAGAATGTCGATTTGAAAATCCATGGCATTTTAAACAACTTGCCCGCCAAATATGCCCTGGAATTTCTTTCATTTTCGTTTCAAGGCAAGAATGGCACTAATAGACGTATTTTAATTTGAGGCCAAATTGGGCATTTTGGGCAGAATAGTAGATAAAATAGAAAATGTGTAATTATATATATTTTTAACTTGTATTCAAAAATTCTAATGTAAAGTAGCGGACGTGGATTAATTTTTACTCGAGATATTTTCCCAGGAATTAGGATCGATTTTTTCCCCCGCATATCAATCATGCTATTTTGAAGTAGCACACTGCAGTCAATTTCAAGCATAGAATTACTCAGCTTCATCACCTACTGAAAATTTTCGTCCCGCTTAACTACGGAGTTTGTTTTACTCGAAAAACATTTATATCTGCCAACAGTGATGCATGTATATCTGTACATTTACTTTCATGAGGATGAAAAATTTCATCACCCCCATCCCATTGAAAATAAATTGAATTGGCTATGGTTTTGCAACATATGATCGAACAAGCCGGGAACCAGGCATTCACAATTGTGACTTTTCACTTGGCACCCCCACACACTTGGCCGAATATACTGAATCTAAGCTGGTGATTCGATTTATGTTCTCAGAAGTCTATTTATCCATTATACCAAAGAATGTGAGGTATGATAATGCCCAAAATGCAAAGCCTACCTTGCCAAAAACAGGGCAAAAACTACAGGGCATTTTAAATCCATGTACTCTAGATATGAGTTATTATTTAATTGATCGCGTATATACTGCAGGGTTTAGCCGCTAACTAGATTCGTTATACGTATTCTCAAATTCAGTTAAATTCAGTTCTCTTAATCATACCTGGACATTCACATTCATTCACATTTTTGTTGAATTTGCCAAACAGTTCAGTTCAAAATCATTGGTTACATGAACTGACATGATTTCAGTTCACTCAAGTTCACTCAAATCTTGAAATATTTCAGAAACGTTCAGTTAACGAACTAGTTCATTGAATGAATTGTTTCAAGAATGGTCTTAAGTCTGTGAATGAAAACCTTGAGGAACGTTCTATCCAAGAATTCGAAAGTCATTTAAAGGATTTTTAGGTTAAAGGATCATTTAAAGGTTCATTATCCCACGTTTTTAAATGCTCTTTCTTACATGTACATGTGATAAACGTACCCCAAGACGTAGATAAATTTTGCTAATGCCCAAAAATTGCTAATCTTCCTCGTGAGGATGTTCTTACCAGATGAAAATGAGTCATAAGTGACAACCCTGACAAATTCAAACTTGAAACGTTATTGCCACTACAGAAAACATGCTCTAAGAAAGAGTTTCTCACAGAACAGTAAGTGGGGTTGGGTGTATAAACAGGTAGTTAAAAGGAAAACTTCACCCAGTGTGCACTTTCTTCAATACAAGATTTGCTACAAAAGTGTCCCACTTCTTGGGATGCTACGCTTTCCGTGCTAATACGACCGTCGAATCAGTGAAGGCTGACATCGATTCAGGTTGTTTGAGGAAAGAACTAGATACAGCCTGCATCAATCTCACCAGCATGACCGCTCCCACCAATTCCAACCTTGGCAAAGATCTGTTTCAGTGGTGCTATTTTGTTTTTCGCTGCAACCAGATTAGTACAATAATCTACCGTCTCGTTTTAAGAATCGGAAGATATTGCACGCACATGTGGTAGTATGACCTTGAAAAAATTGGTCCGATGCAGGTAACCAAAATAATCCCTTAAGGTCTTAGTAGTATCGAAGTAGTAGATAAATAAACGCTATACAGTGAGCACAGCATATTTATCCTCTCCTGGGTAGCTCCATCTTTAACAATGAATAAGTTTTTACCTACGCGTCAGGGAACATCGGCAATCACCTTAAATTGTAGGTAATATTACCAATTTATTTTTGTATTATAATTTATTATAATATAAACCCCGCCAAATTTAAATTCGCCAAAGCGTCGCAACATATAAAAATGACGCAAAAAAGTTTATCCGCCCCTGGGGTCATGACCCCCTGGTGACCTGGGAAAGTTATTATTGAAGCTTCTGAGAAGCATATAGCTTCCAGAGGCTAAGTGAAGTAAAAAAATTTTGATTTGGAATATTTAAAAAATATCGGTGTGATCCAGGCCCATTAACAGGTAATATGTAAGAATCTAGGAATTAATTATGTTTAAAAATTATTTAATTAATTTATGTAGCGCGGAGAAAATAAAAATATTCTACACAAACATTGTCTTACGTTATTCGACCGAACAACGGTCGAAAAAATTTGTTTACGTCGATTCTTACCTTAATTCTGGGATGTCACCCTAGCGGTTCAACATTGGAGGGAGAACCCGGCGGCCCCCGCCTAGTTGACTCCGCCGACTGATATGCCTCAAAATTGTTCAAAAGGTACGAAAAATAGTAACCTGCCACATTTTGAGCAAAAACCCAGGAATTACATTCTTGGTCAGACCCAAACCACTGATAGTGTAAAGTGTAAGCAACGTTTTGCTTAAACTAACAAAGTGAACAGAACGTTCTAGGTCACAGGTTATGTCAGATGAGTCACAGGTAACTTCAAAATGATTTATTTAACTAATTAATGGTAAATGATGACCCATATAATATATACATTAACCTATGACTCAGCCGACATGACCTGTGACCTAGGTCGTTCTGCTGTCTTTGTCTGCTTAAGCAAAACGTTGCTAACACTTTACACTATCAGCATAATGGGTCTGATCACGAATGAAATTCCTGGAATTTTGTTCAAAATCTTTTAGATTACTATTATTTGTACCTGCTGATCAATTTTGAGGCACATCGGTCGGCGGAGTCACCTAGGCGGGGGCCGGCGGGTTCTCCCACCAATGTTGAGCAACTCGGGTGGTATCCCAAAATTAACGTAACCATGAACGTAAAAAATTTTTTCGACCATTTTTAGGTCGAATAATTACAAATAATGTTTTTTGTAGAATAGTTTTAGGTTTCTGTCCTACCAAAATTGTTGAAATAATTTTTAAACATAATTTTTCCAAGATTCCAACATATTACCTGTTAATGGGCCTGGATCACACCGATATTTTTTAAATATTCCAAATCAAAATTTTTTTTACTTCACTTAGCCTCTGGAAGCTATATCTGTTGTGTCTCAGAGTAGAGACAAACTAAGCCACGTCAGCACAATTAATTAAATGTTTCTTTCCTTTTAATTAAATGTTTTATCCTCCTAATTAACATAATCTTTCCTTTAAATTATTACGTATAATCTAAATTGCGGTTAATTAGTCTCTTTACATAATTATCTAAACAATGATTAATTCCACTAATTTGTGGTCTCTTACCTTTTGGAATAAGAATAATTATATTTGTGGTTTTCCTCTAACCACAAATATAAAAATTACAAAAATGATTTTAATGTGGTTTCTTCTAGATTACTAATTAATTATTTTCCCATAGAATTTAGTATAAATACCCCGAATATTTAATGTAAAATTTAGTACAATTCCGGCACTCAATAAATAAACATTACTTTCACTCAACAAAGTTTAAGGTTTATTTTCCTCATCATTGCATTCCGCAATAAGTGGCTCCCCTTAAGGAAATCTACCCGGTCTTTTTGCCGCCGCCCGGATTTCATCCTAGTTTGTACTCCGTGCAGAGGGATCCCAGTTGCTGCCGCCGGACCGGTCCTGCCCCCCGACGCGCCCCGATCAGCTGCCCTCTGTGACGTCTCGGCTCTTCCTGCCATTTTACTCTCAACCCGGTCTATACCCGGTCTCCACCCGGTCTCTACCCGGTCTCTACCCGGTCTCTACCCGGTCTCTACCCGGTCTCAACCCGGTCTCCACCCGGTCTCAACCCGGTCTCTACCCGGTCTCAACCCGGTCTCTACCAGGTCTCTACCCGGTCTCAAACCGGTCTCAACCCGGTCTCTACCCGGTCTCTACCAGGTCTCTACCAGGTCTCTACCCGGTACCTACCCGGTCGCTACCCGGTTCGTCGCTCCCTGCCGTCATAAACCGCCGATACCCGGTTTCTTCTCATCCTCTCCCGGACGTCATTTGCCGCCTTCCCCGCCGATTTCATCGGACGTTTTGCCGCCGCACCGCCTCCGTCACGGGCCCTACATCCGTTACTTCAACTCTGTGGTCCCAGAGGGCCACCAGGTCAGATCAACTTTTGTGCCCCCGAGGGCTGTGCTCCGACAGATTCATCGATAGGGTTTCACCCGGTTTTTTCAATAGAAACTATTGTAAAATCAAATATATTAAGAAAATATCTTATATATTAGTTCAGTTTCTTGAACATTTGTTACTTAATGAACTGGGCATCTAAGCAAGCTCAAGATCAAACTCCAGCAGAATTTTACAGTACTGCAATTAGGCATTTGAGTACTTTAATCATTTGTGCTAAAGAACAAATTGAATGGTTTAATAACTCCGGAAATAATTCTCTAGCCGATATACGTAGTGAAATCGTATCATTTCAAAAATTCAAACAACAAATTGGGGATGTTTTATGTATGTATGAATCTAAGTTGATAAGGGAATGCCCATCATATTATCGACATAATTTGAAATCGAAACTAGACAAACTGCTAGAATTACTACGTGATCAGGAAATTCGGTTGACCAATCAAGAACGCCGGTCTATGTAAAACATTGGCGTTTATAACACGTTCATAGTCATAAAAATTATTAATTACATGTTATCATTTATCATTAGTCAACTACTCTTTTCCATTATTATCCTACTCATGGTTATATCAGCCCTTTTTATTTTGACTCCTTCCCATACCCAAATCCATGTTCGAATTCGAGGATCCTTCCTCATACAAAGATCCCGAAACCCGACTTCCTACTGAATTAGACCCAGTCACTGGAGGCTTATATAAAACCTCAGATGACATACAGTTTTGGTTAAAAAACTATTATTTATCATTATTTGGTCTCGAATTAGCCACGAAGGCTAATAATATCCCTGAAATAAATAGATTATTAGAAGCTAAAAAGAAATTAGAAACCTACCTAAAACTCCGTGCTGTGCCTAACATAGCACGTTGGATAAACAAACAAATAGAAGTTAGGAAGGCAAGGTCTCTACCAATAGATAGGCCAACAGCCCCTAATCCCTTTCTTGTGAGTTCTTCTCTTGTATCCTCAACTCCCATCGCTTCTCGACTACGGTCGAGAAAACCCTTGTCTGGACGATCTCCTAAGGTTACAGGAGAATCAGTGGAACGAGCGCTTTCCAAGGAACTCGCCCGCCGACGAAACTTTAAGTTCCACGTCGGATTCGACTCCCAGGATTCAAGGGCATATGACCTAGATCTACCTCAAGACTATAATTTCGACAACCCATTAAGTGACGAGGATTTGGAATACATATTCAAAAAGTTCAAGAAAGTGTTTAAGACAAACTTGGATGTTATTATCGACGACAACGACTATCCTGAGTTCGTAAGTTATCTAAAACGGTTCATCTACTTACACTCACCCGCCGGGAAAGCAGACGCAGCAGAATCAGAACAGCAACCTCAATTACGTAATATAGCAACCGGGGACTTAACGGTTGCAGAAGAATTTCAATCGTTACTTGAGGAACCATCAGAGTTCCACTCATTCACCGCAGACGATATTTCTCAACCCTCCGAAGGCGCCAAGGACCTTCTACGGGAAACTGAACTCCATCGACAACTCCTAGACAGCGGGAGAGGCAGTTCAGTTCGGGACACCTATCTTTTCGTGGATCAAGATAGCAATCCCATCACATCCGGCTCCAGTTCGGACGCTGAAACCTTAGCTGATACCGAAGAATCCGAAACCGGGTCACCTCAAGGTAAGCCCACTAAACGACTTAGTGGCAAGAGTTCTCCCAGTGAACTCAATTACAGTTCGTCAGACGAGGACGAATCAAAAGGGCCAGTAGCTACTGGCATTTCAAAGGTCCAACCAGTGAAAGGATCCAATCCGCTGCCAAAAGGATCCGGACCTACCTCAACTAGCGAAGGTCAAGGTACGTCACAAGGTTTTCAACAGACACAATCCCCGTCTGAAACTAGTGCCTCTCACAAAAGAACACCTTCCCCTCCTCAACCGCCTCACAAGCCGCCACACAAGTTTTTGAAGCCCCCCAGTGCTCAAACTTTAACAATGGCGCAACAAGAACATGCGGCCCAGACGAACGCTCTGGACGATCGCATAACGGAAATTAACCGGATGTTAATTTTCCACCGAGCAGGCAATACGCTGCTCACTCCGACACAAGCAGAGATTCTCGAATCTGAGCTCAAGGATATGAGCTCCGTTATTAGAGGTCTACACACAAGCTGCTATCAACACTTTGAGAACGACCCTTCAGCAACGCCATCAGATGCGTTAACTCAAGCACTGAAGACACAGAGAAACCTGGAGGTTAAACACTTTAAGTGTTTTGCCGAGGTTACAGAACTCCGTAAAACTCTCAACCCGAATATGGGAGGTTCACGCCTCAAGGTGCCTAAGGTCTCAGTACCAAAATTCCTTGGTGCACATCGTGAATGGCCTCCGTTCCGCACCGAGTTCAATTTATTGGTAGCTCAATCCAATATGTACTCACCTTCCGAGAAAATGCGTCTCCTAATAGAGGCATTAAGTGACGGAGAAGCAAGTCAAACTATAACAGATTTAATAGTCACAGACATTAATTGGCCAATCGCTTGGAAAAGAGTCACGGACAGGTACGATAGCCCACGGGAAACTGCCCACAGCGCAATTCGACCCCTGCTAGATCTACCTCCACTGATGTCTCAAACGGACTCTGGTCTCCACAAACTCATCAGTACAGTAAGGACCACCAGGTCACAGCTCCAACAAATTCCGGATCTGAATGAAGCAGAGATTCTGTACCTTTATTTTATTATGGCACGTTTGGATACCAAAACAATCAACGAATTTAACCAGTCACTGGAAAATAGCGAAGTTCCAGCTCTGGACGTTTGTATTACTTTCCTTGAAAATAAGGCCAAAAACCTTGGCCTTACTAAGGAAATCCGACATAACAGCGCTACAACTGCTATTACCAAGAGGGTGAATCATCAATCACGTCGAGATAACCACAATAAGGTGGTTATGATGGCTGTATCGGATACAGAAGGCTACACTTCCACGGATTCCCGATCAACATCTACTGGCCGAACATCTAGATCTCGCCAAGGTACCCAAAGTAAGTCACCTAAACCAAAGAAAAAGGTACTTGCCACGGTAAAAAGGTCATCCTGGTCATCCCGGAATAGAAGTTCTTCAAGAGAAACCTCATCACCAGGAAGAAGGACAAAATCCATTCCCTTTAGACGTCTAGTCCGTCCATGTATCTATTGTGGCAATACGAAACATGGAGTCTACAGCTGCGACGCCTATAACAGATTGGAAATCTCCAAACGACGTGATTGGGTTAAGGAAGCAAAGAGATGCTTTAACTGCCTAGGATCACATCATGCCAATACATGTGTCTCCACCAAGACATGCTCAGTGTGTCAGAAAAAACACCACACCAGTCTCCATCGACCTGAATCTGAAGGATTTAGACGAAGCCCAAGTGTTAATACGATTCTTCACCAGACCACGGACAAGGTCGCCGCAGAAACCGGACTCTTACCCACCGCCCTCGTAGCAGTAGAACACAAGGGCTTCTCCATGGTCGTAAGAAGCTTATTGGATACAGGAGCTCAAAATTCCTTCATAACGGAGGCAATAGTCAACCGACTGAAATTACCACTCCGACAAGGACCAGAGAAATTTTCCGTTGCAGGAGGACATAATCTTCCTGTGCTCGGACAAGTTACCATCTGGATACGTTCATTAGTCTACCCGGATAAGGCGCTAATGATAGAACCTTACGTACTCACGCAGATCACGGCAGATTTGCCAACTCATCCAATTGAAGTCCAGCAATGGGATCATACCGCCAAACTTCCATTGGCAGATCCTAACTTCAATACACCAGGCCCAATCGACCTTCTTTTGGGTAGCTCCATTATCGATCGGATAATGCGAGCTAAGCGAATCAAGGGGAGACATTTCCTCCCCAGTGCTTACTCCACGGATTTCGGTTACATCATAATGGGAGCAGTACCAGCCCCCACGCAACAAAGAGTCTGTACGATCTACCCCATGGACCAACTGAATTTTGACATGGAAAAATTCTGGAACATTGAAAACCTGCCGAATGTCCCACTCCTCCACGAGGATGATCAATTCTGTGAGAACCATTACTCACAAAATACCATTAGGTTGCCCAACGGTAGATACCAAGTCCGTTGGCCATTTCGACCCAATCATCCCGAATTAGGAAATTCTAAGGACATGGCTACTAACCGCTGGATCTCCGTCGAACGAAAGATCCTGAAGAATCCTGTCGCAATGAGTTCCTACCACGAACAATTACAGGAATACCTAGACCTGGACCAGATGGAGGAGGTCCCTCCGGATCAGATCAACTCCAGGAAATCTTACTACATGCCACATCATGCAGTAATCAAGGAATCAAGTACGTCAACCAAACTTCGGGTAGTATTCGACGCCTCCGCGAAGACATCTCATCGGATTTCCTTGAATGAAATACTCCTTCCTGGACCAACTATACAACCTACCTTGTTTGACCACTTATTAAAATTTCGGCTACGGAAAATAGCCTTGGTGGCCGACATTAAGGCCATGTATCGCCAAATCGCTGTCCACCCGGACGAACAGGATTTTAGTAGGATCATTTGGAGAAAGCATCCTTCGGAACCACTAAAATCCTACCGCATGAAAGTGGTCGCTTTTGGCATCTCGCCAGCTCCATTCATCGCCTGTCGTACGTTACTACAAGTAGCCAAAGACGAAAAGGATCGTTTCCCTATAGGCGCCCACGCAGTGACTGAGGATTTCTACATGGACGACTACATGACCAGTCAGGACTCCGAAGAAGATGCTCTCGAGGTTCAGTCACAGCTAATTCAGATGTTAGCAACTGCTCATTTTTCTCTACGAAAATGGAGCAGCAACTCGTCCCGGGTCCTAGCAGCCTTACCAAAGGAATATCGGGAAACTCAGCTTCCAATGAAAATTGATGAATCCGACACCCTTAAGACTCTGGGACTCAAATGGAGTCCATCCTCAGACCAATTCTACTTCACGCTGAACTTGGATCTATCCATAGTCCACACGAAGAGGACTATGCTAAGTTCAATTAGCAAAATCTATGACCCATTGGGTTGGCTTGCCCCTACAATCGTAAGAGCAAAAATATTAATGCAGGCAACATGGCTGAAGCACTTGGATTGGGACGAGCCCTTAACCGAGGATGTTTTAGAGACTTGGCTTTCTTATGCCAAGAACTTACGATACCTTGAAACCATCCGTATTCCCAGGTGTCTACATTACGACCATACTTGGCACTGGGAATTACACGGGTTTGCTGATGCCTCCGAGAAGGCTTATGCGGCCGCCGTTTACTTGAGAGGAGTATCTAACCAGAATGTGCAGATACAACTAGTGGTCAGCAAATCACGAGTGGCCCCAGTAAAAACTGTAACTATTCCACGATTTGAACTTCAAGGAGCTGTTCTTCTAGCTCAGCTCATGGATCATGTCAAACGGACATGGAATATACCTCTCGCAAGTGTTCATTACTGGACCGACTCCAGCATTGCCTTACATTGGATTTATTCTAAACCATCCAAATGGAAAATATACGTGGCAAACAGAGTACAGCAAATACATGATGTTTCTACAGTGGAACAATGGCATCATGTGCCCAGTGAACAGAATCCCGCGGACTGCGCATCCCGTGGCATTCCACCGGAAGAACTTCAGGACCACGCGCTTTGGTGGAACGGTCCAGCCTTCCTGTCTCAACCAATTTACAACATTCCAGTCTTTCGACAGGACGCTCCTACTCCTGCCAGCAGCACAGAAGAAAAACATCAGGTGTTATCTATTCAACAAGCCCCTCCGAAATCTGTAATAAGTAGCTTAGTGCAGATTTCATCTTGGAAGAAGATACGAGCAGTATTTACTCTCCTAATACGTATCAAAAATCGTCACAGCTTCCAGACAACTTGGTCCATCCGCCCTTCCCCACTCGAAATTCTTCAGGCGGAAGATCAGTTGGTCTCCTTACTTTAAAACGAGGTATACAGTGACATCATCCAAGAAATTCAAGGAACAAAGACTAATACGAAGCAAGATCGACAACTAAAAACTTTGTGCCTCTTCATGGATTCTATGGGCATTTTGCGCGTTGGCGGACGACTCAAACATGCAAACCTATCCTACAACACAAAACATCCTATCCTATTACCAGGACGTCACCCCATTGTGCAAGCAATCATCCGTCATTGCCATGAGTCCCTGGGACACAGTGGTGTCCAGACAACGCTGAATTTTTTGCGACAACGTTTTTGGATTCACGGGCACATCCGTGCTATCAAGACGGTACTCCACAAATGCATGCTATGCTTCCGTTTCCGGGCCAAACCATTACAACAGTTAATGGCACCCCTTCCAAACTTTCGAGTGAATCAAGCCCGCGCATTTCTTCATGTTGGGACAGACTACGCCGGCCCATTTGAACTCAAGAACTTCTGTGGCAACACGACTACCAGATTTAAGGTCTGGATTTGCTTATTTACTTGCCTTACTTCCAGAGCCATACACTTGGAATTAGTCAGCTCAATGACCTACGAAGGATTCTTATTGGCTTTACGTCGATTCATGTCTCGCCGTGGGCGACCAACAGACGTTTATTCCGATAACGGTCTAAACTTTGTCGGTGCCAATAATTACCTGACCTCTACAGCAGAAACTCTAAATGAACTCCAAGATGCCTCTGATAAGATCTTACCCGATCAACAATTAGAAACAATCAATTGGCATTTCAATCCTCCACGAACACCTCATCAGGGTGGTGTGTGGGAAGCTTGTGTCAAATTAGTGAAAACTTATCTAAAGAAGATAATGATCGAACCAGCCTACAACTGGGAACAAATGGAAACAATCTTGGTTTTCATCGAAGCCCTTGTCAATTCAAGACCTCTGACTCCAATATCTTCGGATCCACATGATCTGGAAGCGTTAACTCCGGCCCACTTTTTGGTCGGAACCTCCTTACTTTGGATTCCGGAACATTCATTGACACATCTAAAGTTGAATAAACTGGACCATTTTCAACTACTTCAGCGACGCTCCACTGATCTTTGGGAAAGATGGCAAGACGAATATCTCACTTCCTTGCAGAAGCGAGGAAAATGGAATACAGAAACTCCAAATATCAAAATTGGAGATCTAGTGCTTATAGTAGACGACCAGACTCAACCGCTGGAATGGAAATTAGGACGAGTCAAAACTACGCATCCCGGTAAAGATGGTCTCACACGAGTTACTACCTTGGAAGTATCAGGAACCTACAAGAACGATAAGGGCAAGACAAAGAAGGTAACCAAGGAAGTCATCAGACCAATTACAAAAATTGCACCACTTCCAATATATGACGGAGAGTCATATAGTTCAACGGAATCCACCACCCAGACAGAGAATAAGAAAACTTCCGAACTCAAACCCGTGTTAGTGACAAGAGCTAACACCACCACTCCAGCTATACAATGGATCATAGCATTTCTTTGCATATGTATGACAAATGTAGTTCAGGCCAACCGTACTAACCCATTCATCTCCACCGTCAATTTTACACGCCCACCTATGTTTTATTTAATCTACAGTATCACCTTAGCAATCATAGGTTCTCTCGGACATTTACTCAACATCGTAACACTCTGCCAAAAGTCCGAATTACGAAGTCTAACCATGACGTGGTTTATCATTAGTCTCAGTATCTCAGATCTATTGTTCAGTAGCATTACCATGCCCTTAACAATAGCAAGACATCTCTACCCAGATTGGATTATCACCCTTTCATTTTGTCAAGGATACTGTTATCTATTCTACAGTAATGTCACCTGCTCTCTTGTCAACATCATGGCCATTACTATCAATCGTACCATTAGGATAGTATATTCCCATCTTTACAACAGATGTTTTACATACCGTAAAACGGGAATCTACCTGACCATTATCTGGATATTCAGCTATGGCATGATGATACCTACGACTCTAGGTATCTGGGGACAATTTGGGATTTTTCAAAGTCCACCCAAGTCCTGTGGAATGGTTTCCTCACGAAACCCTCGGTTAATATTGCTATCATTAGAAATAGCAGGACCCATGCTAACCATTCTGGTATGCTATCTCTCCATCCTACGGTATGTTAGGACACACACAAGGAGCGTAAATGGTTCTATCTGGGCCACTTCGACCGAACTTGAACGACACGTCACGAAAAGTGTTATGATTATATTCTTCTCGTTTCTTGCGTGCTATCTCCCAGCACTAGCCATCAGTACCGCTTACACATACCGACAACTAAGTTATGAAACTAAAATAGGTATCGAAGCCTTCACCTGGAGTCTGCCATGCATCAATCTGATAGTACACATCATGATGAATCCCAGTTATCGACGAGAATACAAAATACTGTTATTCCGTTACTGTAACCGCCGATTATTTCGAATTAACTTGCCCTGGTTTACCACTACTATGGTTTTCTTGTGTCTACTCGGATCAGCCCTGGGAAACCACAACGCCAACCCAAGGCTAGAAGCTATTTCTCCTCCATGTACAATCTCTTGGCCTACACATCACGAAATTCCCCAATGTACAAGAAGTGCTAACTGGTTCAAGGTACTGCCGAACGGAACGTTATGTTCCAGACAATTCAAGTGTCCAAAATTACAAGAAGTCAATGCAGAAGCCACTGGCTGTATCACCCCCACTGATACATGTATTAAAACACAAGATATAAATCTTGACCAACTGGAATGTCAAGACACCACTTCAAGTCTCAATATAACCCTTCTAAATCACCCTGAAGTCCGCTCCGACTTATGTTCTGTCGGAGACTACACCATTCGCCATTGTCGACACTTTGTGGAAGAAGTAAATTTCGTCCCTATAGTCATGTTCAACAACCACATCTACCCGTTACGCGCATTACAAACCCGTCAAGAACCTCAATTAGGACTACTCACATCGTACCGGTGTCAAGGAGATTGTGTGAGAGTCAATTGCGAGACGGCAGACTGCGTCGGGGACGACGTATTTTGTCGACACTTTGATTGTAATCCAACAACACAACCCAACTGTAACTGTACCTACAACCCGACATCGGATATCTACAAAATCCAGACTGCTCAAGGCGAGATTATGCCAAGATGTTGGGGACATCTCTACCTCCTTACCCGGAAGGAAGATCGGAGTCTAACCCACAATGTGTTTGACTGCGACGGTTGTGAAATCGAATGTACCACACATGGCGTTCAAATCAAAACCAACGGAAAGGTCCCTAAATACATAAAGGTCCTCAAAAACCCCGAGTTTATATCCACCATACCTACATCTGTGGTAACGGATATTACATTCACAAGGAATATGCTCGCAGCCACTGGTGTAACCCATGTGGAAATTTGGTTTGCTAATTCGGTACCATCCATTAAAAATATCAACTGTCCGCGACTACCGATTTGTGATCTTATCTCCTGTTACCTATGTACAGAACAGTTTGCCAATTTGTCCTGTTATACATGGATACACTGGCTCATGTTGTCTTCCTTGGGCATCCTCCTTGTTATTGGATTTACTGCTTTGATATTCCTATCACGGATTGTGAAGACTATATACTGGTATCTCTGCTGGCCCGCAAGACTCTGTCTCAGAATTTATCTTCGAAGAAGGAACAAGAAAAACTACCAACACATCAGCACATCCAGCAACGACATCACAGAGGACATTGTACTCCACGACGTTCCCAACCCCTATCATCCAACGGTAGAAACAATAAATGAACGGAGACGATCAGAACGACGAAGAGCTTATCTTCCCCGGATAATCCAAATAAGCCTAGTTTTGATCATTGCACTTTTAATACCCGTAAGTTACAGTTGTACCAATTTCGCAGGAATGACTGCCAGTTCTAAGGAATGTCATATCGATAAGGACAATCACATCAACTGTGCCTTACGTATCAACACACGGTTGGCAATAAGTCCTCTAGGACAACAGTCGTGTTTCCGGATAGAAGATGTACATAATGAACTCATAGGATCTATTACAGTTGAAACAAAATCCGTGGCAGTAAGTTGTATGAAGCAATTACTGTATTACGCACCTCGGGCAGTAGCCAATTGCCAATCTTCATTTCTGTGCTACAATTTGTGGAGTGACGCAGAATGCCACGGCTTTAATTGTCAAAACTTTGGAATCAACGACACTGTAAAGGCATTTAAGGGATCCAACAACCATTTACGATGGTCTTTTTGTGCTGATCTACGCCATCCCAGGTGCCCCTTTCCATTAACCCGGGATTGCTGTTATTATCGTTCATGGCTCACCAACCCCACGAATGAAGTATACGGCGTGTACAATTGCCCTGAATGGAAATTCTCCACTAAACTATTAGTCACACTCAAGATGGGCAATCGAACAATCCAGAACGAAACGCGTCTCCAGGTTGGACTAAGCCAAACCATCGATAACATCAACTTTACGTTAATCTCCATATCGGAACCACCAATACCATTACTGGAACAATGTATACTTACCAAAGGTAAACAAGCAGCCCTTGCCCCATGCAATGCAAGACAGGAACTATCACTCAACAAACTGGGTGAGATTCAATGTGACACACCAAAGGATGCTCAAATCGTCAGCAGAAATTGTCTTGGCAGCATGCATCTAATTCAAGCAACCGCTGATCTGGATGGAGTAAAGTGTACCTCCGAATTAATCAACCCGGAAAAATTGATGAAAATCAACCCGCTTCCTCTGAAATTACAAGACGGTGTATTAGTATCTCACGGAGAAGACATCACATTTGAATCATCCACTAGTACCTTGTTAGAGATCCAAATAAGTACAGAACATTACCAATTGACCAAATTGGTTCAGGATGTAACCTGTAATGCGAATTTTGTGAAACTGGAAGGATGTTACTCCTGTATTGCAGGAGCTACCCTCACGATCGAAGGAAACGTTGATAAAGGAGAAACAGTGGCAAGTCTAGAGTGTCCGGATGCAGGGTTCTTCATACCGATATCACTAAACCAAGACACTAGCATCCATAATATCATCATCAAGCTAAACACCCCGGACATAGATATGTCATGTGTGCTAAAATGTCCAAGTAATTCTGTTAAGTTACAAATTACAGGTCATTTACAATATTTAAAAAATGTGAACATCCAAGATAAACAGTTCATCGCCTCCTACCAACCAGCAGATACAAGTACGGGATTCAGCCTTCTATCCCTGACGGGATTCGGTTGGACAACTTGGATTCTACGAGAAACCATCTTATTTATTCTTATCATAATTATTGCTATCACTATCTGGATTAGTTGTAAGGCAATGATAATTAAGAAATTAATTTAATAATTCTAAGGCGGGCAGTATGTTGTGTCTCAGAGTAGAGACAAACTAAGCCACGTCAGCACAATTAATTAAATGTTTCTTTCCTTTTAATTAAATGTTTTATCCTCCTAATTAACATAATCTTTCCTTTAAATTATTACGTATAATCTAAATTGCGGTTAATTAGTCTCTTTACATAATTATCTAAACAATGATTAATTCCACTAATTTGTGGTCTCTTACCTTTTGGAATAAGAATAATTATATTTGTGGTTTTCCTCTAACCACAAGATATTCTATCTCTTTACAAAAATGATTTTAATGTGGTTTCTTCTAGATTACTAATTAATTATTTCCCCATAGAATTTAGTATAAATACCCCGAATATTTAATGTAAAATTTAGTACAATTCCGGCACTCAATAAATAAACATTACTTTCACTCAACAAAGTTTAAGGTTTATTTTCCTCATCATTGCATTCCGCAATAATATCCTTCTCAGAAGCTTCAATAATAACTTTCCCAGGTCACCAGGGGGTCATGACCCTAGGGGCGGATAAACTTTTTTTGCGCCATTTTTATATGTTGCGACGCTTTGGCGAATTTAAATTTGGTGGGGTTTATATTATAATAATTATAATACAAAAATAAATTGGTAATATTATTACCTACAATTTAAGATAATTGCCGATGTTCCCTGGCGCGTAGGTAAAAACTTATTTATTGTTAAAGATGGAGCTACCCAGGAGAGGATAAAGATACTGTGCTCACTGTACATGGTACGTATAAAACGGTAAATAAATTATTTAAGCGGGTAAAATGTTGGTCAGCCAAAATTGTTGCTTTAAAATTGTCCTTTTTAATATGTATTATGTGGATTATTACTATAATTGTTAGAATTGGTCACAAAATATTGCAATGAACGCTTTAAATCTATGACGCAACATTCTCAACATTACGTTTAAATTAATTGAATGTTTGACATGTGTTGATGGACGATTTACCCGAAGTTAAAATTTAATCGCGAAGGCTAAAAGATGATGACTGATCATATTATCTACAGTGTACTAAATAATCAAAGGTGTAATCATAATTGAGCGGGGTAATTATTAGTTTGGTTAAATAAGCCAGTCGTGTAAATGCGCGTAACTGTAAGTTACGTTTTGGAGATTTTATTCACGTGGACGTGAAACATTGATTTGGAAAAATTGCTTATTTTTCTCAATATTTGACGAGGACAGGGTCAATTTTTTAAAAATAATCACGTCTATATGCATGATAGCTTCATCATTTTAATTAATTGTATGTCTGACAAGTGTTGGTGGACCCCAAAGTTACTCTTATACTCTACTTACTCTCCTAACCAAAGTTAGAATTTAATCGTGGTGGTTAAAACATGATGACTGACCATATCTAATCTAAATACTATAATCCTTATAAATTAATGGCCTAGGGATGGAGTTTGTGGCTATTAAAATTTTGCGCTCTACTCTGAAGATCAGCGCGCCAGATTTAGGCATAGAGTAAGTCTCCACGACTGGGCTTGATTTGTAAGCGGTAAAGCCTCTACGCTCACACTACCACCTCTCCAATTAATTGTTCCTGTGAAGCACAGGGTAGTGATGTAACAGTCACGACTGACTGACTGCTTAAGCTATGACTGACTGATGCCTGAGACTGAGTTTGAACTGAAAAATAATTATTGAGGTGGGACTGAGACTGACTGAGACTTACGACTTTATATCGAAAGACTGATAATGACTGACTGAATAATAATTAACCCGGCATCTCTCGTAAGACCTAAAACTGCCACACACTGTACGTTGTAATCACATTAATATTTTCAACATTATCATAGCAAAGCCCACAGACA
Organism: Allacma fusca; assembly: GCA_947179485.1. Taxonomy (NCBI): domain Eukaryota; kingdom Metazoa; phylum Arthropoda; class Collembola; order Symphypleona; family Sminthuridae; genus Allacma; species Allacma fusca. The sequence continues at coordinate 33,648,749 of OX359246.1, forward strand.
CGACACAACCGATGTTCTTAACTCAATCTTTACTAATAGTACTAGTTGTAAGCCCTGAACATAGGGTTAAGAATGAGAGAACGGGTATGGGAACGGGTAAGGAAGAATACCTATTTGAGTCGATTCCATCAGGTGCACTTGCGAGCGCTTGAAATACCTGGACCTATTCTCCAAGTACTTAAAATTTGGTTACTTTTATGAAACCGTAAAATCAAGAAGTAAGCATACTCTATAACATGTGCTGTGTTGAGCACAACACAAATTTATTACATACTCAGGGTTGGCAAGTGGCAAGAAATGGCCTGGTCAATATTCGTTAAAATTCGGTTCTAACCGGCTTGGACCTTTTGTATGCGTTGGTATAAAATGGTCATAATTAATATTATCCAAATAACACCGCTTTCCAATAAAAACCGGTTTTAACCAAAATGTACCACCGGCTTGGTTAAAATTAGGCATGCATGAACACAGGGTTTTCAAATGGCCAGAAATGGACTGGTCTTTATTGGTTAAAATCGGTTCTAACCGGCCTGGACCTGTTGTATAGGTTGGTACAAAATGGCCAAAATTAATATTATCCAAATAAATCCACTATCCAATAAAAACCGGTTGTTGCCATTTCTTACCCCTGGCTTGGCCTTTATTAACAAAATCCGGTTTTTTGCCAACCCTGACTGTACTTCATGAATCTCATTTGAATTTTTGTCATACGAGCAGCCTCCTTTTATTTCATATTGCCACATGGGTGATGGGTCGTAGACTTTTCAAATTTAGTTGACAAGCTATTCCACAATTTTAATGAAATTAGATATAAAAGGAATATTGAGTACATCAGGAATCCAAAGTAACTGTGTTTAGGAGGAAGTAGTATCGGAAATAGTTACCGAAATAGTTAGAAAGGAATTAAATATTTGGACATGTTAATATAGATAGGTATAGGTACGGGTAAAGGTACACAATTTTAAAGTACCCGTTATACATAATCCAGACATCATCATCCATACATATCCAGATACAGGATTTTCGTGCCCTTGAGGGGCACGGGGCATTACAAGAAACAGCCCAAATCGGTTTGGCCTTAAATGGACTAAAATGAGGAAACAGAAGTGAAATGTGTTGAATTTTTGAAACATTACGAAACACCCGAAATGTTCAAATTAGTACAATTTGTTCTCTCAATGCATAAGTATATATATGCATATATATATATATATTTATGTTGTATTTGCTGCTAGAGATTATGTAGTGATTTCGAGCACATTTCAACCTATCGACCTAATTTAATGATTCATTGATTTGATCAGAGCGGAAATGCAAGTCATGTTCAATTTTGACTTCGCTTGCACTGACTGTTTTCATTTCATATGGCTTCTTGAAAGAAGGATTATTGATGCCAGCTCAATTTTCTAATAAGTACGTAGCAAAACGTTCGTTTGTATGTCTGTGAAGAATTTATAACGACTTCGCTCTAAAAACGTACCAGCAATAGAATCTGCATTATTTATACATTTAATTTTGAATCCAACTAAAAATGTTCAGGAGTGTTCAGGAAAAAGTTGAAGATTTAGCAACAATGTATCAGATCGAATTAAAATGTGTTTAATAGTTGTGGATCCGAAAATGACGATACAAAATTTTATCCTAAAGTTTTGGTATCGGATCAGGTACGAAAGAAATTTTGTTCAACAATGTGAATTCTAATTAGTTTTGAACGATCGAATGGAAGCAGTATACAACAGCAAAAATATTGTCTTGCCTTTATTATGGACAAGCAATCAATATGTACGTCATGTATGCTTGATAAAGGGGTCTTGCGCATGCGCGACTGACTGTCGGACTGAGTCTTGAATTTTGAAAAACTGTGACTGATTGTGACTGAGTGTTATCCATTGTTGGACTGAGACTGACTGACTGCAGCATAGGCTTTGAAAGACTGCGTAGACTTTGACTGAAAATCTGGGACTGTTTACAACACTAGCACAGGGCTGCTGCTAGTTTGAAGATGATGAGGGAAGGGAAAGGGAGGGCATTTTTAAATATTCGCTCTCCTCTATTCGCACTTTTTAGGCTTGCGAGTGCACAATGCCATACAGCGCTTTTGCTATAAGTCATGCAATGTACAAGCACACGTCACGCAACGCAGCACGCTTTGGCTTTAGCTAGAATTGTCGCTCCGCGTCCTCTCCCTTTGCATTACACAGCATGCTTCCACCGACGCAGGCGGTGGCTATGCTGCTCGTCCTTTATTACAGTGCTGCCCGCCAGGTTACCTAGTCAAGTCTAGTCTAGTCTTTAAAGTTTAGAGCCGTAACTAGTCAAGTCTAGTCAAGTCAGCTGTATGTTTAATTAGCAATAGTCAAGTCTAGTCCTAGTCTTGATTCTGCAGCTGGTTCCCTAGTCAAGTCTAGTCAATTCCCCTAGTCACATTGTATTTTTCTAAAAATTCCTTCATTTTGATTAGCAAAATATGAAAAATATTATCTTTTAAAACTTGAGCTTCGTTGAGTTCAAAATTTTCAGATTTAAGCAAATACCTGTATCAAAAAACCAGTTCGTGTTTATTTGCATCAAACGACCTAAAGGTGTGAAACAACACGTAGTTTACATCAATACAAAAATAATGCTCGGCAAGATTTTTGCGCAATCAACAATTATAACAATTTATGAGTAAACGTTTTTATCTAATATGTAAGGATTTATCAGTGGGATATTTTCTGGTAAAATATACCAAATTTCCACTGGGACGAACCAGGGGAAATACCCGGTGCAAGTAGTGGAATTTGTAGTAGACTGTACCCAGGGGTCGAATTTTTGTAAATTTCCCTGCAAGAACATTTCAGAATATCCTGCTGAAAAAAGGTCAGCGAATTTCAAAATATATGTTGACAACTAAAATGTCCCTAGAAGACGTTATATTCCTGTCAAATAAAGTCAAACAATCTAAAAATTCCTGTTGTCTTACCCAATTTTCCTGAAACACGCCAAAAAATTTAAAATCCCTGTCAAGGGATTTTCATTTTAATGGCCAACAAATTAGAATATCCTTGTCCTAAAAAAGGAATCCTTTCCCTTGGTGATTTTTCCTGCCAGAATAATTTTGACCCTGGGAAGAATGATCTCTTCTAATATAATGATAATAAATATGAATGTTAAAGGGCACGTTAGAAAGATTGATTCTTTGGTTTGGGAGGGGTTTTGGTTTAAAGAAAGAAGTACCGGGTACGTAATTTTCATTTTCGTTGCAATTTAAAAAGTATTAATAAAAAACTTTTTTTGCAAAAAATCAATTCTTTTAACTATAGAAAGTAATATGGAAAATGCTTTCTATCTATCGTTATGATCAATTGCACTGTTAAGAAATAAATTGTATCACGTTCCTAAGCACTTTACGTACCTAGTAGAAAATTTTATGTTTTGTTCTTTCGAAACGAAGCCACATACTTAAGCATACCAAACGGTACTGACGATGATCAATTCGTGTACACTGGAATTTCACGCTGGCTTTCTACACTGTAAAAAGAACATTCTTCCCATATGTGGAGTTAAATGCTTTTAATTCTATTCGAGCATAAATTTTTCCTTTTGGCTAAAATATGCATGTTTAAATCCGTCTTTTACAACCAGATGATTTTGTACCTGTATTGATTCAACGCCGTGCGGCTTATTTTTCAAGAAACACGATTGCAGAAATAATTTCAATCCGCATGGGCTCAAAATATGTTGAAAGTAATACTGATTTTATGACTGCACGCGTGCATACATACATTCAGCCATTTTGCGAAATCCTCACAGTCAGTTTCAGCATGGTTGTCGGAAGACTTGCTTAATCGTAAAATTAAGTTTTGAAGAAAAATGGACTTTAAAATTCTAGAAAAGGTTTTGGAAAGTCTCTGTCTCCCAGTGAACTACTTGGACAAATTTCAAGGTAATTATTTCCTCTAAGACACGTGTATTTAAACTCCTATTAAAAAGATATTTAATAAACGCACATTTTACATGTAAATAGTGTAAATTATAATTAAATTACGGAATCACTTAAAAATTTTAATATATTTATTTTTTTGCGCAGCTGAAAGTATTGATGACAATATACGTAATTTGGCCTGCAAGGATGAGGAGCTCAAAGAAGAACTTCGATCAATCGTCCCAATAACCGGTCATCGAATAGCAATTCTGAATGCATTTAAAGCAGCATTTAAGGCGGACAAGGTAAAGTACTATTTATGCAATTTAAACCTATCATTACAGTGGAATGTTATTTGGTCACATTTCCAAGAAGCCCATAAATTAAATACTCGCTGCAAACAATTTAAGTGCCCCGTGTGCATGTCAGAGTTTATCTGGTTCAACTCATTCCAAAGACATTTTAGCTTACACGTAATTCAAAACAACACTTCTGCATTTGAAGTCCCGAAGACTCAACAATTTTCAGAAATTCCAGCTATGGAAACCGCGGCAAATTCTCTGATTGACGAGGAGATGCACCTCGAGGTCTCCGAGGATCGGTTACAAGATTTGGTTAGCTTTATTATTAAGCTGCAGTCTACAGGTAGAATCCCAATTACTATCTGCACGGATATTTGCAATATGGCAAAGCACTTATTGGATCAAGTAGTAACATTATGTGAAAAATCATGTTTTGAATCCAAGGAGATGAAAACATTATTGACGGGTTTACGCTCAAAAATTAAAAATTCTTTCCGGTACGTGAAGTCACAGTACTGCTTAGAGAAATATCTAAAGGACTGCGGTTATTATGTTGAACCGGAAGAAATAGTTCTTGGATCATACCATAAGATTTCAACCAAGACAAGCGTTACAACGACAAAACTTGTTCATGACACCTACCAGCACGTTCCTATATCAAAAACGCTTCCGAAGGTGTTGGAATTACCTGGAGTTCTTGAGAGTATTTTTTCAACTTTACGTCAACCCGAAAATACTCAAGATGGTAATGTGCACTCAAATCCAATGCAGTCCTCGCATTTCAAGAAACGAAATCAACGTTTTACATTTGATGTGGAATTTCCTGTTGTCTATATATTGTTGTTTTTTGATGAGGTTGAAGTAGCTAACCCACTTTCATCTCGAGCCGGAATTCATAAGCTGGGGAACTGTTACTTTTCGATTTTAAACATTGACCATTGGTTTAATTCAAAGCTCGAAAATATGTTTCATTGCCTTTCGTTTAAGTCGAATGATATAGCCAAATATTCGCTGGGTAAAATTATGAAACCATGTGTAAATGATCTACGAAGTTTAGAGGCAAACGGAATCTTCGTTTGCTGTGATGCCTTCAAAGGAAGAATCGAAGTTCGCCTGGGGCAGGTTATTGGGGACAATATCGGCATTCGCATGCTATTTGGGTTTGTACTGTCTTTTTCAGCCACCTATTACTGCCGGTTCTGCAAAATGGCAACAATTCAATGCCAAACTGCTGGAAGATGTTTACCCACCCTGAGAAGAAATAAGCACAACTATATTCAGGATCTTCAAAAAAACTCCCCAGTCGAAACGGGTATAAAAACAGTCTCAGTTTTCAACGAACTTAATTATTTTCACACCACTGATAATCACAGCCCAGATTTAATGCATGACGTCTTTGAAGAGATTGCACCGCTTGACTTCAAGCTAGCTTTGACCCACGCTTTGCATTTAGGAATATCGCTACAAACTTTGAACTATAGACTTGCTAGTTTCCATTATGGTAGCCACCAACATTCGAAACCGGGTCCCCTACAAATGAATACACTAAACATCAATGAAAACAAAATGGGGCAAACTGCTGGTCAAATGATAGCCTTGATATTTTGTTTCCCATTCGTTTTTGGCGATTTGTTTACACCAGAAGATTCTTATTATCAACTTATTCTACTCTTGCTCGACATTGTACGAATAACCATGGCACCGTTGATCACGGATGCAATGCTCGAAATGCTTCGTGACTTAATAGATGACCATCACTATCTATACCAGGTACTGTCAAAATCCAATTTGAAACCAAAGCACCACTTTTTAACACACTACCCAGATTTAATCCGACTAATTGGACCGCCTGTTCGCTATTGGATAATGCGCTATGAAGGACGACACAAGTTTTTTAAGGGAGTTGCAGGCGTGTGTGGAAACTTTAAAAATATTTGCAAGACAGTTACTCGAAGATACCAACTTTACGCCAGCTATAATTTTTTTCTTAAATCTCCATTTAGTTCTGTGGCCTCTGAACTGGGATCAACTTTGTGCAATGCCGATGAAACCATTTACGGTAAAATTATTCGGGACCATTTTTCGACTCCCCAGCTTATTATTACCCTTATAAACGAAATTGCGTTTACCTCATGGTCGCTTGGCAAGTCAAATATTATATGTTTGGGAAACTCTGAAAACGGACCAAAATTTGGGAAAATTCAGCTTCTCTTTAAATACAAAGAACACTTGCATTTGGTTGTATCTTCTGTAGATATTGCGTACAACAGCCACTTAAGAGCGTACCAAATTTTGGCAAGCGATGAGCGCTGTACAGTCGTAGCTTTGACAGATGTGTTTTTACCTTCTCCACTAAATGTATATAGGGATTTTAAAACACATTTTAGGTGGATATAGCTTCCGTACGAATTTTAATTTGCTTCAACATTTAAGTTTTCCTGACGTTTGTAATTTTCGAAATATTTTAGACAAAAGGAGATACGTTAGAGAGTAATGAAACGAGATCCGTTACTATGGAAACTCCGGTATACTTATTTTTACTAATGATGTAAACGTTTGAAATTATTTGCATATACATTGTTTATATGAAATTTGGCCCCATTTGCTCATGAAACTTGTAGATATGTACTATTCGAATGTTTAAGACCCTATTGGTTTTGATCTTTGCAGGGAGACGTAACAGTATTTATAAGCAATACTAATGCGAACACCAACGGATCCAGTACAGAACTACAGAAAATATAGACCAATACAGCACACAAGCGTACCAGAAAGAGGAAACTATTCTTTGACGAAGATGATGAAATGATTGTAGGTTCCACCATTCAATGCAGTGGTGCTTACCACACTTCTATATGTGACCGTATTTGTTTAATTATTTTCCAGAATGTGAAGACTGTTTTGCTTCAGCATGACAAGGAAATGCGGGTTAGTTATGGCGCAGATGTCATTAAAACTGATGAGTCTTTGAAACCCCTTCCGCCCAAACTGCGAAGGCATCTGGTCAAAATAATGTGTCAGCATCTGATCAAAAAAAACTCATTCAGCAATGTAAGTAAAAGTTTTTCCAAAATTGAGTTTGTATTTTCCACATTTTGTGTTCTTCCCAATTCAGGCCCTCCACTGACCAAAGAGACCAATTAGCTGGTTGTATTGTTACCCAATTGTATTGCACTTTTACTGGAAAAGTCTATGAAAACTTAAGGTATGTAATGTTTACCCCTCAAACTTAGCAGATGTAGTAGTTTACATTGTAAATTAAAAATTATCTGGTTAATAATCAAAATTTGGAAAAGGAATCGTACTTTTCACCGTCAACCACAGTTTTGGATCCTCAAACTGGGAAGAAAAAGTCTACATCACCGACTGGGCATATTCAGTACCATTTAAAAAATTTTTGGAGTTCCATCCGGCTATCCAACGGATCCCTAAAGCTGGAATGCAATGCCGATCCAATTGTGGAACAATCCTGTGAAACAGGTATGTATGAATGAATATCATTAACATGTTTCTTATATTACTAATGGAACACGTTTAATAACTTAAAGTTTTACTAACAGCGGAGCCAAATTCAGAGGCAATGGACATGAAAAACTGGTTGATGAATCATGCTGCCCCTCCTCAAAAAGTCTTTGAATTTTTGCTGAAAACGTTTACGATTCGTAGAAATGAAATGCTAAAGTGCAAACGAGAAAGTGAATACACTTCATTTTGTCTGGAATGGCCACGGATGCTGGATACGCCGGGGGCGGTATCTTATTATGTTTTGTTGTACTTTTTAAACATTTGGAACTGTCACAATTTACATTTCAATTAAATGGGAAGAAAATCATTGTGTTGAAATTGTGTTTTAGATTGAGCATGATTTCAGCTTATCCTCTGGTGGCAGATAATTTATCTTCAAAATGGGAGACTTTAGCCAACAAAATTGTGACATATTTTTCCGCAATGAAAAAGTCAGTCATTTCCTTCGGTATTCGAGACAATATTGGTAAAAACTTGCTGCACTTGTATTTGATTATTTTTATAAGCAGCGTAGACACCTCTTTGAGTACCCTTTGTCCGTCAGTCCGTACGTCCCTGCACTGAAAACTGATATTGTTTAACGTTTTTTTTATTGCTAACAGATGGGAGATCTCATATTGCAGCATTCTTTATTATAGCAATCCTACTACGGTCTAGAAGCAAACGGATGACTCAAGCTGACAGTGTAAAATCATTTGTTCGAGTAATAAACGTATGTACACTGGATCAGTTAACCAGTTTTATACATGTGATACTAAAATAGTTTATTGTCAGCGCGATTAAATTTTAGAGTAACATATGCTTACATTTTCAGCCTTTGGAGGACGTGGACGATGTTGCGGCAAACTTGACCAAGACCTCAACAATGATCGTCTGCAAAGGCGATTTAGAAATTCTGGATTTCGAGAGCGTGTTCGTCGTCTTCAATTAAGTCGCTATCAAAGTTGAAACATTTCTATCTGCTGTCGACCTTGCGTTTAAGATATTTTATTTTTTTAATCTTCCGTTTCCTTCTGCTTGCGGTTCAGTTTGGCAGTTCCTGGACTATCATGTTTATGATATGGTACAGAAGGTACCGCTGCCCCCAGAGTATTGGAACTAACTGCTTTTCTCAATCAGGAGGCTGAGTAAAATTTCATTAGTAACTAACGCCAGATTTTTTATCAGATTTGTTAAAATAATTTTGTTTGGTCTGTGAATTACTCCACCATTGTTTAAATAATATTTGGGGTTTAATAGTTAATAAATAAACCGATGGTCCCCATGAATTTTAATTCACTATGCAAAAATACTGCTGTCGTTATTTTGGCATGAATTCGATCGTGCATATATGCACAAAATGACATGTTATGACATGACAGGTTATAGTCACTAACTACACCCGGACAGCATTAGATGAAATAACTGATCCAGTCTTAGATTCACCTGCAATGCACACTTAATACATTCCCGCATGCATCCTTTCACTATTCGCGTCTGCGGTCTGTTAAAATTGTCGGCCGGATGGCATTAATGACACCGGCTTGAAAAACATGCAGTTCGGATTGAGTTTCTGTAGGACCGCACTACAAGATCAATTTGTGTATGGCCATGCAACGTGTACCCGAAGTGCCTGGCTGGCATGATGCCACCAGCCGGCCTGACATAAATCTCAGTCGCTTTTGTAAGCGTGTAGCTTTGATTTTCAGCTACATAAGGGAGCCTCAAGTAATTGTGACTTCACTAGCATTTCCATGAAGTCATGCAAGTCAAGTCTAGTCAAGTCCTGTGTTTTGGCGAGTCGCCCTAGTCTATTCTAGTCAAGTCAAGTCTATTCTTTTACATCCTTTTTGCCTCCTATTCTAGTCAAGTCTAGACTTTCCTAGTCAAGTCTGACTAGACTAGGGCAGCAGTGCTTTATTATTATTGAGCACTTCTGTTGATTTAAACTTCGCGCGTTTGTAGTACAATTCAAACCTTCGCGGCTTATTTCACGAATTCAAACCTTCCCGGCTTATTCACTATACAGCCAAGAAAGTCGGTGGTATATACAACAAGCCGAGAAGCACAGCGGGCTGAAAGTTGAAACTCTGTCGCAGAGGAGAGGTTTTTCAGCTCGCTCAGCTCGCTGTTCTTCTCGGCATATACCAACTGCTTGCAGCATACTGGAAGCTCGCAATATTACGCCATTTTAGATTATCACTTAACAGCGCTAGCCATAATTATTATAAACATTAGACATAAATCATCAAATTTAGATTAAATTAAGACTGGTAGTGATATAAACTACGTTCGGTTACAGTACAGAAATAATTTGATAAGACGAGAATTTTCATTAATGAACTTAGTTCCTATTAGTGTGGGATTCTTATTAGGAAGAATAATTACAAGCCTTAGCATCCAGAGTTTTGATCTTTATATCCCTAAAAATTTTACTAGGATGTAAGATGGATTTGTAGGAACCATGGACTTTAGTAACTATAGCACGTTAAATGTGTTGCGCTAATATTAAATCCTTACATTTTTTCTATTTTAAGTAATCAGTGCGTCCAGTGTCTGAGGCGTCAGTTACAGTATTTCGGTACAACGGATCTACATACAAATTATAATAACATAAAAAATTATATTTGATCAGCACGTTGTGCTGATCCACTAAGGGGTGAAGCACCATACAGTGATGCAACAGCAAGGTTTAATAACAATGTTGGTATTAAATTGATCAAGGAATTAGTTAAATTCCACGTGTATAGTCAATATTGAGTATGGGAGAAAACTTTTGTGGGCCGGAAGCTGTTGTCCCATAATATTTTGATGATGAATTGCCAACTACCTATATGAAACGAATTGTTAGTCTTACAGTTAATACTTCGTCTTATATGAGATTACTTTGCCTGGCGAAGCGGGATATTAATATTAAGCCCTCTCGACAGGCCTTGATACGAAATCTATTGCCATTTACACTTTTATTATTTACACTAATTATTTACACAAGTAATTGCTCATGTGCGAAGCACGGGGCTTTTACTATCCTTATTATTATTGGTCTCGACCTGTCCGTTGATTTAAACTTTCGCGGCTTTTGCTTTACAATTCAAACCTTCGCGGCTCATTTCACTATATAGCAAACCGATATGTACTATATTATTGCACTATATAGCCAAGAAAGTCGGTAGTATATACAGCAAGCCGAGAAGCACAGCGAACGTTGTCGCAGAGGAGAGGTTTTTCAGCTCGCTCAGCTCGCTGCGCTTCTCGGCATATAAATACCAACTGCTTGCAGCATACTGGAAGCTCGCAATATTACGAAATTTTAGATTATCACTTAAAAGCGCTAATCGTAATTATTATAAACATTAGACATAAATCATCAAATTTGGATTAAATGAAGTCTGGTAGTGAGAAAAACTACGTTCGGTTACGGCACTGACGAATTTGAGGAGAGGAGAATTTTAATGACTGAACTTTGTACACATAAGTGTGGGATTCTGATTATGAAAAAAGCAGATGGAATTGAAAGTACTTATTGCAACAGTTTTTATATATAACGTCAGATAAATTCTCAGAATTTGTATTGCTGAAGTTATTTGCTCACTATTTTTTAATTACAAGCCTTTACATCCTAACATTTGATCTTTATATCCCCTTAAAATATCATTAGGAATTAAGGATTGATTTGTAGGAACCATGGACTTTAGTAACAATAGCAATTGAAAAATTTTGCGCTAATATAAATTCCTTTCACTTTTTCAGTGCACATTATCAGTGCGTCCAGTGTCTGAGGGTTCAGTTACATTATTACGGTACAACTGAGGTATATACAAATTATAATAACAAAAAATCATATTTGATCCACTAAGGGGTGAAGCACTATAGTGATTCAACAGCAAGATTTAATTACAATGTTGGTTGGTATTAAGTTTATCAAGCGATTAGTTAAATTCCCCGTTTATAGCCAAATATTGACTTTGGGAGAGAACTTTAGTGGGCTGGAGCGTTGTACATAATGTTTTGATGATGAATTGCCAACTAGCGTTTTGAAACGAATTGTTAGTCTTACAATTAATAGTTCACATGTCTTATATGAGATTACTTTGCCCAGCGAAGCGGGCTATTAATATTAAGCCTACTCGACATGTCATGGTACGGGATCTAAAGCAATTTACGGTTTTGTGTATACTCTCACATAGTGATGCCAATGGTCTGGTCTGATCCTGTTTTTCAGACCATGGTCCAGAAAACCATAGAGGGTAATTAAACAATCACATTTTATCCAGTGAAATTCTTGTTTTATCACCAGAAATGACATGTTTAATTCGTTCCATGGGATTTCGTTAACTCATAATTTTTCATTTTGCATACTTTTTGGACCATGGTCCTTGTGGTCTGGTCTGGTCCGGTCCTGAAGCTGGACCAATTGTATCTGGTCTGATCCAAGTGTTGGATCAGACCGGACCAGACCAATAACGGACCATTATAAATGGTCCGGACCAGACCATTGGCATCCCAACTCTCACAATTCTCAAGTAATTGCCCCTGTGCAAAGCACAGGGCTTTTACTAGTTAACCAAACTGTACCAATATTCAAAGGCGTACACAATAAGCAAGCGGTAGTTGATTCGAATTAACCATACATATTCCAATATGCAAGATAGTAACTTGTTTAACATTGGGGTATTTATTTTCTTTTTTAATGTTTTCTGCTTTGTAATCTAAAATGTCATGCCATTTTAACTTTATCCCGTTCAAGTCAACACAAAATAATGCATTATTCTGTGTTGACTTGAACGGGATTAAGTTGCAGTAACACTTGGTTACTATAACTTAAGCATGTCCAAGTACAATGCACTCTCTGTTTAAGAGCACCCCTAAAAGCACTCCAAAATCGCTCTTATAACGGTATGCTCTTATAAGGAATATGTATCTAAATGCATTACAATACTGCCCAGGCGCGTAGCCAAAGGGGGCAATTGCCCCCCCCCCATTCGAAATAAAATACTCTGAAATCACTCAAAAAGTAAAAAATAAATCAGTCCATACCGAGACATGCAAACCTTTTTAGTGATTTGACAGTACTATTTTTTTTATTTGTAAAAAAAATCACTTCGAAACTCAACACATGCAGTAACCCTTGTAAATATCTGTGTACAAACAGCATAGCATGAAGTTTGCAGGTTTCGTAAGTGATTGATTTATTACCCACGGCTCCTCCAGTCATTAATTGATCCATCCATACGCACGAAAATCGTATCGCAATGTTTGTCCATTGTCCATTGCGAGAGCCAAGGATTTCTAGATCAATAAATTTCTATCGAAATGGAAAAGCATTTCGATACGATTTTCGCGCGTATGGATGGGTCAACTTTTGACGGGAAGAAGCCGTGGGTAATAAACCATTCAATAAAGAGACGTTTTGGGTGATTCTAGAGTATATTTTTCTGTTCATCCTTGCTTAAATAGCGGGTTATTTGAATGTATTCCGAAATCCCGATTTCACTTTGCCCTTTTTGCCTCGTCGATTCGACTTCAACCTTCAACGGCAACAAAAGTATGGTAACAGCGGCTTTAAATATTTTCATATTAAAAGCTTTTAGCTTTTGTAACTTACATGCATCGCTTCGAGGGAATTTTTAAGCTGGATAGAATTATTAAATTAGTGAATTGTATTTAATTCTTCATTATGAAAAGGTCAAGCACGCCTGATATCCGCAATTTCTTTTCGAAGCAAAGACGTGTGTCGCAGGAACAGTAGGTTAAGCAACAGCTGAAACGATAGAAGCGAACCCAGGTCTCGAAATTCTCCGAAATCGGATCAAGCTTAATTGAAAATCTGGTCCAAAATCATTCTAATTTGATGGAATCGTAAAACGTGGAGATTTTAAAAATCTGAAATTCAGTTTGCAAAATTTGATGCGTTTTACATTCGTGAATTGGATTTCCCATAGAATATGTGATTTTACATATGTACGTTCTAATTAAAGTTGCCCCCTTTGGCCAGTTCCTGGCTACGCGCCTGATACTGGCTATACATTATAAGAATTTCGCTAAATAAGACATCACTAAACATTACACAAGATTCCAGGGTAAACCAATTATTATTTGTAAATAATCCATTATTATACCATTAATTTTTGTTTGGAATGAAATAGTAATTCGGGTATGTAGAGAAATCATTGCAAGATTTGTGCCTACAAATTGCAACAAATTGGTAATGTTTATATTTGCATCGTAGTTGCATGAGCCTCTTTTGCTATACATATGAGGTTGCATATAAAACTCCCTCGTCACCTATTCTACTACACTGTAGACATTTGACGCTCTTGGTGTTTTTGTGCAAACGTTTCATAATCGTGTCTGTGTCTGCTCATATGCTCTTATTAAGGATTTTTTAACATGAGGAAGTAAAATGCCAGCTCTTACATTGAAAATGCTCTTATAAACGGGGCTCTCATAGGGAACAATTACAGCATTCCAATCCTATTGGGAGGACCTGGGAGTGCTCTTATACAGAACATGCTCTTATACGGAGGCCTCTTATAGCGGGAGTACACTGTAAACAAAAAGAAATGTTAAAAAATAGGTGTTCATATTTCTTTCATTCGATCAAAAATAATTGTTTCAAAATAAAAATCAAAGCATTTTTTTGGAGTATGAAAAAAAACTTAATCGTAATGCTCAACATACCATGTACATACTTGACGACTGCCATCATCAATACGGCCTTTTTGAAATTAGTATATGGGATTACAGCACTATAGCAAGAACTTACCTTAGCCTTTTGCTAGTTTTGGTGGAACTTTAACCTTGCATCGAATAGTCAATGTTACTGAGCTTATAATAATTACGTAGTAAGAAACATTCAGTTACAATAACGTTTGTTGCTGACCTAATGTGTAGCAATATAGTGTATTTGTTTTGTTTATGAATAAATTCTTCCAGGCTGGAAATTATTTAAAGTAATAATTGTGATGAATAGTTATTTTTTTAACTGCCAATAATTTTAGCAGAGGGGCACACACAAAAATAATGAAAGTTGAAATAATTATCTATCAAACTGTTATGCTAATATTTAATAATTAAGTTGTGGCAAAGCTTGAAACCCCCAACATAAATAAAATACTCGGGTCGGGCCGGAAGATGTCTGTTGAATTCCTAATTGATTAAAATTGGTTCAATCTCAAATATTCAAAACGCGTATAATTTTTAAGGGTAGTATGGAGGTAAAGGCTATGCTTTCAGGGAATAATTAACTTGAAGAACCCAATAAGAAATCCAAGAATTATTATAAAAGTCACATAGAAAATAAGATGTTTAATACATAGAAGCTCAATATCATGACTGAATCTACATTTTCCTTTTCATTCCACTGTAACATTTTAAGAACATGAAAAATGAATTTTTCATAACAGTCGTAGAGTAGTAAATGTGTTACTAACAATTAGTCTAGATTTAAGTTTTGAAACAATAACACTTCTTAAATTATTTGCATGACAACAATTGGTACTCAACATTCCGGCCCCCATTGAAATCAGTGCTCGGCACGGGTACGAAAAATCGGTACCCGTACCCGTATCCGTACCCGAAGTGCGGGTATTTCAATAATTGGTATCTATACCCGTACCCATACGCGAGTATCCGGGTACAAATTTTTCGTACCCGTACCCGCAATGTTATCTCAATCCATGTACCTGTACCCGTATTGTACCCATACCCGTAAATACTCGAAAATTGTACCCATACTCGTACCCGGGTACTTTATCCAGATTTGTTTTAATGTAATACATAGTACGTTATATGTAAGAATGTATGACACCTGAGTGGGTAATTTTGACTAGCTAGAGAGGTATTTGACATTGCATATTTTTATTGAAGAGTAGAAAACTATAAGCGTTTTTGATTAGAAGTAAAATCACCCCATTTGATTGTTTATGGGCTGATGGGCGAAGTATTTTATAGCACCCAGTCCATATGTACATGCATTTTTGGCTTGGGACTTGGCGACTCGATTTTTCACTTCTTGATTTATTCGGCCTTTTACATTAATTTTCTCATCTCAGTAGCTCTGTGTACATATAACTCATTATTATCTTGTTACTAATATCCGCCTTTTCCTAATCAACTACCAATTACAAAAAATATCTTGCCATCCAACTCATCAGAACTCTAATTTTTAAATTGTATTCATTGTGGCTAATGAAGTATCATGTGCATCGTGTCAATCAGACTATTTATGCAATTAGTGACAAAATACTACATTATGAAGACGTTTTGTATAAAATTTCGTTGAATCCTATTCTCCCCTTCTATTTTGATATTATTCCTCGTCTGTTTATTAATTATTCTCCCTAAAACATGTTTCCATAAAAATATATATTATAGATATAAATATATATTTTAGCAACACAGTCTGAAATACATTTGCTGCATGGTGTAAGGTTCAAAGGGTATTAACAATAAGCTACGTGTATTCAGAATTACTAAAAATACCGACAGAATTTTCCAACGGAAGTTCCATTATTTTCATAAAATTCATCAAAATGTCTCAAATCTGAACATATCGAAATACTCGGGTACAATGGTCGCGGGTACGGGTAAATGACACCATTATACCAGTTCCCGGTGGGTATATACCCATTTTGAAATCCTTGTACCCGTACCCATACCCGTATCCGTACCCGAAATTTTGAGCCGACCAAATTGTACCCGGGTAGTACCCGGAATTGTTCGGGTACACAAAATCCGTACCCGGGTAGTACCCATACTCGTACCCATACCCGTTTACCCGAGTATTACCCATACCCGTGCCGAGCACTGATTGAAATACAATTTCAATTACTGGTTTGTAGACGGATCAATAGGTAATGGACATAATTTCACAAATGGCCACTTGAATATTCCATCTGCAGTTTTGACATTATAGACTCTTGTCAGACCATCAGTTCCAGTATGAGCTTCAATTATTCTGGCTAACTTCCATGTCATTGGTGGGTATCGTTCATCCTTTAGCAAAGTTAAATCCCCAGTTGGCAAAGTCGGCCGTTGAGATAACCATTTTGGTCTCTGTTGAAGCTTGCACAAGTATTCCGCACTCCATCTCTTCCAGAACTGTTGTACCGCCCTCTGCATTAATTTCCACTTTGACAGATGAGACAACGGTTCTATAGTTACATTTTGCTCGGGTAGCGCTGTAAGTGCATCCCCTGTCAGAAAATGGCCTGGAGTTAAACAGGTTAAATCATTTGGATCCGAACTCATAGATGTCAAAGGTCTGGAATTCAGACACGCTTCGATTTGTGCAATTACAGTTGACATATCTTCGTAAGTTAGAATACAAGTTCCCAATGATCATTGAAGATGGTACTTTACCGACTTTATTCCTGCCTCCCAAATTCCACCAAAATGAGGACTACAAGGTGGATTAAAATGCCATACTATTCCTCTGCCAGCTAAGTAGGAACCAATGATGTCATTGAATTCCGAAGATTTACACAGTTTTAACAATTCTCTATTTGTTCCAACAAACGTCCGACCGTTGTCACTAAAGATGTCGCTTGGTACTCTTCGTCTTAAAAAAATCTTTTTAACGTGGCAATAAATGCTTGAGATGACAGACTGGTGACAATTTCTAGATGAATAGCACGAGTCACCATACATACAAATAACGCAATATGACCTTTATAGTTGCTTCGTCCTTTAGTGACCCGCAGAGTATAAGGTCCGGAGAAATCTACTCCTGTTTGAGGAAAACTGGATTGAGATTTACTCTTACATTCGGTAAATCAGCCATCATTTGATTATTTGATTCTGCTTTGAATCGACTGCAAATTACACATCGCTTGATCTCCCGTCTCACAGCATCTCGACCATTGATGATCCAAAACTCTCTCTGAATGCCATTTAAGACTAATTGTACATCACCGTGCAAATTGTTGAGATGCTCATTGTTGATAATCAGTGATGTAAGAAACTGGTTTTTGGGGAGAATAATTGGAAATCGTCTTCCTATCGGCAATTTGGCATGGCGAAGTCTTCCACAACTCTCAAAATTCCATTTTCGTCAATGAATGGATTTAAACTGCGTAGATTTGATCTCACATCGACGTACTTTTTCTCGGTGCAACTCAGTATTTCCGAAGCAAAATGATTTTTCTGAACTAATTTGATCCAAAGTATCAGAGCTCTCCGTAATTCAGAAACTGATAGGAACGAACTATCCTTGTTCTTCCTACCAGCTCGACAATTTGCAATAAATCTGAGACAATAAGCGGTAACTCGTTTCAACCTAGACAGACAGGAAAATTTATACAAAAGTGACAGATCATATATCACGTGATGAATATTGGCCACTTTTTTCTCTTCCGTCAATGCTCCCCCATCACTGCTTGTAACCTTCTCAAATACATCGTCTGTATCAATAAGCCATCTTGGTCCACTCCACCATAATGGATGTGAAACTAATTCAGCTGGTTTAATTCCCCTTGATGCACAATCTGCAGTATTTTCCAATCCTGAAACGTGATGCCAGTGGTCATAAGGAACAATTTCCTGAATCGCCGAAACCCGATTTGCTACATATGTCTGCCATCGTTTCGGATGACTTCCCAACCAAGACAATACAATAGTCGAATCCGTGAATGCGTGAATCGCATCTAGTTTTACTAGAAATGAATCCGAAATAGTGTCCATTAACCGGACCAGCATTAATGCACCATTCAATTCCAATCTTGGCAGTGAAACTTGTTTCAAGGGAGCAACTTTTGTTTTTGCCGCCACCAAGCTAACATGATAGGTACCATTATCTAGTTTACATCGTAAATAAACTGCTGCGCCAATAGCCGATTCCGATGCATCGCTAAACCCAAACAATTCATAGGAACAACCGTGTTGTGGTTTAATACATCTGTCAATTTTTATTTCCTCGAGTTCTGATAGTGATGCCAGATAGTTTGACCATTTTTCCAAAATGGAGTCAGGAACAACTTCGTCCCAATATAACTTCTGACACCACAATTGCTGCAGTAATATTTTCATAACAATTGTCACGGGTCCTAAAAACCCTAGTGGATCAAATATTTTTGCCATATCTGATGATATAGTTCTCTATGTCACAATCTTACGGGAAATCGGTATTGAGACCTTGTAGCAAAATTGATCCGACGAAGGTGAGCAATAAAGTTCCAAAGTCTTGATGATGTCATCTTCATCTAAACGCAAAGGTAATTGTGTCTCTCGCATTTTCGGATCCAGGGAACTCAATATGTCGTCATAATTGGAGGACCATTTGCGAAATTCCATATGTGCAGAATCCATCAGTCTCAATATTTGATTCTGCAATACCAGCGCTGCATTGATTTCGAAATGTCCGGATATCAAATCATCCATATAAAAATCCCGCGCCAAGACTTCGCTGCCTAATGGATATTCTGTGCTACCATCTTCCGCTAGTTGTTGTAAGCATCGTTTTGACAAATATGGAGCCGTTGATGTTCCATACGTGACTGTTGTTAAACGATAATCCTGAATTGGTTTGTCTGTGGTCTCTCTCCAAACTATCCTTTGGAAATCTTTATGCTTGTCTGCAATCCAGATTTGTCTAAACATTTTACATATATCAGCCGTGAATGCAATAATGTACATACGAAATCGAATAAGAATGACGAAAAGGTCATCCTGCAATTTTGGGCCAGTAAGTAAAACGTCATTGAGGGATAATCCCGATGTGGTTTTTGCCGATGCATCGAATACCACCCTCAATTTGGTAGTTGTACTTGAATCCTTAATAATGGCATGATGAGGTAAATAATACGTCTCATTGGCAGGTTTCTGCAAATCTTCACTGGGTACTAATTCCATATGACCAAGAGCTTCATACTCCTTCATCAGTGCAACATACTGTTGTTTTCGTTCCGGTTTTGCTTGAAGAGACCTTTCCATTTGTTTCAATCTTCGAACTGCAATTTCTCTAGATGCCCCTAAATTGGAAGTACTTTCTCTGAATGGTAATTCCATGACAAATCGGCCTTCAATATTACGAGTTCTTGTTGATACGAAATGCTTCTCACAAATTTTATCTTCTTGCGTCATGGTAGATTTAGATGGAACTTCTTCCAATAGCCAAAATCGTTCAATAATTTCTTCCAATTTCGATTCACATCGGACATGATTAGCTGATACGGATGCAAAATTTTGTGAAGAACACACTCCTCCAACTATCCAACCGAACGATGTCTGTACCGCCACCGGACGATCATTGCCGACGTTAATAAGTCCAGATTGCATTGTGTGAAAAAACACATCGGAAGCAAGTAATAAATCGATTTTGCCAGGTACATTGAAATATGGATCTGCTAAGCTTAAGCTTTGAATATGTGAAATTTCACTTGCTTTACAAGGAATTCTTGGCAATATTCCGGTGACTTTCTTCAATACATTAGCATCCACATCTATGTTTGAATCCCCATCAAACCTTGAGCCAATCAGTAAATGAACGAGTCCAGACGAAGTACCAATCGCATTTGCGCCCAATCCTGCAAGATTGACTTTGGTCCGCATCCTCTTGATTCCCAATTGTTGTACACACTTCTCACTTATGAAGCTGACATCTGCACCAGGATCTATTAATGCGCGAAACAATTGACGTTGACCGAATATATCCTGTACTGCAACTAATGCTGTAGCCAGAAGAGCTCTTTTCGCATCGCCTTCATGATTCGAAGTATGGGCAGATACTGTACCGATGGTTGGAATTGATGAAGAGTTTTCTTGTACAAGATGAAGTAACGTGTGATGTCTTCCCTGACATTCTCTACATGTATTCTTTGATGTGCATTTTCTCGACAAATGACCAATTTTGAGACAATTGAAACATAAAGAAAACTGCTTTACCTTTTCTCTTCGATCAGTAATGTTCATGTCTGCAAACTTCTTGCAAGAATAAATTGCGTGATTACCATTCTGACATATAACGCACGAAACATCTGCATTGGTCTGGTGAGCACTTGCCGATTTTTTTGCATTCATACTTGTAGTGACACCTGGTTTAACTTGATTCGCAATCTTGATTTTTCCAAACTCGGATGAGCTCAAAATAATTGCTCGATCATCTAAAAATTCTAATAATTCAGTCAAATTCGGCAATTTGTCACGTCCAAGTTTTGTCTCCCACAATTTGTGTGTTTCAGAGTCTCTTCGATTGATGATTATATGCATGGCTAAATCGCAGTCGTCATTAATTGGTCGATGTAATGCTTTCAATGCTCTCACAACAGATGTCGCTGTATCCACCACCAGCCTGAGCTCGTTACCAGACTCTTGTTTCATTGATGGAATATCCATAAACCTGTTCAAATGAGTCTTTATGAGCTCTCGAGTGTTGTGATATCGTTTCTTTAATGTGTCCCAAGCTTCAACATAATTGGCATCGGAAATTTGGAATGATGTTATTGCTTCTGCTGCCTTTCCTTTGACACTGTGTTTCAAATATTGAAGCTTCTGAGCCCCTTGCAGGGTTGAATTGTTATGCACACTGGCAGTAAATAAATCCGAGAAAACTGTCCATTTCAGAATATCTCCCGAAAAAGTTGGAATATCTAGCTTTGGAAGTTTCGCTGTAGTTTCATTTCTGATTGGTTCCCTCGATTGCCTTCGTTGATTCACATATTCGGGTCCCCTTAGACGCCTTATTATATGCTTTACTGCAATCTGAACTTCATCAAAACGGTCGGCTATCTCATCATACTGTGTTTGATGAATATCCTCTTGTTCTTGTGGACATTCTGCTAGAATATCGTCGTAAAGCGTGTTGAATTCTGTCCATAATTCCGTCAGCTTGTCATCATAAATATTAGATGTATCAATATCCCAGTCTTGAGCTGTTTCATGATCCACCTTATTCTTCATCCTCGACAACTTTCCTTTCAATAATTTTCGTTTAACAATCAAAGCGTCCATGTTTTCAATCCAATTAGAAACTTCTCAACTAATATATCGGATGATTCAAATGTTATTTAAATCCGGTTTGAAGGACCAAAGAATGTTGAATTCCTAATTGATTAAAATTGGTTCAATCTCAAATATTCAAAACGCGTATAATTTTTAAGGGTAGTATGGAGGTAAAGGCTATGCTTTCAGGGAATATTTGACTTGAAGAACCCAATAAGAAATCCAAGAATTATTATAAAAGTCACATAGAAAATAAGATGTTTAATACATAGAAGCTCAATATCATGACTGAATCTACATTTTCCTTTTCATTCCACTGTAACATTTTAGGAACATGAAAAATGATAATTTTTCATAACATTCGTAGAGTAGTAAATGTGTTACTAACAATTAGTCTAGATTTAAGTTTTGAAACAATAACACTTCTTAAATTATTTGCATGACAACAATTGGTACTCAACAATGTCCTTTTGACTTTCGGGACAGAAGGTCTCACAATCAGATTGCGGGTTGCTCTCGGCTTAGGTCGTAGAATGACATGTGTGCCACGCCCTTTACATCAAGACGATAGTAGTATGGTACTTTGTTTGTTTTCGTCCCTAAAAACTTAAGATCTCAGAAACCAAAAACGATGTCATCAAATTAAGTTATCGAGTTAACGAATATATTGTTGTTAAATATCGTACTGGAATAAAACTAATAATATCTTCATTTTTGTGTAAGGAAGTATTTTTATTTCTCGATTGGTCAAACGAATAAAATTTATCATGATTTGAGCAATTCCATGAAAAGACTATCCATAGTGTCAGCCCATTTCTGGTAGCCAGGGGTTTCCAAATGTAACTGATCACCTTCGAACAGCGGTTGATCAACAACGCCAAAAGCGGTAGCAAATTGGTGCCACATATCTAAGAAATGGATACGATTTCCATCGTGGAACTTGGAGATCTTGATGTTGATGTCAGCAATGGTTTCGAAAAACGTGGCATTTTGTCTGGGAAGGACTCCAAGAATCAGAATTTTACTATTCGGAAGAAGTTCAAGAAGCAAGTCAACAACGGTTCTGATCCCTCTCACAGTGTCATCAGCAGTATCTTTCGGGACACCTCCAATGTTGTTAGTTCCGATTTTTAGTACAATCAATTTGGGGTGGAGACCTTTAACCTCGCCATCTTGAATACGGAAAAGCAAATGCTCTGTTCTGTCACCACCGATCCCATAGTTAACGGTTCCCAAGGGAGCATATTTGCTATAATAGATCTCCCAACCAGCTGTAAACCATGACTCGGTGATGGAATCTCCGTAGAAAATAATCTTGATGTCGTGGGGAAATCTATTAGTGGTTTCAACAAAACTCCTGTGCTTCGGTAGCCACCACCACTCCCCTCTGGGCGCAGGAATCCATGCAATACCTAGGATCAGTGAAATGTCCCCAATCAAGCGATTGTAACATAGACTACTACAAACAACGTTTTTTTGTAAAATTTATACTTGGTTAATAATTTTTATACCACTAGCTAAGCCCAAGAAAGCTAGAATCAGAACGGCCTTCATGCTACAAGCGCAAAAGATTTACTAGTATCCGTCGTGAGGCACAAAGACAGTCTGAGTTGCAGAACCACATTAACCAGTCACTTGTACTTTGAAATTTTAAGTACAAAGTATTAGAACCTGACATTGCTTGTTCGTCATCACACTAACACATACTAATTTATTAGTAAATTATCAGCTGATAATAACTATATCTTCCTGAGCATTGACCTTAACAAGTGACTTCTTACATAAATGTGTACATATTAGTAGGTCATCATCAAGCATCAAACGATGAAGAACTGATGAAAACTCAAAATGTTTTCACCTAAGCTCGTATTGGTGCATATCAGAAGGACACTTCGATGATTCCCAAAGTTTAGGGAGAATTGGACCTTTTACAAGCACAAAATATATATATGTGCATATATAAAATTGGTTTCATTTCTTGGGTATTCGTGTTTTGGTCGAGGTTTCCTAATACAATAAATTTATGATTGTAATTATCAGTAGATATCTATATGAAAACTTTTTCGGAACTAATTAACAACACGTACATAACGATGAGAACTATGGACACTGTGTAAATAATGATACATCGTAGCATAAATGCAAATAATTCATAAGGAAACCTTAAACACTCGACAGTATTTATTGTTATTTATAATCACTTATAGTTTGTTGTTACTGGATCACATATGTCTTGTTGAAAAAATTGTAAATTCTCAGGAAATGATAATCCTTCCCTTGGTTGTATCCTACCAATGAAACAGTTTATGAAAAAGATAGGTTGTAAGCAGCAATATTTGTCAAGCTGTCAGTCATTATCCATATGTAATTATATATCTAATATACTTACAATTATAGCAAAATATGTGGATCTTAATCATCCCAAGCAGAAAATGAGGTTGGTTTTACGTTAATCATTGAACGTGCAACGAAAATTTACGTTATGAAAACGTAAAGACGGTTTGACAGTAAAACCTTACCGTCATTATTTCGTTAAATAAAATCATGAGGAACACCTTGCCAACCTTTTGTCATTAAAATTGTTCAGACATCTTATTCCTCCCAGCATACATCTGAAAGCTCAGGAGGGTTGTTTCAAATTTTTATGAGGATTCTTCCAACGGTTCTAACAACAAACTCAGTGATATATGTAATTATTATTGATAAATTATAATTGTCTTGTATTACTCCCACCTTATGCAGATTTGTTTGAAATACTTTTTTAATTGGTTCATTGTAGTATTTCAGAAGGCAATTCTTCGCAGAATGGAAAGAGTGGAGAGGAAGATTGATGCAATTCAGAATGATTTGAAAAGAGTTTCACCAAATCTTCCGGAGGGTAGTTTTCTCCAAATTGCCCAAGGTTCCCTGTTAAATCACTGGAGGAAGTAAATTTGTTGAATGCTATTGTTGGGGAAGCCGATCAACTCGAAACTTTGTTTCGTAATTTTAATTAAGAAATTTTTAGTTTCAAATGATTAACTTATTCGTGCTAGATATTTCGGGTGTTTAAAAATTACATTGTACTAGTCGTTCTGATGTTCTAAATCAATTTTTCAATGCAAAATTTCAATTGTAGGCTCAGTTTTTCAAGATGAAGCTACGAAGCGAGTATTGGCGGATATGTTCCAGGACAGTTTGGCAGCTAAGATGAATTGGAAAGGAATTGTGAAAAAAACCAAACCGCCAAAGTTGGCTTGTTGAAGTTTGGCAACATTGTT
The DNA here is from genome assembly GCA_947179485.1 of Allacma fusca. Taxonomy (NCBI): domain Eukaryota; kingdom Metazoa; phylum Arthropoda; class Collembola; order Symphypleona; family Sminthuridae; genus Allacma; species Allacma fusca. Next base: position 33,673,657 of record OX359246.1, read on the forward strand.
CAGCTTTTGAAACGTTAGCACCCAGTTTATCTTTTGGAATAATTATACGTTTTAAAGCATCCAGCTTTTCTACAATATTAAACCCAACAAAAGATAAACCCGACAAAAGATAAATTAATTTACAATATTCAATCACACAGGTTCAGTTCGTATAATTTATCCTGGTGCAACTGATAAGATTATTGAAGAAATGGCGACAGACTGGCTAACAACGGATCCAGGACGCGATTCTACGTGCAAAGGAGCGTTCTCAGACGACTATGATTGACATCGTTTTTATATATTAATTTTAAACACATTACAACTTACTTTAAAATCTTGTCATCTTGCTGAAAATGTTTCTGGAATAAACGTGGATTTAGACACTTCAAGCTTTTCGTATAATTTAATTGTATCGTGTAACTGTAAAACACATAATCGATTCCAGGTAAAATGGATTAATATAGCCAACGTTATTTGTGTACGTTTATTTAACGAGCTTCATACCGTAAATTATCGTTAAAATTTAACGTTGGTCTGACCTCTTTGAAGCGGACATTTTTGCCTAGATTAAACGCATTATTTTTACGTCATTTTTACGTTCTTACGTCAGAAATTGACGATGTGTTTACGTTCAATGTATTAACTTTTCTACTTGGGATGTTCGTCACATCGTATTACATCACTATTACAATTAAATTATATGCTGTCCGGAATTTTAATTTAATTAAACTCAAGTTATCCTTTTCATGACTGATTGTCTTTGTGTCTGCTTGTCCATCCTAACGATTTTTGCCCAACCAATGGCACCACAAAATTAAATCTTTTTACAAACCCTATTCATTTGGGAGAATATCGGTTTATTCGTTTGACCTCAGGAAATTAAAATACAAAAAATCCCATTTAAATATATGTAGGTATGTTATTCCATACGGCTCTTAAATAAATACAATTTAAGGCTTATGTAGATACTTGTCCAAGACAACACTGTATGTCACCTGCAGTATGATTTTTCATTTTAAAATATTGTTAATCTTACGTAAAACAATCATAGAATTATTACCCTTCAGATTTAAACCTTTAAATCCTCATTTCGGGCAGTACATTTTGTTGATTTTTACAATATCCGATCTGCTAAGTTTATCACCACCAATTTTACGTCGCTTTGGCTTTGCAATGAAAACTGGTACATCAGGATCTATACCGCCCTCGTTATTCCCATAGTGCATAATGCTGACGTAGTCATAAGGTAACCCGAAAGTAGTTATAGAATCTGGACTTTCCTTGTCAAAGTTGTACTGAAACGCTGGAAGACAAATATATTATCCCATATTTTCAAACTAGTCGTAAAACTAATAACTTATTAGATTTATTATTATTATTATGGAGTTTTAAATTCAAGTTCTAGTGATATGCTTGAAGAGAAAAATAATCTATAACTTAAAATATTATGTTTTTAAAAAAACCAATACAAATTATGACAGTGCTTTGAAGTAAACTTACAACAAGCTATGTTGTCCCAGTTGACAGTCACGTAGTTATCACGGTCATAGCGATTCTGCTCATGATGGAATCCCAGAGCATGTAAAGTTTCATGGATAATTGTTTCTTCATTCATACAGTCTGGCTCACCTTTCTTCTTAGAAACTTCCAAATCCAAGATTTGTTTTCCACCCTGTCTACCAACATCCGAGGCACATCCTTGATCCACACCACGGTCGAAATATACCCAATCTTTTTGGTTCTTCCTCTTCACAAAATCAACGCATGTACTTGTTTCAATTGTTTTTAAAGACTTTAAAATCAATTTACGCTCCGATTTGGCTATGGAGAAATTTGAAAAATTAACTTTAAATTTTCAATCGTCACTCATAAATTTTAATGGTTTAAAAATGCGTTGTTACTAAAAGCTGGATCCAACTCATATGGCATTTTTCCGTTTTTCCAGCGGTTATTCTTCCCCAAGACTCCAGAATATGAACTTACACTAGGCTGTGTTTTCATGTCGCCGAGACGTAATTGGTGCGGGGCTGTATAAACACATTTAAAAAAGATTATAAAAGTTTGTAAAATTCCCTGATGTTATCATCTGGGAACGTGAAACTTATTTTTTTATTTTAATTGAATAAATTTCTACACTAATTAATCAAAAGGACTTCTTGGGTGGTTTGGACCTCTCAAAGCTTTGTCCGAAGTGTAGGTGCTGATCGCACATCGTTTTTGCCGGCATCTACCAGAATTGCAATCATTATTAGATTTGCATTTCTCTCCCACGTCTTTGCAAGTTCGGGAATCCGCTTTGTAAATCAGCACTACAACAATGAGAGCCAAATAGGAAATTATCTTTGTCATTTTGAAACCTACCAACGATCTGGAAGGTTTGCTGTCTGAGACATATGCTTATAAATAACTGCCGGAAAAGGGCATTCGCATCATTTCACATCTAAGTGATTGAGGAATTATTATTGTTATAGTTTTTCTAAATAATTCTTTTTGAATTTTGTAATAACGGCTTTTGCCTCGTGCCTGGAGCATTCGTAAATACGATAGGTTCTCTATCCTATTATCTTTACAACTCATTATGGGATATCTGTCCCTAGTGTACATATTTTTACAAGTCATTACATACACGTGCCGGAGAGTCTAAAGCCTCTCCTGCACGCTATATCCTTCCTCTTTTGTTAATTGATAGGTTAGGTGTGATTCTCGACAGAAAGTGTCAATTTAATGGGGGGAACGGATATCGCTTAAAGAGTTGAGGTGCTGAAAAAAACTGAGGACGGATATCATACAGACCCAGAAAATACATGTATCACATGTATATATGAAGTATTAGATAATTACCATATGTCAGAGAATCTATTCCATTTGTAATTATAAGTAATTATCCATTGTTTTGAATTAAATGTTACTTCTGTTATAAGTTTGTAAGTCATATGTACGTTGCAGGCGCTCAACCATTGATTCTTTACTGGGGGAGTACAAAATGACCGTTACAGCATGCAGACGTCAAGTGTGTGCCCTTCAAACATTCCCGAAGAAATTTGCGTTTAGAGTACACTTCGATATTACAGCACCAGATTATCACAATTTCTGTGCGAAATAGAATTTTATTACAGGATGAAAAGTATATACATTAATCCTTTTAATTTAAATACATGAATTTTAGCATTGAAGTCTTAATAGGAAGGACAAATTTGTAAATTTTTATTGAGGCGGAATACATTTGTACATTCGGTTGATTCTCACAATATCCAATTCACTGAGTCTGTTACCCCCAACTTTAATCCCTGCCAGTTTAGGAATTATTGTGGGTAATTTGGGGTCAATACCACCCTCGTTTCCCTCATAATGCATAATGCTGACGTAGTCATAAGGCACTCCGAAAGTTGTTGCAGAGGTTAAATTATCCTTGTAAAAGTTGAACTGTTCCGCTGGAAGACGAAAACATTATTCTTCATTTTCAAAGTTTACCAATCATTTTGTTTTTTAAATTAACGGTAAAATTTAAATGGAGTTTTAAATTAAAATAATACGCTTACGACAAGCTATGTTATCCCAATTGATACTAACGTACTCATCCCGGTCATGGCGGTTCTGCTCATGGTGGAATCCAAGAGCATGTAAAGTCTCATGGACAATTATGCTTTCATGGAAACAGTCGGATCCCCCCTCCACATCCGCACCTGACAAGTTCAAGATTTGTCTCCCACCCTGTTTACCAACATCAGAGGCACACCCTTTATCCTTACTACGCTCGTAATAAACCCAATCTTTTTCTTTCCTCCTTTCCACGAAATCAACGCAGGTTCTTTTTTCAATTGCTCTAAAAGACTTGAAAATTAAATCAAGTTCGGATGACGCTTTGGGAAATACAAATAAATACCACTATATTTGAAATTATATCTCTTTGAAGATTCAAAAAATTAGACTATAAAGTTTAAAGGATTTCAATAATAAAATTATTATTCTTGTTACAAAAAGCTGGATCCAGCTCATATGGCATTGTCCCATATGGCCAGCGGTAGCTCTCAGGCAAGATCCCAGAACGAGTGTTGACGTCAGGCTGCCTTTTCATATCGCCGAGTCGTAAATGCTGGGAGGCTGGAAAAACCATACTTAAAATTTATGATTCTAAATTTTTTGGATAATTTCTTTGCTGAGTAATTAAAAGGACTACTTGGATGGTCCGACCTTTTAAAACGTTTGTCCTAGTGTCTGGACTGTATTCACATCTTCGTTCCTGGCAATTACCAGTCGTGCAATCTTCATTGGATTTACATTTGTCTCCCACGTTCTTGCAAGTTCTAGAATCAGCAATGTAGACCAGTACTATAGGAATGAGAGCTACACTGAAAATTATTTTGGCCATTTTGACAATCCTCCAACACGGCGTGTCAGCTTTTCTCACAGAGGTACACAAAGTGAAGCTTAAATAGCATTGAGATAATTTGCGGCTTATCATTTAACATTTAATTTATGGAGCATCTGTAATAAGAGTTTCGCTGAATTATTTCTTTACATTTTGTAACCATTAGTTTGGGGTTGAATCATAGGAGAATACCACAAGGGAAACATTTGTGTGTTAGATTTTTAATGAGACCTGTTTTTTCCTTAACAAATAGAATACACGACTGTTTCAGAAACCAAGACATGCTTTCAACTTGTAATGTAATCACCAAAAATAAACATGAAATATGACAGGAATAGGATCTATGAAGATCATACAGCTGATAAATTATATTTAAAGGAATATATAGCAATTTTGTGGTCATTCCCGTAAATTATTCTTAATTATTATATATGCAATTTGCTGGGGATCCTATGTAATCAAAATTAGTCATCCAATTTTTTTGATTAAAATTAAACGCAGCCAGTGCTATTAGTCATGTGTTAGTTTATAGATTTTAAGGCTGGGGTTGTATTTTTTTAGTTGCAAAAATTGGATCCGCAGCTGAACCTGATCAGTAAAAATAGTGTACGTGCAATATTTCTGTAATTGGAACAGTTCTTAAAGTTGTACATTTTTACAGTGGAATATGCTCTCATAAAAACATTATAGGGTTTTCAAATAGGAAAAGCGCTGAATATTTTTGTACGATTTTAATTAAGGGAGTCATTACGATAACAGGACTCTGGACACAAGCGTTAACAATTGTACATTCGGTTAATTTTCTGAGTGTCATAGTCTGTGAGTTGATCGTTGCCGAGTTTCGCTCCGGGCTGTTTCGGGATGATGGTTGGCTTTCTGCCGTCAATAGCGAAGGCATATGCGTCGTAGTGCATAATGCTACTGTAGTCGTAAGGCACACCGAAGGTATCGACCATACTCGATGGGTACTTGTCAAAAGCATAATGGTATTCTAGAATCAAGAACAAGAAATTGTAAATTCTGAAGTTCGCGGAGACATTTTTAGAAAAAATATAGAAACTATTTGTTAATCCCAGGTGGCGCCACTTGTACCTTGTGGAATGTTACTCCAGTCCATTTCAACGAAGTCATCTCGATCGTATCGAGACTGTTCATGGTAGAATCCAATGGCGTGGATCATCTCATGCGCAGCTGTTCCCACCCAAATGCAATGCCCGGCTCCTTCAAATTCCGGACGCTGTAAATTCAAAACTTGCTGACCCCCAATTTTGCCTACGTAGGACCAACATCCCGAGTTGACTTCTCCCTTTTGAATAAATACATAATCATTTTCATTGGAGCGCTGTCGGAAACGAATGCAGGTTTTCGAGGAAATTTCGTTCATTGCAGCTTCAACTATCCCGCGTTCTCCGGCATCTGGAATAATTGAATGTGCACATTTAAATTTCTCATTTTTTTTTTAATTTACTCATTTGTATTTAAAACGAATTTAAAAGAATTTTACCAAAAGCATTATCAATCACATAAATGAGTTCCCTATTTGGCCAACGGTACTGATCTCCAATGAGGCCTGAGTTAATGTCCCAGCCGGAGGGGAATTTAATATCGTCTACGAGCAGGTTCTTATCCTTCAGCGTCCTCACATCGCGGTGTCCTTTTGGTAAAATATTAAATTAAAATAAATGCAATTTTAAACCAACTATTTATTGAGGGGGGAGTCAAAATCAAGTCAAAATGTGTAGTTAAATTTTACCCGCTGGCAAAGCTGAGGATAACGCCAGGAAAACAGTAAATACTGTCAAACGTAGCATTTTAAATTTGAGGAAATAAAATTGTATTGGGTTAGTTGTTAGTGTGAACTTGAACTTGTGATTGATTCCAGCGTAATTTGATTTACTTTTTATTAATAAGCTCAAGTACAGTCATCAATTTATTACTGTCAAGATTAAGGGCCTAAAATCAGCTGGAGTGAAGTAACGATTCAATAACAACATTGATCTATGCTTTTGCAAATCCTGTCTATTTACATTACGGCATACTCACAGATTACCATTCTGATTCCAGTAATGCATTTATGTAATTTTGAACATCTGGTCATTTTTATCTTCAACGTTTTCTAATTGGATCCTGAAGCACTTCCAATCATTGCCATGAAGCACTCGATTGGAATATCTTCTGTCAATATGTATCTTTAGAATACTAAAGGGTATAATTTCACAACGCAAACATTTTTAAGCTTCAAAAATGTCGAGAGTAGACTGAGCAATATGAGTAAATTAAACTAATATTGTTTTCATATATGTATTTTAAATTTGACAACAACTTGTCATCTTGTACATATTTATTGCAACTTAATCAAACACATTCATCATTATTCTCGTTGGGTTCAAAACCATTCTGACATTTGCAGACACCACCCGCAGCAGCGCAGCGCGCAGGACCTAAACCAGCAGTACATTGGCCATTTTCGACACAAGCAGCTCCCTCTTGATGGACCACCGGAAGGCAAGCGTTCCGATTCTGAGTGGGAGTAAAGCCGAAGTCACAGTAGCAATGTCCCTTCTGACAGACAGCTCCCTCTCCCAAAAACGTCGAGCATTGAGGGAGATCTTCGCAAGAGTCTGTAACATGTAGCGCCATCTGGAGACAACGGGAATGGTTCGTGGCTGGGATGTGCCCTGCGGCGCAGGTGCATAATCCTGAAATGCACAAACTATTCTCGAGTCTGTCACACACATTCGGGGACAGGCACGGATCCCCTACTTGAGTGGCGTATTCTAAGCACTGCTTCCCATCCGGTGATAAAACATAATCTTCGGAGCATTCACATTTATTCGTCCCATTGCAGATTGCCCGGGTGGAGCAGTCCTCGCTCACACTACAAATCCCTCCGATTTCTTGGGGTCGCTTGATGCAGTAGTAGTAGATTGAGACTATTTTTTGGGATATAGAAAAATAACCAGGAAATTTTTAGAACTAACAAAAAACAAAAGAAATTGCGCATGCACAATTCCTAAACTGATAATTAAAATTCACCTTTAATGGGATCGTAACCCTCAATGCAATTACAGAAACCACTCTTGCTGCAATAAGTATGGGGCTCAGTGCACATATCGCTGTTGGCACATCCTTGGTACAGTCCATGCCCTTGGGCTACCAAAAGAACCAAAAGTATTCCTATTTTCGGAAACATTCTCCCAAAAGTTCAATTAAGTATGTATAAAAATATTCTTAAAGGGAAATACAAATAATGAATTAATTATTGCTCTCAAAGCTGATACGAAGATTGAGCATAAACTGAAAGATAATTATTTCTCATGCTAATATATGTACTCAATGTGACAAACGCTACAAAACAAAGTCAGTAAAAGTTGCATATATAAATATGTACATATGCACAAATATGTAACTTCCAGTTAATTGATCCGAATATGATTTTATAAATGTGTAGGTGGCAAAAGTTAAGCTTCCTGAGGATTGCAAATTATCTCATCAAAATCTGTTAAATTTTAATTGAAATATAGAAGCTTTGAAGTAGTCGAATTAAAAAGTGTGCTGGAGCCAAAGATAGACGTGTTATTTCAATGACACAAAATGTATGTATTTACATTCAAGTGCTCATTGTTCTCCGAAAGTGGGCGAAATGCCCCATGTACTTGAGTATAAATTAATCTAATTTGTTGCAATATTAGTAAACATATCGATTAAGGGAATCATTGCTGTCCACTTCCCAGATAGCAAAAATAAATCAAGCTCAAGCATTAATTTTAACAACTGATGAAGTTATGTTTCTACAGTTTGCACTTCTAATTGCAAGCCCTTAAGCATATATGCATACGCCATTAACATTATTATTTCAATCAGCCTGAATAGCATCTTTGTGGGAATGACCGGGATTAAAGCAGTATGGAGTCTTCATTAGCCTACATGATTAAGGTAAATATACATATAAAGTATAACAGGTTGATGGAGTTGAATGAATACTGTCGTCACAGATAATTTCTTCACACCAAACCTTACCCCGGTAATAAAGAGCAAAAGGGAATTTCGTGCAACAGAAATAATGTTGCAAATTTTACGCATTTGAAGGCATTCATTGTGAGACATTCATCAAAGCCTGTATTTATAAGGATGGGCCTAGTTTCGCTTTGAACAGCTTTTGTAAATTATTCATTTTATATTCTTAGACGATTGTGGTAATTGCAATAATTACGAATGACTCATATCTAATCCCATCATTTGGCTCATTTGCCCATCGAAAAGCTTCCTCAATTATTCCAATGCCCTTAAATCTGAACAACACTATGGTAATTATACAGTGTACTCTCTTTACAAGAGTACCCCTAACCTCCTGACCAACCTTATAAGATCTGAACTGGCATATATGAGTTGCTCCACGGAAAAAATTATGTTGAGTGACACTCAATTAGTGTCACTATATGCAGAAAATACTCTTATGAAGATGCCTCTTACAGTGAGAATTTACTGCACGAGAAAAAATTCCCATAGCATGTCAAGACATCCCTGGGCTTCCCTATTGAATCATGGGAAATAAGACACAACTGTGTCAAGTGCCAACACCAGCCATTCAGAGCTAAATATATGAGTTTTTTTAATGAAGTTGTTCCATTACATATTACATACTTATTTTTACTATACGTAGATATACAATGGAGAGCTAGCTAAGGCAAACCGGATGGAAATGGTACTAACCTTAAAGAAGAGATACTGTAATTATTATACAAAAATAATTAAGGTACGGTGACAAAAGTTACACGTTACGAGGCTCATATACAAAATTACAATGGGTCTTAATAGTCAATATAGTATGAATTATCACCCATGTATTTTTTTCTTGCAACATTTAAGTTTGCCATAATTTACTTGTTACTTCCATTTATAATACTTGGTTATGGCTGCCTACACTTAAATATCAATTCCGAGTGAAATATGTCGTAGGGATTGTAATCTCCGTGCAAAGTTGCTTTTTCTTGTTTTTTTTTTCGCAAAAATTCAGACCAAGAATAAAGTTCTATGTCAGAAGCCTAACATGGCATTTAGCATCCGGAGATTTTTCTCTCGCCAAGTGTCATCTAGACTTTGCCAAGCTTCAAAAAAGAGAAAAATTGTAACTTTAGCTGCGACCGAGCAAAGCAGTTCATTAATTTTACATCCACAAAGGTTTCAAGGTTAGTGTTATTGTAAGAAATACTGCCTTAGAATTTAAGTGAATTTGAAAAATACATCGTAGTTTTATTTTTCTCCTAGTTTGTGTTTAATCTTATTACATATTATAGACCTTCTGTACAAACGAGAAAACCTAATAACTCAAGAGGAAATAGAGACTTGGCGAGGATGCTTACCCCAAATCATACAAGATCTAGTAACGCTGCCTGGATTTCTATCAATGCCTGAAACTAATATCTGGATGGAGGAAATCATTAAATATAACAGTTTACATGGGAAAGGGATTAGGTAATTTAATTATGACAGTACTGACAATCTGCCTATTCAAAGTACTCCTACTGTGAGGGTCTCCCTAATACGAGCAATAAGTGTTATATTTCAATTTCTTTTAAAATTCTTTAAAAAAATATTTAAATACACTCCTAACAAACAGTTCTATTTTTTATCCTTGAAAGAAGTCCCTACTACTACAAGTGTAAATGTTTTCTCTTATTATAGACGCCTTCGTGTTTCGCGTGGATTACAATGAATGGCATAAAATTAAAACTGACCTTGTTGGCATTCAAGATTTTTGTATCATTATATCAGATACATATATTTGTGTGTACATAGTGATTTTAATGTTGTTGTTTTTTTCCAGAGCATTCCAAGTAATTTTGGCGGATAAATATTTATGCAAAGACTCGTCCCCTCAAAATGTGCAGGCAGTAAATGTTCTAGCATGGCTAATTGAATTGGTAAGTTTACTGATAATTAGTCATATTTAGGAAAGGCCGCAAACTGGAATCTGTTTATATTTACTGTTGGTTTTCGTTTCCAGGGTCAATCAGCTGCTTGTGTTGTGGATGACATTATGGATGAGTCCGAGACCAGGCGGGATCGTTTGTGCTGGTATAAAGTCAATGACCATGGGATGTCAGCCTTGAACGACGGACTTTTACTTCTGAGCGCTCCCTTTATGCTACTGCAAAAATATTTCGTCCATACTAGCTACTACACAGATCTGGCAGATTTGTACCAATTCATTGTTCATTCAGGAATGTACGGGGAGAGTCGGGACGTACGGAACGCAACGCGAAGGAATTTTGAAATGTGAGCGACAACTATAATTTGTAAATTTTATTATAGTTTCAGCTTTAAATACAAAACATTTTTGTCCTTCCACTTGAAGGTACAACCTGGATTTTTATAAAACCATGATGAGGTATAAAAATGGCTACTACACTTTCTACTCCCCCGTGGCAACGGTAATGATTAAAGTAAGAGAAACATAATTTGAATTATAATTAAATGAATGAGAAAGTTTTATATGGGGAAAATTAATTTAAATTCGATTGTTAGAATTGCATAATTGTTTAAAATGGTTAGAATGGATTAAGAGACTCAAACTTACTGAAAGAAGTAGAAGAACTTGCCTTAGACATTGGACTGGTTTACTCAATTCAGGATGATTTCATGGACTGCTTTGTGGATCCGAAGCTCATGGGAAAAATCGGGACGGACATTGAAGAAGGAAAGTGCACCTGGTTATTTGTGAATGCTTTGGAGAAATGCTCCATTCCACAACGACGTGTTTTACTGGTATTCATTCGATTCTAGTTTAATTATATAACCTTGAGGCAATATCTAGGTAAAATCAAAAATGCATAGACAAATCTCTCCGGTATCAAATATTGATTTTAGGTTTTACAATGTCTATGATTTTAGCGGCCTTTACTAGAAAAAAGTATTTAATTAAAAACTTTTCATTATGAGCTCAAATTGGTTGTAGTTGTTAGTAGTTATGCATGGGTGACACTAAATTGAAATCATTTCTTATTTTTGAGAGCAGGACAACTACGGCTCCAAAGACCAGGAAAGAGTGGCAGTAGTGAAAGGCATATATCGGGAAATAGGGATACCGGAAATTTTTAAAACCTGGGAACAAGACACACTGGAAATTACTTGCAAGCAAATTGAGCAGCTATCCATCGTCTCACTGCAACCTCTCTTTTATGACCTTATTGCATACCTCTGTGGACGAAACCGTTAAGGCGGATGTGAATTCAATCTCTAAGAGTTAAAGTTAAACAAATTAGCATTGCGTATCTATTCTGAAAGTAAAAGATACATCTGATATTAAATTTTTGAATTTAAAGATAACTTTATTATGTAATTATCTCAAATGAAGAACACCAGAATAAATTAATGAATGTTTCTATTTGAGTTGTATTTAATCGTATATTCAGGAAATGTTCGGAATAAGTTCGTTGTAAAAACTCAATGACATCAAGTAATTATTTTTAATTGTCCTGTCTTCAATACTTTTAAAATGAGGGGAAATCATGAGCTTGGGAAATCATGGAAGGAAATAAACTGATCGGTGGGGTTTTTGAAGCGAATGTGGTACGTTCCATCTGCGAAAGTTGTTAACATAAGTTTCAAGGGTTTTGAGTAATCACTCTCAAACCGATAAGATTTCCTTTCATCATTGCTTGAAAACAAATCAAATGTGGGCTGAAGAGGTGGCAACGGCAACTGAAACTCTTTCGTGAACTCCTTTCTTGGGAATGGCTTAGACTTTTCCAATAGCCTCAACTTTGATGTAGCATTATTTAACAAAATCCATAAATTATGCTTGTACAGATCATCACAAGGGACGGAAGGCAATCCCGTTGTCCCGAGAACTTCATCCTCAAAGATTGCTTCAATTGTTCTGTTTTTCAGTAATGCCAGTCGAGTTTTTAAATATTGTTTAAGCGGACTTAGATTTCTCTCGATTACGATATACACAGTTTTGATCATCTGACTTTGCTGCGGTTTTAGTGCCGTCAATGTTTTCTCAAGAATTTGATTATAAAAGTCCAAAGCTTTTGTAATCGTTTCACTAGGAAGATTGCTATTCGTCGCAGCTTTTGAGCAAAGTTCCCTATGATTATGCAAGAAAAGTTGGGAATTGACGTTGAAATCTGGTATATCACGATAGTCAGCGTATCCCAAAATATTCGCTGATGAATATGATACGCTAGCCACAGCTGCTTCAAACTCTTTGTTCGTGAAGTGGATGATCAAGTACGTCTCAGCAGGACTTCCTTTTCCAAGATTTTGGCACAACGAGGAAGCCACCAGTGAATGCAGTGACATGAGTTGCTGGCTCTGGAAATTTATCCCATTCAGTACTGCTTTGAGACGCTGAGTTTGAAAGTTAGAAAGATGAGCTGATTGGATTATGATGGCATTTTCGTTCGTAATATTATCCTCTTCGACTATCTTCATTGCTATTTGACAGAAGTATTCACAAATTAGATCTTCTGCTGCAACCTCGTACCTATCAATATATACTCGCCGATTGGTACCCAAAAGATCCAGAACATTAAATTCCACCAGGACTTGATTGACGTTCCCGTTCAACTCAATCTTAGGGCACTCAAAAGATAATGTGATCTGAAAAGACCGAACAATCCCCAGCATCCGATCTGCCGTTCTCTGTAAGACATAAACTCTTGAGTTTGTAATGAGGAAGCCAATCGTGGGTTGCTTTTCCCCTGAAAATGTACTCATTTGATTCATTTCTTTTGATGTGAGTTTTGTAGTCTGCATAAATTCTTCTGGAGAATGGGCCCTAACGCCAGTCTTGTACAGATTTGAGAGAGGGACAACTGCAGGAGTATCGTTTGTAGTAGGTTCTTTTCTTGCAACCTCACCAACAAGGTTACTAAGTTTTGATACATTAATCTTTTTCAAATCCTTTTTTATACTGCTGACAGCATGACGGAACCCCTTGATGGGTTTATTCTTATTGTCTTCTTGTGAACTGTGTTTTGTGTCGACTTGTGGATTTACTGAATGAGACAGTTGGGGCGTATTCAGGTGATCGTTGCCTTTAACTTCCAATTGCTTTAGATGTGGCAGCTGGGTTTGCGGGTTTTTCTGACGCGGCGGGACACTAGGTGGTTTTTGTTGTTCTTGCTGTCGCTGCCGGGTTAGTGGTGGTGTTTTGTGATCGGGTAGCGGTGATTCTGGCTGCTGCGGTTGTTGCTGCTGCTGAGTTTGCGGTTGTTGTTGCTGCTGAGTTTGCGGTTGTTGCTGCTGCAGAGTTTGCTGTTTTTGCTGCTGCAGAGTTAGCGGTTGTTGTTGCTGCTGGGTCCAAAATTGCTGTTGAAGTTGATCATGTGGTTGTTGTTGCTGCTGGGTCTGAAATTCCTTTTGAAGTTTGGAGTGGGGTTGCTGATGTTGTGACAATTGGGCTTCTTGTTGTATTAATATGTTGTTATCATTGCTTTTAATTGCATCAAGCACCCCGTTTTTCTCTCCAGTCCACTTTGAGCTTTCTTCAGAGTCACTATTTTCTGATTGTGAACCGTCATGTTTTTTCGCTTCTTTTTTCTCAGTGTTAATATTGACATCCCTATGCTTGAGGATACGGGAATCCCCTTTTATAAATGTTACAGTTTTGAATACAGTTTCGGAAACTTCTTCACGTTGGTCATTCACCAAGTCTTCAATGCGAAATGTCAATTCTTTTTCATTTATGTTATTATACATTTTTGCGAGGTGCTTATAAGTCCTCCTCGTACTCTTTCTGGCCAATGTCTCAATGTATTCGTCCACATCTCCAACATCTAAGACTGTCGAAGGTAGACTTTCCAACCTTTTCTGAAAGTTGCTCTCAAACCATTCTATGCCCTCCTGCGTTGCTCTTTTGCATTCTTCCAAATCTCTGTCGAGAGTACCTACAGGATTTTATATTATTTAAAACCCAAATTATTATCCAATCTTAGCATATTAGTAAACATCTGCCTTATGCACTAATATGAATCGTAATAGCACATACCTTTATTTTTATTGATGAAAACAGACAGCTGAGTTCCCAAACATTTCTCAAGATGAGCTGTGATGTTTTCTCTCTCAGTTGAACTTTTCACTGTAGCCTCTAATGCTTGGCTAGCAGCAGCTAGAATACCTTTTGATAGTTGATCGTGATAGCTAAGTAGAACAATAAATTTCAAGCAGTTTGTTCCCACAAGTTGTTCCATATTTTCTTTGTAGGCCCCTACTATGATTGTCTCATATTGAGCCAGTGGGCTTCCGTTGTTTCCATAGTTTTTACTCATTTTGACTTAAGTTCTTAGTGTTGATATTTCTTGTGCTACTGGAACTGAATAAGAAAAATAATTATTGTAAACATTTGAATTGAACAACTACATATACAGTTGTAAGCATAAGCATGCCCCAAGATACGGACATATACAATACACATGGATAGAACTTGTAATAACATACTTGAACGACGGTATGACAAAATAAAAATTTGCAAGGAGTGTCAAATAACGAACATATTCCAGCTTGAGTGGCTACAATAAAATAATTATTATTTTTGTTTATACCTATGGGGTGGTAAACCCTGCTTGTTGGCGTGGTGAAGGTCAACTACCATTCAAGGGTAATGATTGAAATATTCCGTTGAACAAGTCAAACCTACGAGAAAGTTGTCACCATTGGAGGACAGTAAATAGTCCTTGTGAACCTACAGTAGTGGCTTTTTTTTCTATTAAAATGGACGATTGAATGAAAAACAGGCGAAATTTCAATGTATTACATTGGGTTGACTTCAATTGAGATTTGTTTTATCAGGAGTTAGTTTAATTCATGGCCTCATTGCTTTCCCCAGGATTTGTACATGTTAATCATTTTAGGACGAGTTTGCTTCCAAGGAATTGCGATTGGTGCTGTAATGAGATAAGAGATGATGAGCCTTGCGATAAAGTTTCTATTTGATACCATTTATTAGATTAGCAGCAGGCTTTTTTATTAAAGCTTAGGTGTAGCGCAGTCACATCAGCAAAATCGTCTGTTGTAATCACGAAGGCGAGTCAGGTGTTTTTTAATGAATTTATATTATTATCGTTTGTCCTCGGTCTCGATATCTTGCATAATTCCAGGACTTACGTAGTTTCCTGTAAATAAATATAAAGTAGTGCAGTACTTTATGTACCTATGCACTTGTGTACATATGCACTTTATACACGTATGTTTCCCTTATCTAAAGCCGTATATTCATGTAATGCCAGCAGTTTATCTATCGCTAATGCTTCCCACGGACGATCATAGCAAAGCGCATATTCTTTAAAATAATAGATGCTTAAACAAGGATGGGAAATCGGAAAAATATGAATTCTAATTCGAATTAAAATATTCAAGGCGAAGAATTCCGAATTAAAATACTTATAGCAATACTGAAAAATATGAATTCTAATATGGATTTAAATATCCTCGAGTATTCGTTCATTATGAATTCCGATTTGAATATTTATTTGAATACTCCTAGTATACTGAAAATACAAAGAATTTAATTATGGAAAAAGTTCAACCTTAGAAACATGATATTATGAATGTTTTGGGAAGCTAGTTTCCCCCGCAAGTCACTAGGTATAAATTTAAGAGCTGAAAAAACACGCTCAACTGATATTTGAACTCCAACATTACTAATTTTCTTTCGGCCCAATTTTAGTTACGTACAAAAATGTTAGTATCAACGATTTAAATTACTTGAGTAATTAACTTGTACAACAAACAATAGTTTTGAGCACAACCGTTAAAAGCCTCTCACGAGTGCTAATAATTTGACTCTATTTTACGTAGAATGCGGAAGCATGTTCATTTCGGACGAAGAAAACGTTCGCCAATGCTCTTTGATTAACTTTGCATTGTAAGTAAAAAATTGCGACAATTTTAAATTTATGTAATTATATATTTAAGTATGTACACTTGATGAAATATACCATTGAAAACAATACTTTATTTTAATCGGAATTCATTAAAAAATATTTGAATACCAATTCGGATTCCAAAAATCTTTTTGAATGCGATTTTGAATTAAAATACTTTCTGGGAATTATTTGGAATTCTAATATGAATTAAAATCCTCAAATTTTCGAATATAATTCCGATTCCGATTCCAATACCGATTCCGATTCCCATCCTTGTGCTTAAATAACCTGAATTGAAAGTACTCGTTAGGTTCAGGAATGCATATTACAGAAAAATACCTTGCAATTCTCCCCTCCACTATAATAGTCAACGGTAATCAACACATCCCTCCCCAGTTTGTAGATTATTTCATTCCGGATTTTTCAAAGTGTGTTTTATTCCCTTAGCTCAAAAACTCAATAAAAACAGTTTTTGAACTTTTACTCAAAATTTAAAATTTGTAATAAACAAAATTGACGTTTGCCTGTGGGAAATTTAAAGGGCATTCAAACGAGATCAACAAGAAATCACTATGTTGAATAGTTTAGACGTAGGCCGCAAAAGAATGAAGCAAGATTTAGTCACAAATGTTAAATTGACTTTGTAATGCAAAAATAACAATAATTTTTTTTAAACGTGCCAGTGAGTCGATGCTACTTTTAATTTAAGATAGTTGGTCACCTGTTGACCTTGGTAAAAGCCAATACCATGACCTCACTGATCTGATTGAAAATTATTAGTCTTCTCCACATCCTTCCTTTGAATAATGGGGACGATTTAAATGCATTAATTGGATTTTTAAATTCTCGATTTCTGAAGCTAATTTATCCTTATTTCAAACAAATTCTGCCTATGCTCCACTTCCCTGAGCACGATGTCCACAGTTTTTGAGCTGCGGTAATGAAACAAATTTATAACATTCTGGAAAATAATTGGCTACAAACCAGGGAAATCAATTATTTTTTTATCGTTGACCTTTACATAGGCTAGGGGTTGGGGGAAATGGTTGGAGGCACTCTGTACACTCGGGTAAATTTTACACACTGCGATATTACTGCAACTAATCTGAGGCTGAAATAAATATGCATGTTGTGTTACGGTAAAATCTAAAGCCTTCATAAATCAAGACATGGGTTTTCATTGATTGTGAGACAACTACAAATAATATGGATATCATACCGCGATTTAATGTCCTAAAAACCGTAAAAAGTTCATAGAAATTGCGTCTGTACTGATTGATGTAATAAAAAAAATTCTTTACAATTTAAAAATGATGAAAATTACTTCATTTAAAATGCTTAAAGTAATTTTTTGAGGAATATTCAATATTTTTTATGGTTTAAGGCCTCATCTGTGAATTTTGTGTTCTTTGAGCTGGGATCAGGTGAAAGTGGGAACTGCTCCTTGTGTATTTTGGACTTAGAAATGTGGAAAAACATTCCACACCACCACGACCTATTTACGTCATACACTTGTGAGTAATGCAAGACAAAAAGCATAAATATTGATCTCGCGTTTAACCAGTATTATTGGGATCAGTTTAAAAAAGTAGTATTCACGAACCTTTAGTCGCGTGAACTATGGACTTAATTTCCCATGACCAATAGGATTTTACACATGAATGACCATTGTGCTGAAGCAATTTATGAAGTAAGCAGAATTTCGAAAAAATGGGCTTTCATCTAAATTGACTTACAATGTCATTTGCTTCAAATTATAATGTTATTCATATTTTAGAGCAGGACAGCTATGACTCAAAAGACCAAGAAATATTCAAAGGCCTATATCGAGAGATAAGGATACCGGAGAAAGCATGGGAGCAAAACACACTGTAAATTATGTACTTGCAAGCAAACTGAGCTACGATCTGTCTCCTCATTGCAACCTCTCTTCTACAATTTTATTACAAATCTCTATGGATGAAATCGCTAAGCTGGATGAGTATTCACCCCAACTATGAAGTACTGTAATAATAATTTCTTCATTTGATGGGAGTTAAAGTCAAAGATAGGAACGGGAAAAATATTTAGAAAGCAAAAGCCAACCTGATATTCAATTCTTGAACGTAAAGAGCACAAATGCATTATGTAATAATTATCCAAAATGCAGAACACAAGAATGAAACGAGTGTTTCTGTTTGAAGTTGTAGATAGATATACATATTTCATAAACCGAATGCTCATAATTAGTTCCTAGTAAATATTCAATGACATAAAGTATTCTTTATTGCCTTGTCTTTAATAATTAATTATTTTACAATGAGTATAATAAGATTACTGGCTCGTGAATTCATGGAAGGAAATAAACTGGTTGGAAGGGTTTTTGAAGTGAATCTGATATGTTCCATCAGGGAAAGTTGTCAAAATAAGTTTCAAGAGTGTTGAGCATTCATTCTCGAACCGATAAGATTTCTTTTCATCATTACTTGAAAACAAATCAAATGTGGGCTGAAGAGGTGGCAACGGCAACTGAAACTCCTTCATGAACTCCCTTATTGGGAATGGCTTAGACTTTTCCAGTAGCCTCAACTTTGATGTAGCATTATTTAAGAAAATCCATAAATTATGCTTGTACAGGTCATCGCAAGGGAATGAAGGGAATCCCGTTATCCCGAGAACTTCATCCTCAAAGATTGTTTCAATTGTTCTGTTTTTCAGGAATGCCAGTCGATTTTTCAAATATGATTTGAGCGGATTTAGATTCCTCTCCAACACGATATACACAGTTTTGATCATCTGACAGGGCTGCGGTTTTAGTGCCGTCAATGTTTTCTCAAGAATTTGATTATAAAAGTCCAAAGCTTTTGTAATCGTTTCACTAGGAAGATTGCTATTCGTCGCAGCTTTTGAGCAAAGTTCCCTATGATTATGCAAGAAAAGTTGGGAATTGACGTTGAAATCTGCTATATCACGATAGTCAGCGTATCCCAAAATATTCGCTGATGAATGTGATACGCTGGCCACAGTTGCTTCAAACTCTTTGTTCGTGAAGTGGATGATCAAGTACGTTTCAGCAGGACTTCCTTTTTCCAGACGAAGGCACAAAGAAGAAGTCATCAGGGAATGCAGTGACATGAGTTGCTGGCTCTGGAAATTTATCCCATTCAGTACTGATTTGAGACGCTGAGTTTCAAAGTTAGAAAGATGGGCTGATTGGATTATGATTGCGTGTTCGTACGTCATGTTATTCTCTTGGGCCAGCTTTTGTGCGATTTGGTGGAAATATTCGGAAATAATATCTTCTGCTGCAACCTCGTACTTATCAATATATACACGCCGATTGGTACCCAAAAGATCCAGAACATTAAATTCCACCAGGACTTGATTGACGTTCCCGTCCAACTCAATCTTATCAAGCTCACAAGATAGTGTGTTCTGAAAAGACCGAATGATCCCCATCGTCTTCCCTGCCGTTCCCGGTAAGACATAAACCCTTGAGTTGGTAATAAGAAAGCCAATCGTGGGTTGTTTTTCCCCTGAAAATGTACTCATTTGTTTCATTTCTTTTGATGTGTGTTTGGTAGTCTGCTTAACTTCTTTTGGAGAATATACCCTAACGCCAGTCTGGAACAGATTTGAGAGGGGGACAACTGCAGGACCAAGATCGTTTGTGTTAGGTTCTTTTCTTGTAACTTCACGAACAAGATTACCAAGTTTTGATACATTAATCTTTTTCAAATCCTTTTTTATACTGCTGACAGCATGACGAAACCCCTTGAAGGATTTATTTTTATCTCCTTTGTCTTCTTGCTGCTGCGGGAGTGCTGATTTTCCTTCTTTCTGAGTCTGCAGTTGTCGTTGCTGTTCGGTATGCGGCATAGCAAGATGATTGTTGTCATACTCTTGTTTGGTATTATCCAAGATACAACTACACCTGGGCGTATCAAACTCGGGGTATTTTTGTCCCAACCAGACGTTTAATTCTGCCAGCATTTCTTCATCAAAGTCCCATCCCCTTTGTCGAAAGAGATCCCTAACT
Source organism: Allacma fusca (assembly GCA_947179485.1). NCBI lineage: Eukaryota > Metazoa > Arthropoda > Collembola > Symphypleona > Sminthuridae > Allacma > Allacma fusca. The sequence continues at coordinate 33,693,902 of OX359246.1, forward strand.
TTGATCGTGAGACGATGAAATTGCTCGTCGGCAACCTTCTGCTCTGCTGCCGAAAGGATCACTGGTTTCTGGAAGGATTCCATATTTTTGGCTGTAATCAATTTAAAATTATTCTAACCCTGGTCTTGAAAATAATTGTCAAACCCATACAATCAAATGTGTCCAGGGATTTCAACAGACGACACTAAAATAATTTGTGAAACATGGCACAGTGTAATCAAGTGGTCACCATTGACTGACCTTAAATAGTCCTGAACCCAATGATTCTGTTTTTATTAAGATGGACGAATGATTGAAAAATGGGCAAAACTTTAACGCATTAGAGTGGATTGCATAAAGTTTTTCATCAAGAGATACTTGCATACTTGGCACCTAGTTCTTCCCACGGCTTGTGCATGATTATCAATTTACACACTAGTGCTCGGACTGCGCCGGTCCGGATCAAAAACTGGTGTGCTCGGGTGTGTTCCTAAAGTTTGGGCTATTTGAAATTTCCGTTTTCAAATTAAGTTCAAAAATTTAAGTTGTTATAGTAAATCTGTTCCAAAATTTTAAACCAGACAATTAGAAACGTTCCTGTGTAAGGACCAGCTCGAACAAGTTGACCGGACCAAATTACAAACCCAATGGGTTTTTGCACGCCGATTCCTTTGAAAAGGATAACCAAGAGTGTACAATCGTCAGTATTTTGTATTAATATTTCAGCTATAGGAATACAACATAACAGTTAAATGATGTTATATGGAAGATTTGCTTCAAACTATTTCGTCGCCATACGAATGTTTGGCCATAATGGTCGGATCCGACAGATGGGTCAGATCATATGAATGTTATTAGTCCGGGAAGTCCGCCGGAACATGTTCCTTGGTCATAGAATGTGAGACAGACGATATAGAATGGTCATGCACTTGGACCAGACCGGAACATTCACAACACTAATTATTAGCGCTGAGTTTGCTACGGAGGAATTACGATTGGTGCAGTAATGAGATAAGAGATAATGTGACTTGCAATTGTGTTTCCGTTTGTATACATATTTATTGGATTGACAGCTGGTGTGGCATATGTATACGTTAACAAAAACTTCTAACAAAGGTGTCCGCCTGTTCTACATATACCTATGTAAGTATGCCTGTGTAGGCTATATGTATGCATATAATATACACTAATACCTAGCCTACAAAATAGGTATGCTCAGGCGTCGTAGAATTATAGACATTTTTGTAGACTTCTGAAGAATTTTATTTTCATATAACTGCATATGGGTCGGGGAAATTGAAATTTAAGTGCAATCTAAGTTTGTACTGGCAGAATTTGTTTTATGATGCAAATCAGGCGTGAAAAGTTCGTGCGATTTCGCTATGATTTGCGCTGGAAACCTAATCAAAATTTAAAGTTCAAAATATTCGGTAAAGACGAAACTCTGTTGTCAGCCAGGTACTACATTCCCGGTGTCACAATTGTCTGGTTTAACTGGCATCGGAAAATATTTCTAATGGTATGTAATTTGTAAAATCTTACGTGCAGCATTCCTTTTGAACAACTTTGTAAAACGGGCACGATTACTACTTAAACCAAGGCAACATCCACCAACTGTTCTGCTCTTGGCAAAATTTAGCCAAGTAGAATAATTTATTTCAAACTTTTTCGTTTTTAATCAGAGAACCATAGAACGCCCTCAAGTAGTACTATGGTAATGAAAAGCATATAAGATGAGAAATATAGGAAGGGTGTAGGATAGGTTGAGCTATTTTGTCAATGAGATGTACCTACTTATGTATATGTAGACTTGGTGCTCCCCAACCCCATACAGGAACGATGTAGGATAGGCTGACCCATTCATCAATTAAAATTTAGGCATATTTGTTGGCTCGGTTCAAATAATTATATGAAGAATGTAGGCTAGGCTGAGTCACTTAGACACCTTTGTCTTCTGTTATAATGAGGCGAGTCAATCTCCCAACGAGGGCACCGTGAGTGTTTATAAGCATTTAAATTACTATCCCTTACACTTTATCTCAAAACCTTGCATAACTAATTTTCCTGTAATAATCATAAAGTAATGCAATGCTTTATGCACATGAAGTTGTTTGTGTAGTGATATAGAGTACTGTTTGCCACCCTTTCTTCAATAATTCTAGATTGAGTAGAATAAAATCATGGGGGGATATGTATACAACACGGTATATGGTGAAAGTTTCACCCATTTGTGCAGAATCTACGCACAATTTTCTGTTTTTTTTTTTCGGGGAAAACAAAATATCTAGAGAACGATACAACCGATTACGGTCCTGTTTCTTGATTCAAGCATGGAAGACATATTCGTTCTTGGTATATTCGAGTAATTTTTTAAAAATTTGAATATTCACTGCAAGTTTTGAAATGTTCATAAAATCATACACATTTTCAATCTGGTGGGTATAATGCTAATGCATTTTTGAGAGGAGCTGCAGCATAATTGTCACCGCAGTATATTAAGTAATTTTGACAATTTAATTAAAATACGGTAAATCCGAGGTGTCATGCCAACCGAATGTAAATAATCTAATAATTTTCTTATTATATTGCTTTTAATGTTCTTGTATCTTACATTTTGAAAATTTTGAAACTTTTTTTGAAAATTTGAGCGAATTTTAAAAATTACTCAAACAAATTTTTTAAATTCTGAAAACAAAAAAAAATAATGACTTTTCAACAAAAGTTAAAATCACACAAATATACCAAGCAGGAATATGTCTACCATGCACGATTCATGAAACATAACCGAAATAGGTTGTATATTTCTCGAGATATTTTGTTCATCACAGAATTTACAAAGCAAATTTTGAGAGAAAATCATAAAATGAACACTAAATTAAGTGAATCAAGCAAGTGTGTCTGTTTCAAACATTTAAAAAACAGTGATGACAATACTTCAGCAGCCATATTAGCCCTGACGTATCATGGAGTAAAGCATCACCAATTTTTCATAAGCTCACAATCAGACTGTCTTTATAGTTTAGTTAGACAAATATAGTCGACTCTCTCCATAACGACACCTCAAGGGCACCAATTTTTATGACGTTATAAGGGCATGTCGTTATAACGGATGACTTAACATTGAGTATTTACAGCGGGGAGATTCTCAGTGTGTCGTTATAAGGGAAGGTTCGTTATAGGGAGAGACGTTATGGAGAGAGAGTCGACTGTATTTGCAGATTTTAAAATAGCGGTTTCATTTACTTAAGAAAATACCAAAGTTGCAGCTTTAGTTCAAAATGTTCTGGTTCCATTTTTACTCGAAGCTTATCTAAATTAAGTAATATCTTCAGAATGTTAATTTTCGGTAGACATGCAAGAAATAAAAAAAATGCTTTCCACATGCTTTCAGATACTTTGTTAAACTTTTATGAAGATCCAGAAGAATCAGGGTAATTGTATTTTCTGGATCTCATACAAAATTTTGAAACTAGAATCAACAATTTTTTTTTCGGCATATGCAAGTGAAATACAAATATTCAACTTAAACTGAATTATATCTGAATTTTGATTTTTTTAAAACTAACTTAGAAGTCCTGATTTGAGAATCGAATGATCTGGGCACCCTGGTCAGTATTATGTATTAATATTTCAGCTATACAGTAAAGCAACACAAGGGTTAAATGTTGTTTGGTGGAAGATTTGCTTCAACCAATTCGTCGCCGTACGAATGTTTGGTCAAAATGGTCAGATCTGACCGACGGACCAAACGACATTTTGTTGGTACGGGAAGTCCGCCGGAACGTGTTTCTTGGTCCTAGAATATGTGAGACAGACCATAAGAAATGATCCTGCTCTTGGACCAGACCGGAACATTCACAACACTAATTTACGATGAGTTTGCTACGGAGGAATTACGATTGGTGCAATAATAGATAAGAGATAATGTGACTTGCAACTTGCAATAGTGTTAGTTTGCATTGTTATGCATGTAATCAAATCACACATTAATTTTGTAATTATACATAGACGGAACAGTTATTCACAATAATTCTCATGACTCATAACTTATGTTTCTCTATCAGGATAATTATCAGCACAAAATGTTCTCAATACATTAATAATATAGGACCAAGGATTGTTTAACTCCGCTCTTGCTTTTCCTTTGGCAGAGAAGATGAGAGTTGTAAGATGTTGATAGAAAATCGCACACACAAGTATGTACCTTCTGTAAATAAAGGCCAAGTGATAAAAGTCTGTATGCCTACCCTTAAGGTACAGTCCTCACATACTAATTGTCAACTATGAACTAGCTGCAATAATTTATTACAGTCGGAATCAAAATGAAATATGTATTTGAATGATAATAATGTCATTCATATGCAAGAGCTACAGTTGCTACGGAGCAGTATTGATAAAGACTACGGACAACGGAACAAGATGTAAACACAATACAAATACATATTGCACTTGTTAGTATAAATAAGATGCACTCCAGCATTCAAAAGTCCTCTACTTTTAGCTGACTGCTGCCATACATTTTGCTAGTTTGTAGGAAGAAACTTAGAATAGGATAAGTTAAGAGGACATATATACCTTCTTTAGACTGTCATACAGAAAGAGAAGAGGTAGTACCAGAAGTGTAATGGTGTAATATAAATATATACATATACATACATACATACATTAGGCATACACATACGCGTAGACCGGACCACAATTAAAATATTACACAAGTATAAATCAAATAAAGTATTATTAGCAAGCAATATTTTTTGCTTCTTGTTTATTTCAAATTATCATCCTCAATCACGGTATAATACAAACCTTGGTCTCCATTTCTTAGTTTCACTCATTTATTAAGTTGACAGCTGGTGTGGCATTTGATGAAATGAATTTTTCGGGTTTTCGAAATGAAGTTGATACATTCCATCAGGTAAAGTTGCCAGAATAATTTTCCCTAGGAGTGTTTCGCCGGTTATTTACTGCCAGTCGAGGTTTCAATTATGATTTAAGTTCCACCAATTTCTTCTCAAAGAAGATACACACAACGTTGATCATTTGGCTGGGCTGTGGTTTTAAGGCCGACAATGTCTCAAGAATTTGATTGCTATTGCCTACTGCTTTTGTAATTGTTTCAATAGCAGGGTTGCTATTCGCCGCAGCTTCTGAGAAAATTTCTGTCAGATAATGCAAGAAAAGTTAGGAATTGGCATTGAAATTTGGAAGATCATGACAGTCCGCGCACCCAAAAATCTTTGTTTGTGAAGTAAATGATCAAGTACATCTCAGCAGGACTTGCTTGTTCCAGACGATCTTCTTTTCTCGCAACGTCACCACAAAGTTACTTAATTTTAGTAGAGTTGTGTTTTTCAAATAATTTTGTATGTTGTAACCCGTTTTTCTCTCCAGTCGGCTTCAATTGTTCTTTATAGAATCAAAATTTTTTTTAAATGAAAGATCTTGCATATAGGACGCCAGGGTTGCTGGTGTTTTTGATTTTTTTTGAAAAGATCAAAAAAATCGGATTTATTTGATTTAAATCGGATTGTTTTGATTTATATCAACATTATTTTCTGATTTTAATTCAGAATTTTATCACACGATAGAATTACCCTACAAATTAATGGATTTTTTTTCTTTATAATATATTGCACACTGTTGGCACCAATTAAACTTAAACATTTAGTAAAATAATAGTGAGAGAAAATTACAAAGGCAACTCAACTAATATGAGATACAAAGCTGCCTGAATATCAGTTCCAAATATCTGAAGTATTCATTTAAAAATTGTCAAAATTTGAGTTTTGTCTTTGAAGCCAAACGCTGTGTAGGGCAAATAGCAGTTGTCTTATTTGGATTTTTATTCATTAGATATTATATGTATGTATGTATATGGTCGAGTATGTTGTGACAGAAAAAATACTTGCAATTTGGGAATATTCGGTTTAAACAAATGTGGATATCTCTCCGTACATATAACATTACAGTCAAATTTTGTCACTTTCAAAACGTTAATCTTTAAGAAAGATTGGATGTAGGGATGGTTTTGTAGACACTGGGTTTATTTTCGGGATGGGACAATTTTGGGACATGAGTATTGTACATATATTATTTTGTGACGAGATTGGGATATATATTTGTGTCCCTGAATTTCGAAACGAGACGAAATCCTCAGTGAGACAAAACAATCATGCCCAGCAGCAGTAGTAATGTAGATAATATTTCAAAGCTCACTCATATGCAACTTAAAACCTTGTACAGAAAATCAAAACGTCAAAATACCCAAATTATCCTGAAAATGACAAAAATCCAAAGTGGTCTCATGCCCATAATATGAAAACGCACAAATGCCCGTTTTACAACGTTTCTAGACGCCAAAGTACATTTTACCTAACCGTGAAAGTTCAAGAGCCAATTTTGATTAAAGTCAATGATTAATTTGAAAAAAATCAAGTGATTTAAATCAAGCCACCCTGTAGGATACATTGTATTTGAATATACCGGTACTGTGTTTCCTATTTTTATAAAAAAAATAAGTAATATTACTGATGAATGTAATCACATGTAGTTATATAATGATGTATTTTATTTATTACATTCATTACATACGGTATTAACAATATTATGACCTTTTACAACTCACATAGATAGGGGAAAGACAAATTTTCAACATCAAGTTCAATCTCCTCAGTCGTTCTAATACTCACATTATACAAAAATACGGGATCGGATTTGATAGTAACCACTACATCCCCCATACCCTCATTCTCGACTCTAAACCTATAAGTTTCATTTTCAGTTTCACAACCAACGGTGATTTTGTTCCAACCGACGCGTATATTTGATAACACAGCCTCAATCTCTTCGTCTTCTTCAATAGGAATATTTTTCTCTTCATAAAAATGGGTAACCTCATTGTTGACAATGATCCCGAAATTCCGTACATGAATATCTTGGACCTCCGCCGCCTGCTCGAACGTAACTTCAGAGATGGCAGCATTGAGCACTTCTGACTCATCCATTTCATTGGCATTCAGGTCCTCCGAGATATCCGCTGAGTCAAATGCTGAGTCCAGGTTCAGTTCTAAATCTGAGGGGTCATAGATGATTACAATGCTGTCAATGTCACTCCACTCCAGATTTGAACAGTTGAGTCCCTTGCTGATGATTTCTTTATAGAATCGTCCTGCAACTCTCTGGGTTGCAGGTGGCATGTCTTCGCCGGGTTGAGTTGCCGCAAAATGAATGAGATTTGAATGGGCAATATGGAATCGAGCGGGTCTGTCCAAGTCCTCGGAGCCAGTGTAGCTAGAAATGGCTGGTCGATGTGAGTCCAAGTGTGCAATAATTACATCAAACCCTTTAGGAGAAAAATGAAGCATCATTGCGTTACCATCCTTAATCCCCTCACAGGTCATTTGTAGCGCTGCAAGGAAAGTATGAAGGGAAAGAAAGATGGGAGGCTTGAAATCTGCCAAATCTGCTGCTATGGTTAATCTCCTCTTCTGAAAATGAGTTAAATGTGCGGAATAAATGACAATGTATTCTTGAATGGTAGTGTCACCACCGGCCAATGTTAAATGAATTTGTCGTAAAAACTCTGCCAGGATCTCTTCCGCCGACAGTTTTTGATGGTCTAGGGTGGAAGACGGGTTTTCATACAGAAGGGTCAAAACATTTTGAGTATCTTCCGGGTTAACCTGCATTGCAAATTCACCGATGAGGATTTGGTGACCGAGAAGTATGTAGGGCTGTATCGTTTGAGCGGACTTCCCCGATTTGCCATTTGCATCGTCGAAGTAGCGGGCATAGATGTTTGTTGCCCCGAAGAATACTACAAGGCGGGAGATGGATTTGGCAGTGGGCTTTGTTGTTGTGGCTATTGTTTGGAATGCTTGCTTGAAGGCGGAGTTTGCAGAGTTGCTATCGGAGCCTCTTCGGGTCACGTTTCCGATGGTCGTCCACCAATGGCTGTCTGGCCTCAGGGTTGATTGTTCTTCTGTATCTAGAGCAAAGGACGATTCCCTAGAGATATATCCGGAAGATGCATCACTTACAGCATGATTTAATTCATGTTTCGAACCTTTGTGTACATCTTCAGAGCTATTACGGTTCTCTTCGACAACTGCTTTTGCATTTAAACTTGCTGCTGACGAGAATTCAGTTCCAGGTGTGACGAAACCCGTGTCGTCGATAATGTCTATCTCATCGTCGGATAAAATTCCAGTTGACGCTCTATCCGACAAGGCATCATCGCTTATAATCTCTGGAAGATTTTGAGTGGCATTGGTTTCGTTTGATGCTGAAACACTTGTTTTTCCTGTTGTGTCTTCGGGGAGTATAATCGTAGGTATTCCTTTTCCATTGCTTATTCCTGTTCTGGAAAGCCTATTGTCGTTCTCCTTTGGTACTTCTGCTGGGATCTCAAAATCTCCGTATTTTTCTCTAAAGTCATCTAAAAAGTCTTCTTCTTTCTCTTTCAAAGCAAAAAGAAGAGCTTTCTCCGTCGAAAAATGACAATTGTCCAGAAAATACTTTACCGATGTGTCTCTCGCTTCGGTTGTCAACTCCCGAAAAGCTCTGCCGTATTCTTTCTTTTCCATAGCATCTGCATACTTAGTTGGAGTCGTTTCCAAAAATTTTTGATAAACCTTGATCGCTGATTGTGTCATTTCTTCAACCTCGCGTCCAATCGTCTGTACTTGTTGTTGCCGTTTCAATAAGCTCACATGCAATTGTGTCTCGAAGGCTTTTGTCATATGCTTTTTATACGGGCCCAATACCTGGGGAGTCATGGCCTGCTCCAGAGCTTCTAAGATGTTACTGCAGAGGACGCGATGACACTCGCAGATTTCCAAGAATGTTAAGTAATTCTTCGTCATCACTTCATTCATATGAAACTTGTAGGATTTGAGCAAGATGTCTTCCACTTCTTGCAACGACGGTGCCATGGTGAATGTTTACTTCAAAATCTGTCTACTACTGCATGAAAAAACTTTAGAATATAATAATTCTTCAAAAACAACTGGAGGAAGACTCGATTTAATTTTGATGTATTGAATACCACAAGTGTGTTATTGCCAGATATTCACAGGAGAGGAAAAACTAATTTGGTATGGTCGAGCAAAGACATGCTTCACTTTTATCACATAAAAGCAAATATTGTGCATCTATAGGTACGAAAGGTGCAGAGCGAAATCGTTATGAAGAGAAGAATCTCAATGCCAATGTCCGTCCCTACGTGCTCTTATCTTTGGCCAAACTCTGTTAGTGATAATGAAGAGGAATGTGCTTTTGTACTTTATCATTGGCAAATGCGCACCAGATATATATTTTACATCATTAGCTAACAATAAGAAGAAAAAGTAAATTGGGACCAGCGTTATGTAAAACTGCTGTTAATGTTTTGCAGAATTTTCCAAAATACCTAAACGAACTGCCTTAATTTCCCAATCAAAGGTAATGTTATGCGGCAAAAAAACAACAAACTATTGGAGTGAGCAGGTGTCTGCTCAAAGATGCTTAAGTTGCAATTAAAATGAAATATCTACATTTACACTTAAATTGTAAACATAAAATGCACAGCCATTCCAGATATACATAAATAAACATGTTCTACACACTACATAGTGCATATGAACGTTTGGTGAGTGCAGAACAGAATAATAAAAACTGACATAAAATGCCATACCAACGTCATATCATATAATATCAGCTTGCGATACTGTAAAGTTATCGTCGATTACTGGTACTGCACGAAGACAAACAAGATACGGTGGAAATTGCAAAATAGCAGCGTGTTGAAAGTTAATCACACGAGTGATAAAAAGCCGTTCAATGTGAATATGAATATTATGGGCAACCCAGACAGAATGGCCAAATTGAACTAACGGCCTGCTCTAGCAAATCACACTGGCAGTATTGATAGATTTATTCTTTTTATTTATTCGTCGTACAAAATAAATATAAATACAGATGATGAATCACAGCTAAATAAATGTAAGTTACTTTTTGCAAACGGCTATATTGTACCATAAATAAAACAAATACTATTGATTTTTCACACCAAACCAAAATGCACAACTTGAATGTCTGGTTTCCTTCCTGGCTGGCCCCCCTCAAGATGATGTCTTTGGTTTGAGATAACTTGTAGAGTAGAGGGCGTTAGGATGTGTCTAGAGGATGAAGCTCCTTGGTTGCTTGTAATTTGTGTGGAACCGTTATTCTGGAGGGTAATGTCAGGCTGAATATTAATACTAATTGGATTCGGATGTGCTGGTACTTCCAAGGGCAGTACGCGGAGTGTTCCGGCTTTTGGAGCAGTTACCTCTGATACTAGCACGTGATGATCCTGCGAGACAAACCAAATTCGAAAAAATATATTTTCATATAACTTCTATAAAATCACTTGTTGTAAAACAATGATAATAACTAGCATAATACTAATTGGTAGGAATATTTGTAACTTGTATGATTACATGAACTTCATCATCGCTTTCTTCAGTCTCAGCAGAATCTTCAGCATCGTCACAACTAGATTCTGTTGAAGATTCACAAGAGCAAGTTTCGGAATGACTGCTTCTGCTGGACGAGCAAGACTCATCTAAAAATATAAATAATTTATTCTAAATTCCGTTAATATATTTCAATTTCAAGAGACAATAGAATGAACTACAGCGGTTTGATTACCATAGCTAGATGTGGAGGAACCACTTGACGATGGAAGAAGAGGAGTAAGCTGGGACACGGCTGAAGCCGCTGTAGCAGTATCACCCTTTGCAGTAGCTACATGTCGAAGTTTATCAAAAAGTCCTGCTTCACCTAAACTGATGGCTATCTGCATTCACCATAATGGAATTAATAATTTAATAAATAAACTGTTCAAGAAAAAAGGAAACCAATCAAGCATTCATAGAGTTAGTAAAAAAATCATATTAACTTGTAGAGCCCGCTGGAACTTCTCCGCAGGTAGGAGCCACATAAAGAACCGTCGGGCGAGAATTCTTAAAGATTTACTGTGCTTCTTCCTCACTTGGTCATCTCCACCATAGGTTGGGACGAAATAAATTGCTAGTAGTGTCTCAAGTTCACCTGCAAGTACACCGCTTTTCAGCCTTACTTCAAAATCGTATATAATAAATCGTAAAATCGTTTCTCACAAACTTACACTCAATAACATCAGAGTGTTTCCTTCGTATCAAACTACTGTAAATACTGAACATAGCTGTGAGGCAGTCGTCTGAATTCCAGTAAACGCTCTTCAGAACTTTAATAGCTTCACTGGTCTCACTGTTTCCCACATACAAGTCCACCAACGGGGCCAAGCCCATATGACCCAAACCGAAACGAAGGATTATCATTGGTCCCCTGTACATTTAGTTAATTACAATAGTGATTAACAGAATAATTCTTAATAAAGAAAATGACCAGAAATCAATTTATTATGAATACTTACGACTCAAAGTGAATTAGTAAATTGCTATCGCAGGATGATGATGGCCAAGGTGACCATATTGTATGTTTAATTGGTCCACAGGTCCTATAAGTTCGAAAACAAGAACAGTTACCAAAAGTTAACATTCTTCCACGACCTCAAGAACATGAAGTTAGGATGACATACGTAAATTCTTTGGTAACGGACGGTGTAGAGTCGCCAGCTTGAACTAGCAAAACCGGACTTAGGGCAATATCGAAGAGTTGATAGCGTCCACGCTCACCCGCTACAAATATCAAATGCGAATCCGGATGCCAACTTACTGCCAGTGGAATCTAATCATTAATTGCATTTACAAATATCGTTAGCATTCATCTAAAATTTAAATTGGATGATAAGAATGAGAATTAAGAAACTATAGGAAGAGTCTTACGAAAGGCATTTTAGTGAAAAGTGTGATCCGACCAGCTTGTGAATAAATGACAATGGACGAATCACAGCAACCCAATGCTAGCCTAGACCTTCCCATATCGTATGCAAAACATGTAATTTCACTCTGCACGGGTATAGCAGTTTCGTTCAAGCGACTCATTGAGAACAGGTCGTAGAATATCTCCACTATCACAATGTTACCCTAAAGACAAAATACAAAATTCTGAATTTTAAACAATTCTACCATCATAAGCTTTACATTCAATTATATCAATATGCACCTGAGCATCAACTTCCTGTTCTAATGTTGAAAACTGATCATAATTTGGGATAAAGGCAGCGTCAATTAGCTTGTGGTCCGTTTTGAGGAATGACAGAAGCGTAGGAATTTCGTTGCTAAAAAATCAAATGTTTACATTCAAAGTAATTATGTATGTAACATCCAATGGAAGCCTTTGGTTTCAATGTATTTTGTTAATATTCTTGACATACGGATGCAACTGATAAATAAGGACATTGGCTCTGTCCTCAGGTTTGGGACTCCAAGGGAAAACGTCGTCTTTACAAGCTGGCCACCAAATGACAAACTAAACGTTGAAATATAATTAGCACTTCAACACAAATTCTTAACCTTCATAGTTCATTGTATTTTAAAATGTGGACAACAGAATATATCCATTTCAATTCTAGCAGCAAAAAATGACGCACTGAATCAGAGCGGGCATTAATAGAAATGGTCTTGTCCAGACGACGACAGGCCAAGTGGGGGAGGAAGTCTGGGTAAACATCAATTGTCACTTCGGGCTGAATCATATCCCCAACTGCAGCTGCTTCCTCCGTTTCATTTGCATCAAAAGTCCTAAAAATTGCCCAACAAGTTCACGATATACAAAATACGTACAAACAGTTATTTGATTGTAAAAATACAATACTCAAAAGTTAGTACAACTGTTAAACATCAACGTAATTCGTAAAAGACAAGTTTAAAAATACCTAGCGATTAGAAGACGATTATCTTGAAATAGGAATAGAACAACGCGATGAGCATATGCCACTAAAATAATATAAAAGACAAGTCAATCAAAGCTTCAAATCACTACCAATTTATCATAACAGAATACTAAATTCTAACCATTAGTGATAGGTTCCGCATGCCTCAATGACTTGTCCACATTCACAATGACCTCTTGACAGTACAGATTTTTCAAAGTAAGGTGAGCAATGACTCCATCCGAAAAGACCGTCGTGAGGACACGTCTGGATCGCCACTTCAAGCTCAAAATCTCTCCTTTTTCTTGCAAAGCCTACATTAATCATTTTTTTTACAAATTCACATCACTATAATGTACCCTACTTTTAAGTCAATTCCTAATTCCATATCCAATCTCCATCTCCAAAACAAAATCCACGCACCTGATAATCCTCAATGTTCGCATTCCCCTCCTCATTCTTAATCGCCCGGATAAAGTCCGATATCCCCGACATGACTCCTTTGTGCCCATCCGAAAAGCGTCCATTTTTGTACGAAGTACCAATCAAAGCACAACTTTGAGCATTCTTCCATTTCTCCGAACCTCCGAAATGCTGCGAGCAAAGTGGCAATAACTGTTCTTCCACTATTATCCCAACCATGGTTTCTCTGTTAAAAACAATAATTCATCAAATATTAAAATCCCGTAAAATCCACACTCGAACACACTTAACGTACCCCAAGCATAATTTACAATAATAATTAGTGCACACTCATAACCTAAAATAATAATAAAACACAAAAATTCTTTACCATGTCATAATTTCTCCGTCCCTCTAGGAATATCTTGAATTTAAATTCACCAGTGAAGAAAAAGTTGTGTTTATTAATTAAATGTTTATTATTCTATTCTACATCTTCACGAAGGAGTAAATTATTCCGGATATATTACTAGAATTCTGGAAATTTAAGAGGTACAAAATATTTTATAACTCCTGGTCCAGAAGTTCTTCCCAGAAGTTCCTCCCGGAAGTAAGAATTGTTTGAACTTCAGGCGAAGCAATTATTATTATTTATTTAACTCTCAAAATTAAATCTACAGCTAACGATTATTCCACAAGTTGTAGTTGTAGAATCGGAATTAATTTAAAGTATTTTTTGGAGTAGTCCTTATTGTTAGCTTACTACAGTAAAAAATAATAATTACGAAATACAAAACTATGCAATGCAACCTTCCGTAACTATATTCCGTTCTTTCGCAATAACAACAACAACACTGGCAACAATTCAAAGTTTCCTCCGCTCCAACAATAACAACTGCCGAGGGATGGGATATTGTTAGCGTGTATCTCATCTCATCTCACAATCTCTTTCGCATCTCTGCTGTTTGTTTGGGTTCAAGGCATTAAATGTGAGCATATGATATTATACAGAAGCCTAGCCTATCCTATGTTGGGAAACCCAATGCTTGCTTATGCTTGTCAAAACAATAGAGAGCATAGAACTGTGTAACGTGTAACCCAGAATCTCATCGTTACTCGTCCAACCCCGTGGCGGAAAGTCTCATGTATTTTTATCTCGAATTTTACGAGTTTTATCTTGATTGTGAACGTAGCTAGAGATTATTTTAAAGTACAATTCAAAATATACAATTCTGCCCCTATGCTTACACGAACCGACCTAAAAGTGAAAGAATTTTGACACCAAACCTGTAAAGTGTATGATGGATTTTGTTTTGGAGAATACAACTTTGGGGTAAACGCGAATGCGTCCAAAAACAGTTCATACCGAAAATATTATCTGAAGGGGTTCTAGTATAATGCAAGAGTACTATATCGTCGGTGAAGAGGCAAAATGATCTAGGTGCATAATCGATTAGAATCAAAATGATCTACATAACTTTTTCCCTAAAGGCAAAATGAACTGGGTGCAAGCCTCTTTAAAAGCAAACTGATCTACATACAATTTTCCTTAAAAGCAAAATGATCTAAGTGCTGGTCTAATTTTTTTTTGTGAGAAAACTAGCATCTGTAAGGAGGACACGTGGCTTATAAGGGCTAACCATGACTGTAATTGACCTACGGTTGTGGGTTAATATTCTCTGAAGGGTTTGCTATTACTAAGGATCATTCCGGCAACTAAAGTTAATTTCACTTATTGCATCTAATACATTTTTAGTTACGAAAACTGCAACATTCATTTATTTTAAAATCGACGAATTTAAAGACGAATCAAAATCACAGTAAGCTCATGTGTTAGTGTGCACATTGAATTGGTTGAATGAATTCTCAACGTGGAGTTTTTTCAAATCGTATTCTACGATCATCACCATTATTATAACATTCGGAATCATTTTCAAATGGTAAATCATAATTGACAACATTTTTTTTTCAATGTTACTGAAAGAAAGAAATGGAGGCATTGGTGAATTAAATGCATATATAAAAGATTTTGAATACCTCGCATTTTTGTACACCGGCATTAGAATGTGTTTACTTATATTGTTTTTATTATAATTTGTATCTAGATCATTTTGCTTTTAGGAAAAGCTGCATCTAGATCATTTTGCTTTTAAAATTCAATGCAAATAGATCATTTTGCCTTTAGTGAAACTGCAAGTAGATCATTTTGATTCTAATCGATCATGCACCTAGATCATTTTGCCTCTTCACCGACGATATGTATTAATGTGTTACATAATGTTTATTTATTTATTTATTGTTAATTAAAAGCGTACATCAACAATAACAGTAACATTCAACATTGTAGTAATAACAAAAATAGTGTCTGGGGTACTGTGAGAACAAAACTTATTTATGTGCATAATTACTTACGTATTAAAATTTATTGGTAGTTAGTTAGTTCCATGTGTAACGAACGTAATTTGTAGCATTAGACCGATAATAATTAAGGGCTTACATGCCTCTCATTAATTACAAGATTTACAGCATTTGTAGTAAACTCAAATCCATTATAAAATTAATTCTTTTGAGGCTTTTAGGCTGTGGGAAGGACGGAATCTTGTTGTGAAACCTCTTAAATTATAGAGTAAATGCATCTGGGGACATTATTGACTCGGAAAATCCTCCTCAAAAGGTTCCTGTCTCCTTTTGAGACTGCAGTTCAGCGGGTGTAAAAACAGGGCCAGGTGACAAAGCTTGTGGATGTAGATTTTTAGTGGAATGTTTAGTCCCTGTAGGAAATGAATAAATGATTAGTTTGGAATTAAATAACGGAAGTAAGAACTATCAGTGGGAACTTATGAATTGGAGCATATTGGATTTAAAACAAACTTTGGATTTGGGAGGTTATTAAATGTAAAGGAATTTATTATGACTGTTTTAAAGCATAGGAGTACCTAAATATTTGGATTAAAACTTTGTAAAAAAATTTTGAAGACACTATTACTTATTACAAATTGTTTAAAATATTACCAATCATCATCGTTATCCAGATTCTCCTTTTTCCAAGTCCAGCCCAACCAACCGAAAACATGCTCTTTCGCTGGACAGTCCTTACAAATACAACTCTCACATCTGCAACTCTCATGTCTGCAGGGACGTCCGCAGCAACCATGTTGAGGCCAACCCCAGCCGGCGTAACCACACTCGACTACGACAGTCATGACGGCCAGGAGGACAAGGACCAGTATTAATTTCTTCATTTTGATATAACTTAAAAAAAAAATTGTAATTTTATTAATTGTCAGGAGACCCACACCGACAACGACAAGGTCTTCCCTCTCTGAATGCTCACAACGAAATGCTGGATTTGATCCTGTTCAGTGCGGAAATACTGTTCAAATTTTATTTCACATTTTCATTTTTTCCTTCACAGAGTATATTTATATCCGGCAACTGTTTTCTATGTATCACTTTCCCCATAACCGGTTCATTACTCATGTCGGCCCTCGTTGTATACCTATTAGGTAATTATTGATGTTTGTTATCGACATGTACTCCAGAGCAAGGCATGCAATCCAAAAGCCGGTTTATAACAAACCAGGCAGCTTTCACAAACTTTCCTTGTTGTCATCAAGATTCAGGTTCTCAAGAGATTTTGTTTACAAGTTTAATGTCACACCATTTAATTACTATACAGTCAAGGCGTGCTAACAGCAGTAATTACATTAATTGTGCATGTAAGAAGCAATGAACTTGGACACAGCACAGATGTGTACATATAATTAATTAAACAATTAATTATTGTACAAACAATCAATGCTTTCCTTCATAGGTACTTCCCTATAATGAGTGTTTCTCTCAAGTAGGAACCTCATCAGAACGAAATAGGAAATTAAGATCCCAGTATTATTTCTTATGTATCCGCAATCAATAATGAATGAATTAAATAATTTATTATTAAATTAATGATTTTATTAATTCGTGGATTTCTTTTACTTTTCTTGCTGGGATGAATATATATAAATTTTATTTATTTCAATAAATATTCCATTAATATTTACAATTATTATTTTATCGAAAAACTAACGGGCTAAAATAAATATTTGGTCTTAAATTGTGCGTGGTATTCTTTTTGTTTCTCTTGGGTTCTTTTCTGGGCTCCCTGTTCCTTCCAAATGTTTTTAGGGCGTTCGTTCAGGCTGGTGATATGCAATGCTTCATAATTTAAAAATCAATGCAATTTTTTAACTAAAATTAAACAACGCTTCCAAATGAGATTATAAAAGTATTTTGTACATATTTCAATATGTGGGTATAAATGTTTTTTGCTTTAATCTTTAAATAAAATTACCCTAACTAAGAACCGTCGCCAGTTGTTGTGGAAGTTGTGGAGCCCTTTGTGGTAGGTGTGGTAGGCATAGTCTCTGTCGTGGTGGTCATCTGAGTTGAGGTGGTCATCTGAGGAGTTGTGGTCATTGGAGTTGAGGTGGTCATCTGCGTAGTGGTAGTCATCTGACTAGTGGTAGACATCTCAGTGACAGTAGTCGTGGTCATGTCAATCTCAGTAGTATTGGTCACCCCAATGTCAGTAGTGGTGGTCACCTCAGTAGTGGTCCGAGGTCTCCTGGAAGTTAAAACTGGGTAAGGGGGTAGGGGCATTGGGACGACGACAGGCCCCCCTGGCTTTGACCTGTCCACTGGAGTCAAGTTAATAGGAGGGGGGAAGAAAAAATAAATCAAGGGTATATTCCCATTAGAGATTCCCGGCAGGAAGCAGATGAACGGTTGAAGCATAATTCCAGCATTTTGTCCTCGCTCGCACATCCCTTCAGCCCAAGAACAAATTTCAAATCAAAAATCATTTACACACTTCCCCATGCAAAATCACAACTTTAAAACTATTCTATTTATCTTGTTTTACCACGGAACTGGAGTTGAACGGACGGGAGTATAAAAATGATACCGAAAAACGATGAAAAGGATATACTGAGCATTTTTGCACTTTGCAGAAATTCTAGCTAAAATTTTATCCTGCTTGAATATATGTATGCCCCTGAAGGTATGTATTCCTACATACAGTACGCTAATAATAAGGCTACGAGAAAAGTCATAGATTGCACTAATGACAGAATTAAGAATTTTTATTGTATGTACGAATTTCTACATTTAAGAATTAATACAAGATCCTACCCAATGGACAGGAGAAAGATCAATGAACTACTACATTCACATAATCGCTCTTTTTAAAATCATAAAATTTGACCCATATTTAATCTTAATGTTGGAAATTGAAGTTAAAGCTTCTTTTATTGAGCCCTAAAGAGAAGAATAATGTAAATTGGACTGTGACTATATGTGAACCTTTTATTATGACAGAAGTTCGTCACGACTCACAACACAATTCATAACCTGAATTTTCACGCACTTACCCTGCTCTACAAATGCGTTATATCGTTGAGTTTCTCTGTTGTTAAAAATTCAGTCATTTGGAAACGATAGCAACTTTGAAATAGAATATTATTGCTATTTCCGATTCCCTATAAAAGCTTTTCCAAAAATTCCTGAAAAGATTTTCAGAAAAATATAATATCAATGAATAACATTTTTTTTAAATACCCACAAAAAATAGATTATGATTCATCAGAAAAATAAATAATGAATAACAAAAAAATTATTGTTATTACAATAAAACCGTCAATATACAAAACACATATGAGGGAAGAAAACTGAGATGCAATGACGAATCAAATCTGATAATCAGGCGTAACTTCAAACTAAGTTGGAAGTTCGGCTTCATTAATTTTGTGGATGCATAACATCCATGCATCCGCAAAATTGAAAAATGCGGTATGGATCTCATACCGCATTTTTCCTAGCAATATTGCTTTCTTATAGCAGTTAGCGTTAGCATGAATATAATATAATGAATCATGTAAGTGTAAGTAACTTTCAATCTATATAGAAATAGCTACTTACTACTTTACATAACAATTATCCGAACAAATCAAACAGCAACCTCCAACAATTTTACTTCGAGATTCCGAAAAATGTACATAATGGATGTCAATCTAGGGAAAAATAAAGAAATATTTTTCAAATACTCATGTTAAATTTGTTACACTAAGAAAGAATGTGAATTGGACTTGATTCAACATATTTTCGTATCCATATCCTCTTTTTAATATAAAGGAGCATCAGGAATGGAGTTTAGCCCAACTGTTGTTCCTGTTCTGGAATTTTGGGATTGAAGAGATCATATATGAATTTATGAATTATATAACTGGTGTATTGTGATGATGTGATGACTCAAGAAGCTCAGGACTCAGAATTAAAAAACCAAGTGTCTTATCTTTTGAAATATATATGCGTAAACTTTTTAATGTCACTCAGTGTGAACACTGTGAACGGTCATTTAAAAAATCGTGCTCCAATGAACCAACTCCATTGTGTGTATTGCATTTGTATACAAATGCCTCTAACCGAGCCTAAATAGTTTCCTCCGAATGCCCGAAACGAAGGGTTCATATGCTTGGGACAAAAGCAAGGCTTCCGTACCAAAGGCTAAATCACCCATGTCCAGTCGGAGGAGATCTCCTGGAAGGAACGACTCAGATGCCCGACGGAAATCTAGCCGTCGAAGATCCAGTAGACGAAGTAGAAGGTCAAAAGACCGACGACGATCCAGCAGAGAGAGTCGGAGTTCCCGAGAGTACCGTCAAAGACCCAGCAAGAAGTCCAGAGGTCGTCGGAGATCCAGTCAGAGAAAGTCCAGAGATCGTCGAAAATCGGAAAGTCCCCGACGGGAAGATTCTCAAAGGATGACCAACCCCCCCGAAGACCCCCCGAAAAGGTCCATCTCAAAAGTGAAGGTTTGGCAAGTTGATAAAAGATTCTCTAAAGGGAACTCAAACAATAAAAAGAGCTGGCAAGCCGTTCCCCCAACTCCTGCTGACACAAATAATCAAATTAAAAACCGGAAGTCCAGACCCTCCCAGAATCAAGCAATGATGGAACAACAGCGGAGATTAACTCCTGCCCTCAATAACACCAACTTCAACACCATCGAGGAAGATGAGGAGGATGATGATTCCGACTCCGATGATCCTTTAAATCTTCCCAAAAACCCTGAAATATACATGTACCAACAGCTGCCCCTGGAACCGGAAGTTAAGAAATTCAGGCCTGGTTGTACTTGCAGCGCTGCAGGACGTCTCTCTTGCTGGTGTAAACTTCTGGCGTATTTAGAAATTGTGAGTTTTGATCCCCCCCAAACAAAATCCTGTAACATTTCTTAATCATTTCGATTTCATACAATTACTTAATTTATTAACGCAGTTTCAGTTGCAGAAAGAATGACGTACGTTTTAAATCAGTAGAACTTGTTCTCTTGTAGTTTGTAGGTATCAATCTGGTCATCTTTAAAGTTACTGTCATCTTGACTCATCCAGTAAGGCAACAAGTGAGGGAAGGTACATGTGAATACATAACTACCATCTGATGGTATCTAAATTATTCCATATTTTATTGAAGCAAAAAAAAAAGTGTCTGTACTATTTTTTTTACAGTGGGTGAAACAGTTGATTCTTTGGAGCTAGCAGCCTACAGCGTGATTACATTTGGTGGTTTGATTTTGTTAATGGGAGCTGGATGTGTAAGTTGAAGACCTTATATTTACAACCTTTTTTTATTGAAAGACCTCCGTATTTCCCGTTATACATAAAAGTAGGGGATATGATTTCTATATTTGTCGGATCAGGGATTTTTGTATGGTCATTCCTATAGCTCGTATAATATTGAGAAATTTATTTTTGCTTCCAGCGGTTGAAGATGTTCTGTTTGCTGCATGTGATCATGGTACTCTTGGGGATGCTCACCATGATAGTTACCATTGTACTTTATATGTTGTACAAAGTTCCGATTGAATCCGAGGAGCCGGAACTCGACGGGGTTTGGTGGTTCCTGGAGTTTGTCAAAATCTGCTGGTTATGGTTACTCTTGTGGTCAGCCCTCCTGTCTTTGTTGCTGTTCCTCCGGATCCGTCAGACGGACCGGATGAATGTGGTCAAACCCATGGAGTTTACCGTTTCCCCCCAAACTTACATGAGTAAAGTAGAGATTTTTCTGAATGTGTGATCTGATGACGGAGTCATCTTTCGGTGTATAGTTATTGTTTTTTATTTATTGTACTTATACATCCATTCTGTCACAGTATACTTTTTTCCCTATAGTACAATTAAAAAGATTTCTGCTCCTTCTACATTTAAGTAAGTACTTGCCATTGTGTTTTTTGTATTTTATAAGCACAGGGACAATGTTCTTTGAAGCCAGAGCAAAAACCAGTTTTTTATAATAATTCTTGATGGAGTCATGTATAATTTTTATTCGCTTATCATATCCTTGTTTCTTTTTATTAATCCATTTAATTTTGCGGTTCGAATGACTTTTGCATACAGGCAAATCTCACTACAACGTTACCCCGTTGATATAAATTGAGCGGGGGTTTTAGGGGCATTGAGCAACAAATATATAGAAATGCACTCGTAACTTTTTGCTTGTTTTTTATTCGTTAAATGGAGAATTTCGTTCAAAGGTCAGTAAGTAATGGGAGTAAGTGTTGTGATAGGGAGAGTCAATTCAATGGGAGTCAACTGTAGTGTATGGAATAAATGATAGAAATTCTTCTAGAATTTCTAAATACTCGCATTTATTTACTTCCCATGTTTTCCCTTACGGCTCAAGGCATCTTTCCCAAGAACAGTTCACACGGGGCGGGGTGAGTAAATGCTAATGCGATGATTGTAATTCGATTAATTAGAGCTACAGGAAAGGAATATCTTGAAATTAATTCAGTCCTTCCCATCCCCATGTGTTCTTAATTTCCAGTTCTCGCATTTTCCCCTCAGCTGTAGCTAATTGGGAGCTTTACCCAAAACGTAGTTTTATTACGATCTTACGAACACAGGACATGACATGTGTCTTCCCTATCTTGACTCTTGACTATAAATGTACGGCTCGTAATCTCGTCAAAGGCATGTATTCCATGCACAAATAGATATTCCCAGGATTAATAGGAAGCAATGCCTTTTCCCGTGGAATTATGCGGCTGTTGTTTGCTGGGAGAGTCGTGTTGCCCATCTGCTAACAGGAACAATAACAATTCTCAGGATTACAAAAAATTGTAGCGTCTGGTACAATGCCAACTACAATGCAGAAAATAACTGTAGACCGAAACCAATAAAAACAACGAAATATTGTTTCAGTAATTTCGTCAGTACTTGATTCATATTACTTATACCCATTGCTTGGAAAAGTTCGAACTGAAATTCCAATAACTCAATCCCGTAACCACATTTATTACTACTTACAATTAATAGCAGCATTTTCTATTTTTACGTAGTGTTTTTCATACTATAAACCTTTTAGCCTACAAAAAAGGCAAAACTTCCTTAATAGCTCACAAAAATTCGAGCCGACAAAGGTGACGTTACACTGAGCGACTCTGTGTAGGTACATTTAAAACAATATCTCGTTATATTTTCCTATTCAGTTAATACGGGTGCAGTGAGGGTGCCAGTTAGTCTGGTCGGTTCCAGATTTTATGAAACCGGTCCGATCCGAAGCGTAGACCTGACCAGACCAAAGACCATAGTCCAGAACAGTTTTAAATAAAATAAAATAACCGGATCTTATTTTGCGAATTCTTTACTATGTAACCTGAAATAATTTTTTTTAGATATTCCAAGTAATTTCTAGAAAACATGTTTTTTTTTATTTTGCATACTTCAAGTTCCATGGTCCTCTGGTCTAGTCTTGATATTGGGACAATTAAATCACGAATGGTATCCAGTACCAGACTGCACCACATACATTAGAATTCAGTACCACACCGGAACAGATCATTAAAATCTAGAAACAGACCGGGCGAAACCATTAAAGTTTAGAACCAGGCAGGCTTAGATCATCAAAATCTAGAACTAGACCGGACCACACAATTAGAATCTACAGCCGGATCAGACAGAACCATCAAAATCTAGAACCAAACCGGACCACGTCACTAGAATCTAGAGCCCGCTCGGATCAGACCATCATGATCTAAAACCAGACAGAACCACGCCATTAGAATCTAGAGCCAGCTCGGATCATACCTTCAAAATCTAGAGCCAGACCGGTCCAGAACATCAAAATCTAGACCCAGATCGGATCAGACCATAAAAATCTAGACCCAGACCGGTCCAGAACATCAAAATCTAGACCCAGACCGAATCAGACAATAAAAATCTAGACCCAAACCGGGCAAGACTTTCAAGCTCTTAAACCAGACCTGACCACGCCATTAGAATCAGATCCATCCCTGACCAGACCATTATTACACCAATAAAATTGAGCACCAGACCAAAGTTTGCCCATTAAAATCTATTTCCAACCAAATATTCGACCATTACAAACCCCACCTCTTGCATCCCCACACTAAATTCAACCCTCCTGCTCAAAAAATTCCTTACAACAAAAGCATGAATTTCATTAACTGTCCAAATCTTTATCTATAATTACACGTATTTAAACCCACAAAAATCTCCTGCGTTTTCCTTTTATAGCCCTATTGTACAAACGGATTCCTCATAAAAATCCTCTACTCCAATCCCATAGTCGTGAAAAGTGTGAATAAAACATACACACTCGTCCTAAAACTTGTAATAAAATCAAAAATAACATTCATTAGCTTCACACTATCCAGACTGTTCTTGTTCCATTTCGTCCCCCGAGCAAAACAATCAAAAACAATAACAGCACTAAAATCCCCCATCCGACCCATCTACTGCCCAAATCCCAAACTACCGTAACCCTGAACATCATACAAGTATCCTAGTGCAATGCTTCTGAACTTCATCCAGGAATCCCCTCTCCTCCGAGCACTCCGTCCGAATGCGTCAGCTTAGCTGGAAGTGAAGGGGACGGGAGAGCGAGGAGAGCATGTGAAGTGTGGAAACAACGCCTCTCCTTCCAACGACTTCCACGATTCCCATGGTTTCTATAATTAACAAATACAAGGAAAGGAGAGACTCACAAAAGAAGGACGAGTTGTTTGGTCTCTGAAGGAATCGACGACGCTGCTCCGCCGCTCCGACCGCGTCTCTATTAAATAATAATTCCTTGTGGGAATTACTTACTTATTACTCCTTCAACTTTATAAATAGCTTAAAGCTAGTTAACTTATATATTTGTGTTGTTCCGTAACCTTTGCAGAGTTGAGTGTATGTGTGTGTGTGTGTGTTGATTCACCTCATAAGCAAGAAAGAGTCACTATCAAATAAAATTGTTTATTTTCAATTGAATTGTCGTCGTGGA
Organism: Allacma fusca; assembly: GCA_947179485.1. NCBI lineage: Eukaryota > Metazoa > Arthropoda > Collembola > Symphypleona > Sminthuridae > Allacma > Allacma fusca. The sequence continues at coordinate 33,718,449 of OX359246.1, forward strand.
GTATTGTTGGTGAAATATAGTCATTAAAAAAAATTATTTCCTCGCTCTCGTATTTAATTATCCCCCGTGTCATCCAGAGACGGGAGAGGATTTTTACACGTCATCCAATTTAACTTCACATTGAATGTGCCCTGGCCCGGAGTCAACTCCTGTATTTTCTTGAAATAATTCTCCATTTGTGTTGAGAGAGAGAAAGAGAGAGAGAGAGGAAGGAAGGAAGCTATTAATTGGAATTTTATAATTCATTTCTTTAACTGGAGGGATCACATCCGAACATGGCTGACAGAAGGGTAAGGAATTTTTATTTTAATATGAGTTGTGAGCCTTTTCTTGGGCTATATGGCTATGGAGGATTATATATTATTGTCGTTCATTTTTTGTTGTTGGCATTGGCAACAATCAGCTTCTTTTTCGTCTCAAGTCTCAAGGTTGTTGTGTCCTGAGAGGTATTGCTCGCGATTGGTGGTTCTTTGTTAAGTTTTGTGGTTGAGAGTTATGTTCGTGAGTGAGTTGAGTGTTTGAAGATGAAATGTTAAGTAATTTTTGTTACTTCGTAAGAAGTTGGGTAAGAATAGTGGTTGGAATTTTATTTCAGCGGGGTTCTTGAACGAGTTTGTGGTTGTTTTTGTTTTTTTAGAGATTATTATTTGAGGTGTTGTTTTAGAATTTTGGTAAATATCATGTAAGTAATAGTTGGGGTTGTGTGGGGGTTGAGGGGAAGGGGCATATGATGGGGGGGATGATTGTTTGTAATATGAGAGTTTAATTGGATTTGTTTGTGAATTCCAGGGTTATGATGATTTAGACCGGGGAATGCGTCAAGGTTCAATGTCACCAAGACCGAACTTGAGCCCGCGGGAGCGTCACCACGAGCGATCCCGTTCGGGCTCAAGACACCGTCGAAGCTACACGCGCTCCCGGTCTAGGTCCCCTTCTAGGAAGAAGTACAGCAGCAGCAGCCGCCGCTCCTACAGGTCTAGGTCCCGGAGTCGTGGCCGGGACCATAGACGAAGCCGTTCGAAGAGCCCGATGTCTTCCCGCCGGAGGCACCAAGGCAGCCGGGTACCTCCTAATCATGTGAAAATTACAGCGATGTCGAGACAAACCTCGAATCGTATTCTTTATTTTTTGATTATCCACACTACTGACTCAGTTCATTCAGTAGAGAACAGTTGGACCGAGTGACCGATGTGGATTTTTTTGACTATTTCCAGGATAACCCATCTCCGAATAAATGTTTGGGAGTTTTTGGACTGAGCTTGAGAACCACTGAGCGTGACTTGAGAGATGTATTCTCTCGCTATGGACCCATTGAGGAGTGCACGGTTGTTATTGATGCCCAGGTAAGGTTCTTTTAGTGGGTTTTCTTAATTGGATTGAAGCTTGTCAGTTCCAACTTATTTTTAGATCCTTGTAATTGGATTTTTTGGGTGGTAATTATGTAGGGGATTATTATTTTCATTCTTTCTTGTTCTTTTTTGCTTTGCAGACGGGTCGTTCCCGAGGGTTTTCCTTCATTTACTTTGAGTCTATGGAAGATGCCAAGGCTGCTAAGGAGTCTTGCAATGGGATTGAAATTGATGGTAGACGGATCAGAGTGGACTTCTCTATTACACAAAGAGCTCACACTCCAACACCTGGCATCTATATGGGCAAACCCACGTAAAACCTTTTGTTGAGCTTTCATTTTAAAACTGAAGCGCAGTAGTCATTATTCAATTATAATAATTTGTGTAGAGTTATTTCAACTGAAGTAATTTACAGTGCCAGTTCGTTTTAACTATTGTGTGTGTATTTTTAATAACTTGTAAGGGGAAGTTAAGTATTCTGATTTTAATTTGTGTTTTATACGAAATGTCTTGTTTTTGCAGGGTTGATCGGGGTTATGGTGGAGGCGGTGGAGGGGGAGGTGGAGGACGTCGGCGCCGAGATGACTACAGGGGCTACCGACGCTCTCCCTCTCCATACTACAGTCGTCGTCGTTCCCGTCACTCCCGGTCAAGATCATACTCCCCCCGTAAGTACTACTGAGCGTCCCTTTAAAATGCTCACTTTAAAAGAAAGTCTCTTTTAACTATATATTAGTAAAAAAAATAAGAACTACAACTTTTGGAGAGTTAATTTAGGCATTGCACACATTATACTACATTTACCCAAATAGCTTGTCGTATGTTGTTATTGTTGATAAAAGAAACAAACTTCCTTTTCCTTAATAAGTCTGTCTCTCCTGCTGTAAAGTTTTGTTTGTTGATGATTGTTACTATTATTTACTTTTCCACATACTTCCCCTTAAGAAATACCAAGACATACACCTATACATGATAATTAAAACAATTTTATGATTATGAATAGTGAATCCAAGAGATACTTGTAGAAGGCTGTATAAATATACTAGCACGATAGAGGAATTTTCCCCATTTGAGTTTTATCTCTCTCTCTCATGATATATTATGTGTATATTTGAATAAAATTATTAATTGATTGGTTATTAATTAATTGCTGTTCAGATATCGTGAAGAATTAAGTCGTTCAAGTCTCTCGTTTTACAAGACAAATAGAACAAAGTTTTGCACAAACACACAAAAGTCACTCAAGTTTTGTGTAGAGAAAATTCAAGAAGGCGCATCCACTCAAAAAAGAATAGGCTGCAACTTTATTTGCAAGCATCTGTCAGTGTCGCTCGCTCGTTCCTTCGTTCGTTCGCACATTCAAATGCTCAATCTGAACAGTCGTCGCAAGTTTATGAAACAATTTGTCTCTGCATCCTCTATGGAGCCCACCTTGTCTCAGGGGAGAAGGCAAGTTTGCCTGAATGATCAAAAAGGGTACTAAATAAGAACACGCTAACTTGATTTTAGTAAGAAAACAGAATTGCAAGCTTCAACAGAAGAGCTCTCCCTATATGTACCAATAATTAACCATTACTTCTAATTTTAACTACTCTTCAACCTCAACACCTTTTATTAGTTACCCTTGCATATCATCCCAGCCTGAGCTAATTTTGTCTCCCTCTAACTACCATTTTTCCTTTTAAATCCGTGTATTTATTTTTTTAAGATAACTAATTTTTCGGGGAAAATTGAAAATAGTTGTAAAAAGAAAACCTGCGCGCAAAATAAGGGAAGAGAAGAAGTGTTGCAAGTTGTAAAACATTGGTGGGCAAGACTTGTAAACGAATTAAGAATGGAAATGAGAAGCAAGAAAATGACTGAGATATCATTAAGAAGGAAAAAAATAGTGCGAAAAATTTGGGAAATTTAGAAGGGCAAGTCATCAAATTTTTAAAACCCTGTAAGCATATCGCATTTTTGAACGTGGAACACTTCATAGCATAGAACATTCAAGATGGACCGTGGAAAATGGTAAGTTGACAATGAAAACAATTGAATGGCATACAAATGCTTATTGCCTATTCTCGGGAAAAATGATATGAAAATATTGGTGGTGGTTCCATATGTAAAATTATGTAGTTTATATGCATCATTGTGTTCGTCGTATCACTGTCATACGAATTATATTATATGAATTTCTAGAGTTAAGATAAACAAGCTCAAGAGTCTTCAATAAGGGCAGGCCTGAAATTCACATTCAAGTCCACAACTCCGAGGTTTACAGACCTAATCTCATACGTTACCAAGATCGATTACTATAGAGTATACGTATGTATCTCCACTTTGCTGTTTGATTAGCATGTAATTTGTGTTCCATCATCGGTCGTATGTTCTCCTGGCTCAACTCCTTTGCTGGCAAGGATCACAAGACTATATGTATTTACTTTGTGTGGATCACGGGACTATTGTATTTATTGCGACATGAAGGAGCAAGCAGCTGGATAGTAGTATTTTTATTACTAGTTGTTGGTATCTACTACACATTTGCATGTTATCCTACCACACTATGTCACACGACATTGTGTAAATATAATTATCCCTTGAAAGACGATTCCTGGCATGGAGGAGTGGAGGAATTTGATTTGGTGTGCACGAGTTCAGGGAAACCTTGTGGAGCTCAATGTGTAGGATTTAGGCAATCGGTTTGGACAGCGGAGGAGAGTATAATGAGCTGATAATTATTGGATTGATAAAGGTGTTACAAGGTTGCTGGAATCAAGTGACTACAGTATCGTAACCACAACTTTGCAGGATATGTTGCAGCCAACTCTAACTCATTTTCAGTTGGATGTTACTCATACTGGTTCATTCGATGGTGAGTATATTTAGCAAAAAGCCAATTATTGTTTGGAATAATTTCTTTAATGTGATTAGTTTCGGCGAAAATACTTCAATCTTCCAACCTCAAACAGAAAAGTTTGTTGGTGACTGAATTAGGAATGCTGGTGCACATTTCGATTGATAATTATTATGTTATTTCCTCTTGCATATGTACATATTATGCATTTTAAATCTACTTATTAATTTGCAGACTTTTTCTGGAGTTACACTATGTAGGAGTTGGTCTGTTATTGAGCTTAAGCACTCACAAGCTGGCATGAGTCATTGATGCCGTACCTTAACTGCGGTCCTTATATATGAAATATTTCAAGCATTCAGTTTCAGTAATTATTTATTTGTAGTTTTGTCTCAACAAATTGAATTTGTTGCAAGGCTTAAAATAACTCAATATACATTTGATCACACATTGGCGACTTACATTTCCATTGAGTGCTAAGTCATAACTCCAATCAAATGAACAGTATAGAAATGATGACGCTTTTAAGAGCAGTGGGGGGACGAAGAAATTTCAAGGAGAATGTGGATCACTTGAAGCACCGTCAAAAGCCCCATATTTAGCAAGGGCATTGCTCTGCTACGAATTGTGATGGATGAAACGATGCTTTAATGACTTTTGCAGGTCTGGTTTTCTGTAGTCGTCAATTCGGATCGAGTTCATACACAAATGTCCCCAGTTCCAGTTTTGCCAGCTGCGTCGACAACCTTACACATGGTTGTCTTCGTTGTATTTTATCCTTTGTCATGTGTGCACACATCTCTGATTGTGAGGACATGTTCGGAGGGGTGACCATTGAGATTTTACTCAAATGCGTTGTTAACATCGCATTAAAACTATAGTATATTCATATCAGTCCTATACACAGATGAGGTGCACACGTGTACGCAAATGCACCTGGTGAAGGAATAATGTACGCACTTTTCACTGGATATCACTTTGATGTTCATTGTTGTCACAAATAGAAGTCTGTCCATGTATTATTTTCTTCCCTGCGTTCCTTTTGCTCGTATCGAGTCAAAATCTGTACGTCTTAGCATGGCTGATACAGCAAACATTTTCGGTTGCATTACTATTTTAGGGGAGCATTCTCTGAAATGACTAGCACTGCTTTAGAGGTAATTACCAGCACGTTAAAGTTTCGCATATTCGGGGTATCTGAAAGCCACCATAAAATAGGGTGCAACCAGAACCACCTGGAATAAATGTAAACACATTTGTTCCAGGAAAACGTACAGGTGTGCGTGCCTTCTAATTTGTAGGGAAATACCTCTAATAAGGGTGGAATTCGGATTAAATATTGCATTCAATAATTATTAGTTTTGACCAAAAACATCTGAGCCAACACCCTAGGGGGAAATCACTCAAACATCGCTGAGTGAGGAATCTAATTTTAAGTGTGTGTGGGCAATCACTTCACTGCATGAAATACGGAAGAAGGAAGTCTATGTACAGACTTGGTCTTTCAAATAGTCTTCGTAATTGTTTACATCCAATAATTTAATTGGTATTCAACTGGTTCCTTGATAAAATATAACACGGGGAAAACAATTGTGTCCACAGTTTTGCTATATGTGCTAAAGTTCCTGATCAAAAATATGAGCTGACTCAGATGTCTTCCAAAGTGAACATTATTTTAACTGCTGCAATTAGTTTCATATTTTTGGCAAACATTGCAAATTGCAATAATGGTCATGTTCACTTTAGTCCTCTGCCAATTTCCTCACTATATTTTTGCTTGTTGATGATATCTGGCTGGAGTGTATAGTCTGTGTCACAGTGGCAGGTTATAATTTGCTGACGCTAATTTGTTTTCAAGATATATTATTATATTGCTATTTACCTGCATGCTGTATACATAATAAGTTTGTAGCTGTAGTACCTTTTGTATGACCAATATGGTACATCTGTTGTGTATCTTATACATAAGTATAATACTATATAATAATAATATGAAATTGTATATGTCTAGTAATATTTTTTGTAAACCGTAGGAGAATGTATCACAAATAATCCAAGCTCTGCTACAGAGCATCAAAGACCCTGTGCATACACTTATAGTAGATCAGATACGAAATAAAGTACGAGCAAGTAGGAAATTGATGGACGTTATAATTCTTCACAACAAGAGCCATGCGTCTTTCCCTTTGCCAAAAGCAAAATTAATGACATGCTCTCCCGTTCCAGTGACTTTTGCCCGGAAAGGAACAGTCGACAGCATTGAGGTTACAGATTTACTCCCATTCGCACACTCTCCCCCTTTTCCCATCCATAGTTCATTTTGCTACTTTTATACAAGGCTTATTCGACCATGTCATCAAAATTACATACTGAGATCTAAAAAATATACCCTATTATTATTACATACCTTTGAATAAATCCTTACATTTTCACAAGAATATAAATTATCAAACATTTTAGAAAATAATTTGAAAACATCACACACTAGTAAAATCACCCATTAAAAATGTGCCACTTAGATACCACTGGTTCATACGAAAAATAATAATATATAGAATGAGTGAGATACTGAAAGTGAAAGGGAGTGAGAAAACTATTCACAAACACCAATTTAAATTCCCACTGAAAAAAATCCCTAAAGAATCATCTCAACCGGGATGTCCCTACACCTCTGGAGAGGCTACTTTGGAGATCCGGGACGCAGAGAATTGTGAGATTTCTCATTTGCATATGAGTACCAACTACATCCGGATCAGTGGACGGTTCATTTCAGAAAACAACAAGGAATTTCTCTGGGATGCTACGCTAACCCAGGAGCAAGAAGAGGCCCATCAACAGGATAATAAGAGGGTAGTCTCAGAGTGCCCCGGCTACAGCTACAGAGCCCGGAGCCGAACTGCCACCCTTCAGCCGCACCAAGTCATGCTGCAGTACCTGGATGATAAGACTAGGACAGACACTAAATGGACTCATTAAAGGCCCGAGATAGTGACATCCGTCGGGGAGAATTAATGGAGAAATCGTCAGCTGGCACCCGCTCCTCCACTTTATCCCATAACCTAAAGTAATGACATTCGAGTGCGGGACCGGGACGCTCTATGTACCTCCGTCCTTTTGTGCCCGGCTCAAAGGTGTGCTTGGATGCGGTAATGAAAAGCAGCGGGTGAAAAGCCACTTTGTAAGAGCTTCTCCAACTTGTTTTCTCTATCTCTATTTCTAATATAAATCGTGTCTGAGTACTAGAAGCCGCAGTGTATGTACGTATATGTGTAAGTACATACTTGTTGTTGGGGTCTTTTGTGGCGTTAAAACCCTTTATGACTCTCTCTCGCGCCGTCCTTTCCTCACGCCACTCATTTCCTGTCTGTGTGTTTCCAGGGCTGACTCCGGGAAAGTGATGGAACATTTTCTACTAACGAACCAACTTCTAACACCGTTATTCCTCCTCATTTATAGGTCAATATTACGAAGCACCCCAGAGCTCCGCCATCAGTATTAATTTTCTCACGGAGGAATGAATAGCTACACATGAAGTATCCTGACATTATGTACATATGGCTGCCTGTATATGTAAGTATACATATAATTATGTTTGTGCATATTCCGGAATAAAAACGTGAAACTATATAGCGAGACATAATTAGAGACATCGCAAGGTCAAACTTCTGAATACAAAAGTCTGACTCACAGGAATATTCTCACCTTCCTTTGAGCGAATACCCTAGCAACATTAAAACAATTGAAAATAATTTTTAAGATCAATGATCTTAAAAGTAACAGTGGGAAGAATTAATATTAACACATTTTGAATAAATAATAAAATTATTATTGTTACATTATGGAATTTAATAAATTCAATGCTATTTTATTTCTGACAACGTCCATCCACTCTTCATTCCCTTCAAAGCTAAATGCTAATGCTATGCTAAGTGCTAATACTGTTTAACTGTTTACTTTACTGCTCTATCTATGATAGAGCAATAATAATTGACTTGTGTGGTAATTATAAGATACGTTTAATTATATATAAAGTTTACAACGCACGTCATCACATTAAGCATGTTTGTAATGAAATAGAAATAGGAAAGGACAGCAAAGCTACTTATTTTAAAATCAAGCATTAAAATATTCATCGGGTAAGAAATCTGGAAATATCACTGCTAATCTTCTTACTAGTGCTCATACTGCTCATGTATCTTGTTTACTTGGTACGAGTACAAACAAGAATAACTTGTATTTTGTAGAATTGTGTTTGTGTAAAGTTGCATTGATATGAGGTTAGCAATACTAGTAGCAGGAGCTAGTACAATGACAATTGCCTAACTCCGAATACGCCCGACAGAAAAATTCCTGGAGACTGAAACAAAATGCCAGTCTCACAAAATAGTCGTCAGTCCCCAAATGAAAAACAGAACAAGGGAGGAGGACTCCCGAAGTTCAAAAAACCAAACGTACTTTCCAGAAAAAATTCCTCAAGAAAGCAATTTACTACGGAAAAGACGGAAGTAAATAAGGGAAATACAAAGAAAGTCAGTCCTAGTGAAGGCAACACCGCTGGCTCGGCTCTTGCCACCAAGAAAACTCAGCCACAGTCTCACAAAACTGAATCCTCACCCAGAGACTCCATGGAACTGATAGATGAAACTGTAGAGCGGTACTTGTCCGATGAAAGTGACAGTGGCAATGCAAGGAAACTTTCGAAGAAGCAACGGCACAGTACCAAATCTGGCGGGATACACTACGGCCATAATTTCTTCATCAAGGGACAATCCTTTGACGAGGACGCTGATGATGAGCATCATCATCATCGTCATTCCAAATGCTCCATCCAGAAGCGAAAGAAAGGTTTCAATCCTTGCTTCCCTGAAACTGTCATTCCCCGCTCCCTGGATTCCTGGTGTACTTGCATTGGCGTTTGGCATGTTGTAAGACGACGCATTTTTCTTGTAATTTTAATTTATGATATTTGTGAGCATCATACGGTCAGGACCAACCGCTTGAAAATGTCTGAAATGGAATTGTGTAATTAAGTATTTACTTTCAGTTAATGTGAAATATGTGACTTGGGTCATGACGTGAGTGCACAAATCTCACAGCACCCCCAACCTTTTCCATTGACCGTCTTTACTTAGAACCGACAGCATAACACTTATGTTGGTATACATACATAGCTCTATAATTGTAATTATTCTTTAATTGTTTTCCAGATTTTTTCAATTATACGCCTGAGTCTGAGCATTTTATGGGAGCCCGTTCTCACGCCCGCATTCCTGGAATCTGTAGAATATGACCCGATTTTAGTAACAGCGGTTATATTGATAGGACTGAGTGGGATCATTCTTGTATTTAGCGTTTTCTTGGTACGATTAATATTTTTTTCAATAATAATTATTAATCCTCCCCTCTATATTTTAATATTGCAAAATTAGACAAGTAACATATTTAGATAGGTATTTAAACTACTCTGTACATTTTAAGCGCGGCATTTTTACGCACATTCTGAAATTTTCGTAAAGAAGTAATAATGATTGTCTAAAATATTTGACCACAATTCAAAATCACTTCAGTCAAATAGAATACACAGGATTGAACTGAAACTTTACCAGACATGGCGAATACATAATTATTTGTCAAAATTGGTCCAATAGTATTTTCTTGTTGTAGTGTACTAATTGTTCGTGCAGAGTTTCCAATTCCCTTCAAATTTTTAAATTACTTTAAGGGTCAATTTGTAAAGCAAAAAATGTGTTTGAAGATAGCTTCAATGCAAAAGAATGTTTCGCTTAGTAATTGCGTAAATTAAATATTTATTTTTTTGAATAGCGTAACCAGGCACTGGTCATAGGTCACCTAGTGCTGATATCCCTTGCCTTCATACTCCTACTGACTTGGTCGATCCTACTCCTACAAATGACACCGCTGTCGCATACGGAACTGCTGATAACAATTGAGTCCTGTCATATTGTCTACTGCGTATTTATGATCTACCTGGCTATTTGCTCATTGGGGTGGTTGACACAATTGAGAGCCGATGAAGCGAACAAAACCTCTGACTGCTTGTCTTGACCTATTCATCTAGATACATAAACCTTATACAAGCAAAATTAGCAATATGATAACAGGTGACAGTAATTTTCCGTGCTTGAAAATAATTCAGACATGGAGGTTCAGTGGAGGTGATGATGACATTACTATTACTATTGCCCAAGGGAAATCTGTATCTAAGAGGCCTTTTAATAGATGTCACTGCGGTAATATTGACATTCCCACAAAATCGTGAGTAATATTTAAAGCAAATGACATATGACTTAATGTTTGCTCAGTTTTTCCTGGAAACATTTTTGGGGGTATTTGTTGTCAAATAATGAAAATGTTTTGCATCCAGGCATTTAATCACATATATACTGTAAGCCCCTTTGCTTGAGTATTGGCCTTGAACAAACAAATTGTTTGCCATCACTTGATCACTGAATGACTATGCGTGCACTTAAGCATAAATTTGAATGAGTGGATTGGAATTTGATTCCTCATATGTGGACACGGTGTTTTTGTTATTCGGACAGAGACGCGGTATCAGCATTGGCCTGTTTGACGAATGATAAGATTAGGTGTTACGGATACCTTCCCAGCAATTGAGATATGCTTGCCCTACCGTGTATCTCATCCAGTGTCCGTGTTCTACTAACCATTGTGTTAAGGCTAACTGCAGTTTGCATATATTCCTGACAAGTTGATGACTCTCACCCCACTGTCACACTGGTTCTTGACAAAGTCAAACGACTTGGTCCTCAAAAAAAAAGGTGAGCGTTGGTGGTTAGATTATGGGTGAACCTTGGCCTGGGAGAAAAACGAATGAGTACAAGAAAATCCTCAGTCGTTTCTGTAAATTAGGAATTTGGACCATTGCCTACCTTGCCATTTATGCTTGGAATCAACCATATCTCCTGGTAGATGCAAGTCCCTTGGGCAGTACTACGGAGAGGAACGATGAAATCCCTGCACTCAGGAAACAGGATGAGGATAATGAGCCCAACTGCACCCTCCCAGCAAGTACAAATTTCCCCCAAGACATCTTCACGCAAGAGGAACGCCAACAAGGGGGTGTCGTCTTCCATTTCCTGATATCCTTCTACATTTTTTACGCACTTTTACTCATTTGCGATGAATATTTTGTGCCATCTGTGGAAAGCATTTGCAGAGGTTTCTCACTATTTCTTATTCTTATCTTAAACCATTTTGGAATTATTAATTATCTAATGTAGTCGGGCCGCGCTGTGGAACTACATTGAACATGCTTTAATTTACAATATTTTTGATGTTTACCCAGCTGATTTATTATAATGTAAATTAGGGGGATCAAATTTTAAAGTCGTTAATTCCCTTTATGTTTAGAGCTGAAAATTCCCAGCGATGTAGCAGGTGCAACATTTATGGCCGCCTCCACTTCCGCCCCCGAACTCTTCACAAATTTCATGGGAACTTTTGTCACACATGGGGACTTGGGAACTGGGACGATTGTGGGCAGCGCTGTCTTCAATATTTTGTCCGTTGCAACAGTGTGTGGGATCGGCGCAGCATGGACGCTGGAGAAGATAAAGTCCACGGATGGACGGGAGGTAAGTTTTTAAAAAGAAATTACCTTATTTCATATATGAGAGTATGTGAAATTACATTTTAGAAAATAATAATTGATTTGATTTGAAGGGCATACCTCTTGAATGGTGGCCATTGACGAGAGACACATTCTTTTACCTTCTTTCCGTCGGAGTCATTTTTATGGTGATGTGGGACAAGCGCGTGGACTGGTTTGAAGCGCTCTCCATGCTCTTGCTCTATGGTATTTATATCATAGGTATGTACTGATTAAAAATACGTCACATTACCATTAATGTTTATATTGTCAAAAGCATTTGGTTTTAAATTCCATGACATTAATTATATGCTTATTTTTTTGTACAGTTTTGTGTAAAAACTACTGGTTCAAATGCAAAGTTGAGGCTATGATCTTTGGTTGCTCAAAATGCTGCCGCAGTGAAGGAAAGGCCAGGAAGCAACACAAGCGTATTTCAACTGCCATAATCCCCCATTTAGAACATACTCCATTGTTAATAACGGGTATGACATTGGAATTATAATTTGTTTTGTATTCCTGCAGCTCGTACTTTCAACTTTGTTGATTGAGATTTTCAAAAAGAATGGGAATTAACGGACGTATGTACATATGTATGCAAGTGTTATTATTTTTCCTACAGAAAATGAGAAAGGTATCACTCACCGAGCAAAGATTGACGGGGATTCCGAAAGTGAACTGAGTTTATCTTCCAATGACTTTGATGAGCTGCTCATTTCCAAGGCCTTACTCCGATCCGCTTCCTACTGTATTGAGACAAGTGAGTGTTTGTGAAAAAGAAGCTTAAATTTCGGATATAATTGAATTATTCACTAATAGTATGGCACACTTGAAATTTCAGCGGACTGGGACGTCTTCACACTTCCGCTTGGCCAAGGCTGGGTCATTTGGACAGAGTGGATTGTGAGCTGGCCGATTCGGTTTTTACTCCGAATCAGTATTCCGGACTGTAGGGAGTACGAGTATAGAAAATGGTACCCTCTGACTTTAATAATGTGCGTTGTCTGGATTGGAGGCCTTTCTTATATTCTGTCCTGGATGGTGACAATTATTGGTATAAGACTTTGTATATTTTACGGGTTGTTTTTGTATTTACATACTTTGGTCGGAGCTGTTAAAATGGCTAATATGAATTTTGTACCTGTTAAAATATGGAATTCTAAATTATTTGTTTATGACTCTTCAGGAGAAACAATTGGTATCCCGGAATCTGTCTCTGGACTTACATTGCTTGCAGCGGGCACGAGCATTCCGGAGATCTTTTCTTCTGTTATTGTAGCTAGGCAAGGTAAGATTTTTGGTTGAAAACCAGTAAAATTTTGCAAGCTTTGATTTGTACTTGGGATTATTTTATGATGGATACTAATTTCAGTTTTGACACGCATGTTTATTGAAATAGGTCTAGGATCAATGGCATTCAGTAACTCCGTGGGGTCCAATACCTTTGACATTTTGATTTGTTTGGGCTTGCCTTGGTTCTTACAAGGTTGTATCATTGCCTTCGATGAGGTAGACTACATCAAGATTCGGTCCGCAGGCTTGGAATACTCTGTGATGCTAATGGTGGCTACGATGGTAATCCTTTACGTGATCATAGTTGCCAACGGGTTTCTGCTCGACAAGAAAGTCGGATATTCATCTTTAGTGATGTACATTATCTTCATTGTCTTTGCCATTATGTTGGAAATGAACATGTTCTTCCCAGTTAATCTTCCCGTGTGTACCTAATAGTATGTACCTGTGTGTGCGTAGTATCACCAATGACCTCATAGTAAGAGCATTTAATTTTTGTTTTACATTCCGTCTCGTGACAAGGAACCACAAAAATATTTAATGACCAGTGAAATAAAATATTTGAAACTGTTTTATAGTTGTACAAGAGTAAACTGAGAATTTATTTGGTGAAACTGCAAAAATTGGATAATTCACACTTGTCGAGTACATTCCCGAACTAATTGACAAAAATTCATACCGTTGAGATGCCGATATAGCTTGAGTCGATTGTATATGTAATACATATACATAATATATTCATTTGTAGACTGTCGCTCTTGTACTAGCACAACGACTAACGGATTTGTCTCTTCCTTCAATGTATGCAAACGTCAATTCATGAATTATTTTTACGAGTTCGGCACTACTGCTATACAGAAGCATCTTTGCAGTCTGCGCGTTTCATAAACAGATGAATTATCTCTTGATTAGCGGGGTTATGGTCGGATTATGACGGGATTAGCACCGGCTGGCATTCCACTGCGGGATTAACACTTAACTCCGAGTTTTGACCCACATTTGTAAAATAAGGTCAAATTTGTCCCTTTGAGATATGGGGAATTTTATGATGGCAATATGGGGGATATAGGTCATGTCTATAATATGACCCTGTAAGAGAGGAGATCCGAGAATAAGTGTGACTTTAGTACATAAGTGATGAGGAGTTCATTATGTATGTAGTTCTATTACCGTTTGAACTGCTGGATACAGACGAGTTATAAAGATGAGAGCAGTGATGAGTTGACTAGGGGTACTTGTGTGCTTCAGGGGTCAGATTTTTGTAGGAACACGGGAAGATTCTTCCCAGGGAAAAAATATTTCTGGCAGAGAAAATCTCAAAGGGAAGGGATTTATTTTTACGATCAGGGATTTTTAAAATCGTTGATCTTTTCTTTGGCAGGGATTTTCAAATTTGTTGACGTGTTTCAGGGAAATTTGTTAAGCAAACAGGGATTTTTGGCTTGATTGGCCTAATGTGGCAGGGATATCACGTCTTGTGAGGGATTTTGTTTTGCCAACAGGGATTTTGAAAATCGTTGACCTTTTTTTCAGCGGGGATTTTTGAAATCGTTGAGGACCTACCAGCAGGGAGATATAATAGTCAGCAGGGAAATCCAGAAATTATCTTCCAGGGAGATTTACAAAAATCCGACCCCCTGGTTTGCTTTGCTAGGGGTGCTTCAAAAAATTATTATTTCAATATGGCATAATTCCAAAGTATACCTATATATGTGCTATTTTGTAGTGCTTTAGGGTATAATTTATTATTTTCCCAAGGTAATTATGAGGGTAGAGAAAAGAATATGAGTTCTACTATAAACTCAGTTTTTTCGAGTTTTATACTCAAAATTGCAATGGTGTACAAACTGAACATGGTTCAAAAGTTTTGTACGACAAATGAAATGCTGAACTCAAGACACTCACTCCAGTTTCATGAGTTTTGGAAAATGATTAATAGATCTCGTGAACAGTAAAAGCGATGTTACTTACTTTCTAAAAGTCACCCCTCCCCCCAACGTCAGATGTGACGTGATACCAAATTTTTTGAGGTATAATAACCGTTGACAGTAAGTTCTTAACAGGACTACTAGTTACTGACTGGGCATGGAAAAAAAGTCCAATCCTGCCAGCCAAGATGCCAGACAAGAAAATAAGGTTGACAAAAGAAAATAACTTCCTGGGAATTAATTGGGCAGGTTTGGGCAGCTAATAACCTTCCAGGCAACTCTTTAAGGCTGGTAGATACGTTTCCCTTGCATGTTAATGACCAAATTTAATGTTTGTCAACAACTTTAGCACACAGGTAAATTGTGTTATGACAAAATGAATATTTTTAAATTATCACTATCGGCAGTAATAATTGGCGGTATTGTTTCAGTAACGTATAATTATATGTAAGTAGATACACATTTATTTATTTCAAAAAGAAGAACTGCACTCAACTCATAGGGGGATAAGGGTTGGCAATACGTGAGTTGTTAATGTGGAATGAAATGAAACAGAATAATTTGGATCTAATGTTGAAAACATCATATTATTTAATTCAACATTTTTTTATATTTATTTTTATTGCCACAAGACATTGAAAGTGTCATACAATGCCCACAGGTGCAATTGAATTCGTGGCCGTTTTGGTGTAATACAGAATCTTACGAAATCTTTTAGAACATAGGATTTTTTCCTTTGACTGGTAAGGGATGGCACTCAGTATTAAAAACCCAGTTATCTAAGTCAATCAAGTCGTCCGCACTGAACAACAAGTACAGGTACTGCAACATACAAAAAATACAAAGTTTAAAGTAGAGTATATAATGTAAGGGATATTTGGGAAAATATTAGAATAAATATATGAATTTAAGAATTACTTTAAGGGTCTCGGCCAGGAAGAACGTTTGTTGTACATCATCTTGCACAGGCGCACTAGAGTACACGTTCCGTAGCCCTGAGTAGCCACGCCCAGGACCTGCCTTGGAATATTTTTCGATTGCTTGAGCCGCATCCCAGCCCCAGTCCCTATATTTGGGATCTTTTGTGAGACGGTACAAAATGAAGTAGGATTCAATGACTTCAGGTCTTAAAATGTAGTTTTTATCGCCATCATTAACTCCAACAGCCTCGGCGGTATCCGTGAATCGGAAAATCTCTGGCCCTGCATGTAAGGTAAAATTATTGATACATGAAGTTAATAAGTATACCACTTATGCATGTCCCAAAATTGATGGTAACCTTACCAATGTGAGTTTCGGATCGAATATAGGATTCATGACAAGTATTGGTAAAGTTCTGGCCGATTTCCATATCCCGGTCACGATTTCCATCGGCGGGGCTCTTGGGGTCTGTGACAGAGCCCAGTGCAAACATTCCTCCTGCGAAGCATTCCAAATGTGATCCAATATCGTCAATGCGCGCTCCGGACAGTTCTCCGATGTACAACAAGTGGCTTTGTTTAGATACGCGAACTAAATCGTTGGCTACAAAAGCGTCCATGGCCTCGTCGTACATTTGTCTGGCTTGTTGGTCTTGGGTTTGAATCCAAGATTTGAGCAGGTATTCATAAAAACTGTCTGCACCCCCACCCATTGAAATGTGGGCTGAAATTTTGAAAAAACTTCATATTATACCGGTCACGCCTTACAATTAGCAATTAAGAATGCTTAACAATACATAATTACTGTGAATATGAAATAAAATAAATCTGTCGTTTACAAGATACATATCTGCAAGTAGTTACAACTGCAAAACTACGTTATTCAGATTATGTGGCCGCAAAGAAGGAGCTGTACATTGTATGTAGTTTTTCGTTGCATGCTGCAAACTTACTGCTTTGTATACAGCTTATTTAAGTTGTTAACATAACACGTAGATACATATGCACTTTTGCTACAATCAATAGAGCGCTTATTCATTATACAGTGTACTCACATTATATGAGACTGTCCAAAGAGAATATTTTCTCCATAGTAGCAAAACTAGTTGCGCATCCATAGCTACTGCTAGCTACCATACCTTCAACAATTGTATGGTGTTCAACAAGAATGTCGTCGTCGAAGACACAAAATGATCCACACGCTGTATACAAAATAGCATGCAGAATGCAGATCATTTTGCAACACCAATGTAAATGACGACATGCGACATTGTGGCACTATTTGAGGGTACAAGAGATCCTCTTTTAGATTATTGTACATTCTACTTTATTGAAAATACTATTTCTTACTATCAGCAAATCTTCCCGTTTGTGTATTAACTTTGTTAGGGTACAGTCCATTTGGCTTCTCTAGGTTCCATAAGTTTTGCCGAATTTTGTCGACTTTTTCGGCATAAATTGGATTGCCAGTTACTTCCGAGAGGTATAAAAATTCAAGATGGAGAGTACCCAAAGCAGCCATAGATATTGTCTCCCCTCGGTTAGTTTCCTGGATTTAACGAAATAATCCTAATGAATTTTGGGCCCTTCCATTATTAACGTATTATATTGTTAGTGTATTACCCCCGTAGCGGGATTGATTTGTCCGTAAGGAAACCCGCTTGGAGTGTCAAATGCTGGAAGTAGAAGTTGACCCACAGCATTCGCTTGGTCCAAGTAGAGGTCATCGCGGGTTAACGCATAGGCTGTTAAGAACCCTCCCACAATTCGAATGTTTGTTTCAAACAGAGATACAGAAGTGTTCTGGAAATAATTAAGTTCTTGTATAGGCTTTGCAATTTTGTCAGTGGCAAGTGGCAACTACATATATGTTTGCTAAGGTTCGTTCGTAGGACCCGGAGATAGAGGTAATGACTGTCAATGGCTTTTTTATTTCTCCAATCTACAGGTCAATCAATGAGGAGACCTTGCTCCCATCAAACCCATAGACATACATATATGGCTGCACGTATAGTATTTATCAAGGTTAAAGATAGTGTTTGAATGATCAAAAATTACCACAGTTTTAAAGTCAAAGTTTTCGGCAACCCAGTTTCTGCCCTTGATATACTCTTCATAAAATCCCATAATGAATAAAGTGTCCAGAGAGTCAATGATTGTTGCTCCAATTTTTGAGTCACCGTAGATACCCCCATCTTGACCGGTTTGGCTAATGGGTTTTAGTTCATTCTCACCCCAAGCATAGCGCACATAATCGTCCCAGGCGTCTTTCATCATCTACATACATACGTAATATGTAGCTTTTATATGCATCGTATGCTGTAAAACAATCAGAGGTGTCCATTTGAAAACACCTTCGTTCATCCTTCAGAAGGAGAACCGTTTACAATTACCCGTTCCTTCATCGTTCCGTAAAATGAAGCCTTCTGAATGTTTATCCTTCCTTCGCCCTTCCTTCATTCAAAACCATGCTATAATCCTTCCTTCAGCCTTCAAAAATTATTTAAATTCCTTCATGCTTCGGGTATCATGCTGCCTTTGTGATATAAATGTTTCAGAATAACGTTAAGCCGACCCGCCAGAAAAATAGTTTTCAGTTGAGTAACGGTGTACGTACGTACATGAACTTAAGTTACGGAAGAATTTTGCCTAAAATATAGTAGATGGAATTGCAAGTTCCAGCGGCGTTCGAAGGCGTAAAAACAACATGTTCCTTCACATTCCATTATTTCTGCAAAGAGCAGAAGCCTTCGTTCAGCCTTCGTTTCCTTTCCAGCCTTCCTTCCCTTCCCTTCATAATTGTCAAAGATAACGCTTCATTCGTTCAAAGAAGCCTTCTCTGAAGGAAATCCTTCGAAGGATGGACACCTCTGAAAACAATATGATTTAAAGGTAGTTTTTTGTCCATCAAGAAATATTTACCTGTTTGACAAACTCCCGTCTCTGATTAACCTCGGGGTCGGGATCTTCCCCACCCTGAGTGACCAGCAGACCTGGTTGGGGACTTTTTGAGATAACACGAGCCTCATTTAAACAAATGAAGCTGAAAAGGAAAAACCAAAACGTTTTTGTGTCCATTTTTGCTAAGCTGCGGTCAAGAATGTTTCCAAACTAAACCTTACTTGGCATAACCCAAGTAATTATGAGAGCACTTACATTTAGTACAAGTGTGATGCTATCGAATGTACCGGAGCCAATTCTCAAGATGACAGAGATGTGAATGCACTCATCAATAGTCTCATTACTCAAAATATGATATCTAATCTTTTTAAGTGTTGTTTGTCAAAATTATGAGTGAGTGGTAGTAATTAGTTAAACAATGTTGTTTTATCATCTGTCGGTCCAAGTGTTATTCCAAAGTAAAGTAGGCTTTGCAAAGTAGAAAATAAGCGAATCTTATGAATGAGCACGGAGTACTGTGGGAACACTCAGAATCGGAATTATTACAGTTTCTCCGTATAAATTAAGTATACTTTTGCTACCAAGTTCACTCAACTTCTGGATCAGGATATGCATCTAAACCATGAAATCTGTTCTTATTGATAATAACAATTTACCCTTCAAGTGCTCACGAATACAGTACAGGAAAATTGCAATACTTTGAAATTTTGAATTTTATTATTTTCCCTTAAGTGTTGCCATTTTTTCTTTAGGTTGTTAAAACCTTTACGCGTCAGCATGGAACATTACACAAATGAACTTCATTATTTGCAAATATTTAGGCAACACATGTAAATATATCCATCTAATTTTGCTTTCACATTTGACTTCCGAGGAAATTTTCTCTTACATATATTAGAACATAGGATTTTTTCCTTTGACTGGTAAGGGATGGCACTCAGTATTGAAAACCCACTTATCTAGGTCAATCAAGTCGTCCGTACTGAATACCAAGTACAGGTACTGCAAAATAAAAAGGCAAAAAGTTAAAATCAAAGTAGGTACTGTCAACTCTATTTCAGAAAATATAAGAAAATTTGATAAGATTTACTTTAAGGGTCTCGGCCAGGAAAAACGTTTGTTGCACATCGTCTTGCACAGGCGCGCTAGAGTACACGTTCCGTAGCCCTGAGTAGCCACGCCCAGGACCTGCCTTGGAATATTTTTCGATTGATTGAGCCGCATCCCAGGCCCAATCCCTATATTTGGGATCTTTTGTGAGACGGTACAAAATGAAGTAGGATTCAATGACCTCAGGTCTTAGAGTATAATACTTTTCGTTATCATTAACTGCAACAGCCTCGGCGGTATCCGTGAATCGGAAAACTTCCGGTCCTGCAATATACGGTAAAATCATCATTAATATTGCACCAACAGAGTTTTATACAGTCCTAAATCTGTTTGGTAACCTTACCAATGTGAGAATCGGATCGAATATAGGATTCATGACAAGTATTGGTAAAGTTCTGGCCGATTTCCATATCCCGATCACGATTTCCATCGGCGGGGCTCTTAGGGTCTGTGACAGAGCCCAGTGCAAACATTCCTCCTGCGAAGCATTCCAAATGAGATCCAACATCGTCAATGCGCGCTCCGGACAGTTCTCCGATGTACAACAAGTGGCTTTGTTTAGATACGCGAACTAAATCGTTGGCTACAAAAGCGTCCATGGCCTCGTCGTACATTTGTCTGGCTTGTTGGTCTTGGGTTTGAATCCAAGATTTGAGCAGGTATTCATAAAAACTGTCTGCACCCCCACCCATTGATACGTGGGCTGCAAAATTTTTAGTGTGAAATTGTGTATTCTTTTACATTCATAATGTCTAGCATTGTAAACAACCTTAAATTATGCACACATTTTATCCTACACATAAGTATATAAAACTCTGTGTGATAGTTTGGTCTATGATATATGTACGTATGGTTTATTCTTACAATCAGAAAATCTTCCTGTCTGAACGTTAACGGTGTTAGGATAAAGTCCATTTGGTTTCTCAAGGTCCCACAAATTCTGCCGGATTTTGTTAACTTTATCAACGTAAATTGGATTAGCAGTTATTTCCGAGAGGTACTCAAATTCAAGATGGAGCGTTCCCAAGTCAGCCATTGAAGTTGACGAACCGCTACCTACCTAAAATGCAGTGAAATAAAAGTTACCCTATTTTGTAAATACATTTTAAACGCATCATAAATTATAATATAATATATATAATAACGCGTACCCCAGTTGCTGGATTAATCCGATTATAAGGGAAACCACTCGGGGTGTCAAAGGCAGGAAGTAGAAGTTGACCAACAGCATTCGCTTGATCCAAATAGAGATCATCGCGAGTTAACGCATAGGCTGTAAGGAACCCTCCCAAGATTCGAATGTTCGTTTCGAACACAGATACAGAAGTGTTCTGGAAGTCATTTCATGTTTAGCCCATTTAATTCTTGCAGTGTCAACAAAATGGATGTTATATGTTGTATTTATAAGGTTAAAGATAGTGTTTGAATGATCAAAAATTACCACTGTTTTAAAGTCAAAGTTTTCGGCAACCCAGTTTCTGCCCTTTATATACTCTTCATAAAATCCCATAATGAACAAAGTGTCCAGAGAATCAATGATTGTGGCTCCAATTTTTGAGTCACCGTAGATACCCCCATCTTGACCGGTTTGGCTAATAGGCTTCAATTCATTCTCACCCCAAGCATAGCGCACATAATCGTCCCAGGCGTCTTTCATCATCTACATACATACATACATAATATATAGTTTTTATAGGCATCGTATGCTGTAAAAAATATGATTAAGGGTCGTTCAAGGTCAATAAAACAATATTTACCTGTTTGACAAACTCCCGTTTCTGATTAACCTCGGGGTCGGGATCTTCCCCACCCTGAGTGACCAGCAAACCTGGTTGGGGACTTATGGAAATAACACGCGCCTCATTTAAACAAATGAAGCTGAAAAGCAAGAAACAAATAGTTTTTGTGTCCATTTTTGCCTCTGGCTAGTTCAAAGTTGTAACTACGTGGAGTTTGTTACTTGAGAAATCCGAATCCCAGCACTTAAATAGCATTGAAGCCAGCTGCCGTATTGTTATCAAGCAAATGTCATCAGTTTGTCAAATTAATATGATGAATGATGAGAATGTTCAAGTCAACAATCCCATTATTCAAAATACATAATCTAATCTTTTTAAGGGCAATTCGACAGGGTTAAGGGAGTAAACTAGTATAAGTATATATTGCGTTAGTTGAGTGCAGCTTGTTGCACCAATCCTGTTATTATGATCGAACCGATATAATGGAATTATCAATATTCGGAACTTGTGCACGCTAAACGCTAATGCTTCTACACTATTTCACGTAGCACAAGATGGATTTCACCAACATAATTATATGGTGGGGTTACGGTTAGCAATAAAATCTGGATTTAAGGAAATGGGCTTTTAAAGAAAATTCTTAGTTGGTTGTGTAGCGGAAGTAATCGGAAGATTTGTTTATAGTAATCGTAAGAAATGTCTATATACAATTGAAAATATTTTTTGATAATTTCCAACGGTTGTCCACTGGAAATTGCATATTTAAAGTATAAAATGTAGTTGCAGTTACATAGATTATACTACGGACTATACATGCATTTTTTCGAAATTTGCTTTACTTCATAATAAGTCAATTGAGAGCAAAGTTCTTTCATTGGTGAAATTCTGAAAGCCAAAGGTTGCCGAAGTGGATACAGTAATGAGGTTCGGAACGCAGTACGTAGTTTCATAGTGGACTCAAGTCCAACAGTATTTTTGGTGCAAAGCTGACTGACTAACAGAATTCTTCAAACAGTCTTCAGAATCACGAACTCTATCGACGTCCCTATAGGTAAATTGTAAATCAGTAAGCTAAAAGAATTACGCATAATTATAAGACTAAATCAATACCTTTGGTGTAAGAACATACCTGTAACTTTACACAAAGAAAGCCAGTTTTTAGCTTCCTGTAAGTATGTACATATATCACGGGAAGGAAAGTGAATAGCTTCATTAAGTTGCAAAAATAATGATTTTCAAACGGGACTGCAGTTCCTTGGTCACACTGATTTCTGCTCGAATATTTCCCATCTGAATTAATTGCATTCCTCGGCCTGGGAAAATTTTAATCAAATTATCTCATCTAATTACGAAGATTTACAATATTAATGCGATCTTTTAGGATATTTAAATCTAGATAAATACGGTGGCATATATCCTGTGACGATGCGTCTTCCAGCGGTTACGGTCCATCAAAGACTAGTTTATCTGGATTTTAATTTATTCAGTATATACGAAAATCAACTAAATGTAAAATAATTTAATAATTATCAATATTGTGTTTTTCAATAGGAATTATGACAAAATTTCATTTTAACCAAATCGAATGTGCTTTCCCTTACGCATTGAGACAAGCGCAAGTAGTAATTAGTCACTAATTACATTATATTTATTAGTCAGTTATTAATTAAACGAGTTTTACTTCCATTCCGACTTAACAGGAGATTTTATTAGGCTTGATTCTAGAAACTAAATGGTATTGTGATTCAAATTATTATATATTAATACAAAAAAGACGAGTTTTGTTTTGAAAACATTTTTTTTTCTTTAATTGAAACGGCTTACTTCTTCAAGGTGATGAGCTTGTATTAATTTTCCACGGGAGGGATAAAATTGAGGGAGGTCAATTTTCAGTGGTATTAAAGAACTGATTGGGGTAGTTGTGGGTAATATTTTGTTCTCCGAGGAAATTTTTGGAAGAGAATGCGTTTGATGGCTATCCTTTCTTTCCAATCGATTAACCTTTGGAATATTCAATGACCGGTCGATTCGTTGAACCTTCTCGTGATTTAGTGACATCACGGGGGCACGATGAGACTTGAACTGGTTAGGTTGCTGAAGATGGGTTGTAATAGTTACTTCATTTTCTGACAAGTTTAAAGTCAGATTTGTGGGGACTTCATCAGGGTCTGGGTTATGGTTATGTTGAGAATTTGAGGGTGAATCAGGAGGAGTGTCCTCTTCCCAAGAAATAAAAGAAATAGGAGAACATGGATCTCCAAGAAGGATGTCCATGTCAATGCCTAGATCCATGTCTGTATGTTCATCACGGGAATTCAACTGATGATCAGGAAGACAAATAAATTTTAGAATCATCAAATAATGGAATTGAGCCTCTCATCATCGTAACTCTATCATAGGTATGAGTTCAAGAGTGATCAAAATTCTGCACACAATTTATTGTAAAACCAGAATGAGTGCTCTTCTCGGATGGGTAGACAAACTATTTTGGTGTCACCGAGATGTATTAGAGACCTATTTAGCCGTTTGTATTTGCATTATATATTACTGATACTGGCCAATTTATGATGGTTTGTGAGTTCTAATGGAAATAATTGCATCTCAAACCTTTTTCTTCGCAATGATACCGTAATATTATTTAATGGTAAACTTTTACTTAAACAACCTATTGATGTAATTAGTGACTGTTGTAAGTTAAACGATTTAGTTATTAATCTTAGTGAGATTAAAATAAATGTCTACGAATAATTTTTTCTTGACTGGACTCTATGGGAAACTCTTACTGATAGGGTTTCTAAAACCAAAATATCGGTTGCTGCCATTGAATTATTACAGAAATGTTCCATACATTCCTGGAATGGAAGGTTTAAAATTTGTAACACAATTTGTGTATCTACAGTACTGTACGCCTCGTCAATACGGTGTGTTAACTGCATTAACGACAATATGCCAAACAAAATGCAACCGGATTGCTTTAAATGTCTCAGAATTTTTAAGATTACTGAAAACAAACTCTCATTATATATCATCCTGTATGAAGTGCTCGCGCTCTGTAAAGAACGTCAAATATGTTTTGCTCAGCTTTAATAAGTAAAAACAAATGGGATATTTGTAACCCTTAAAAACTACCAGTTGCGGTAATTATGTCTAACTAATCCTAATTAACTTCGCAGGTTTAAACGCTTAATTCTATTCATCCCAATAAATTGCTGGCCCAATGTTAGACTCCATTGTTTCGTCAATAAATGTGGTAATTGCAAAAACATACTCCTGGAAATTGAAATGAAATTATGAGTTGACATCATTAATAAAAATTTTCATTTAAGTATTATAATCGTATTCACAATTGAAATTTACCGTTGGATACATTCTGTAATGCAAAACATGATCGGAACCCTCAAATTTAACAAGCCGAGCGGTGCCCCCTCTATCGCGAATAGCAGCTGCAACTTCTTCCACTTCTTTCGCAGGACTAACATCATCATTTTCGGAGTAAAGGAACATAAACGGATGATTTCTTAGTTTCCAAATTCGAGTCTGGTAGTCACAAAGCGGATAGTTCTCTACTGCTGTTTCCTTGGGCCTTCTCATTGTACTGCGAACACTGGTGACCCAAGCATTTTTACTTAAAACATAAATTTTTATGACTAGACCTATTACACAAAACAAAATTGTGGCAAGAATTGCAAGCCCAAAATTAAATCGCATGAAAGAACTGAAGATTTTCTTAACAGCAGCATGGGCTGTTGAAAAGGTCAGACAAACGGGAGCAGAATCAAAAATGGTTCCCCGAATGTCGAATTCCGCGGGATTTGGTTGCCTCGCAATTTCTTTGAGCACATAACTGTACACGTAAGCTCCACCATTTGAAAAAACGTGGAAATATATTGGATACGCGTGAAATTTATGCTCTTGTAATTGGTTGACAAGTTGAACTCCTAGTAAATTTAGCTTCCGTTGATTAACAAGTATTGCCATTACGGGAATGATGCACCGAACGACTATGTATCTGCAAGTAAATATTAAATTTTAGGAATTTATAAATATTTGTGAGGGTTGATTTACTGATTAGCTTACTATTAATTATATAATTGCCAGTGTAGAGCTAAAATCAATTTGATTTTTCAGACTACACAAACATGAAAACTATCCGCATACAATTTTCATTAAATGCAAAGATAACTAGAAGATCAATAAAATATGTACATCGCAGTCTGAAAAAGCAAGTAACCCATTGCTCTTCTATTGAAAATACATTGACACTCTGTTACCTCTTCACCAACGATATGTTTATATTAAATTATTGAAAACACAAACCCCCTCTTTAAATAAATGTCCGAATATTTGGCCAATTGTTTATCCTTTGCTCCAGTCCAACCAATCAAAACAACGACAATCGTTTTCTGGTCTCCCTGACTTTCAACATCTTGGGTGTTGGGATGGCTTCTTTCCTGTTCATTATGATCTGCTTGTGAGATATTTACGTTATTAACAGTACTATTTGGGTACTCAACATTGAACTTAACTTCCAATTTTGAGGACATTTTCAGTTGATACTTTTATTGGTCTGTTTCAGTGTTTGCACTGTAGCTACAGAAGAAGCGAATGAATGTAGAGAAGGGAATTCTAGCGACTCATGAGATGGATGTGAGCGGAAATCAGAATTACTGTGAAAGTATCAAAAGGATTTCCTGTCTAGTAATAAATGTACTTGTGACAATGTTTGACTTTAGCAATGAATTCACATACAGAAACGATGGATAACATTCATTTAGAACTGGTTTTCCGAAATTGAAAGCATTATTTAAGGCGGGTGCAATAAAACGTTTCCCCTCTCACTTTTAACTTACAACAGAGAGTTCCATCAGAATTATTTTGTAGCGTTTGTTTGAAAGTTTATAATTCAAAGTGCATATTATGTAATATTGGCGTCACAGACGTAAGAGCGTAAAGTCGTAATTTTTGGAGCGTTATGAAATTAATGTTTTTTTCACACAAGAATTTCCAGTGCGCTGTTCAAAAGCTCCGATACTCGAGTTTTCTAAGAATGGTAAACATAGGTGTTGGCCGTAATCCGTATAACAATATTCAGGATTACCGAAAATAAGCTGAAAATGCATTAATAATTAATTCGTAATAGTCCGTCACGTCTAGATAGGTTTGAAAATAACCTGTAATCAGTATCCCCGAAAATTTAATAATCCCTAATCCCACAACAGAACGTAATTAAATGTAATCTGTAATAAGTACACCCGTAAATTGCACACATTGTAATCATACAAATCCCCCTTAAAATCGTCAAAGCAATCCGAAAATCTCAAAATAACAGATTGGTTTTAGATTTTATCCTGCGTACGTAATCTTATATTTATATATGTAGGTCAACTAAGCAAATTTTATAAAATTTGAAACAAACTTGTTGACAAAGGGGGAATCAACTATTTGATGACTAAATTTATAATTGGAAATAGTGGAAATATTTTGTTACACATTGTACCTTTGCATTAGACTTTTTTTTATTGAGAACATTCTGTCTCATTGACGTCAGAAGGCTATCACAGTCCCGAATGATTTACAAAGTACACCCATTTCACATTTATAAAGTAAGAAATATTTTTACTACTGGGGAAGTATAGTTGTTGAGGCAGGGAATGTAAAAAGCAATATTGTGTTTGGTCTTAATTCGGGGACATTTGCTGAGAAGCTTTTATTGAGTTAATTATATATCGCCGCATACCCGCGGATATTGGAAGTAGGACGCAATTAAATGTAAACTTATTGCGAAGTATTTTTCAAGGGCGTGGAATTTGTATCCACATAATGTGTTTACATTTTATTGTGTTTACGTACACTCATACAGAAGTTTCTTCAAGAATATCCTGTCTACTTTTCTTAAAGTATTCATAAGTAAGTAAGCCATGATTCTTTGCTTTTGTTGTATAAAGCATACAATATTAGTATTAAAGTTACTTACGTTACCAGTGCACAATATTTTTGCAGTTGGGTTTGTTAAAAGATGCACTGTCACCTCCACTCCAACTATACGTAGTGCTGAGAGTAGCAAAACGGGGTCGAACCATCAAATCCAAACGGGCTAATATTGTTTCAGCAACATTTTTACGTCGAAAGGAAGCAAAATATATGTTGTAAAATATATTTTGCTTCTTTTCGGCATCAAAAATTTCAAGATATAAATCATACAAACAATTTATTTACAGATTGAATCTATTTGCTGTCATAGTTCCCGGGACTCACATTTTTATCAAAAAAGAATTTAGATGTGTAGATAATTGAAAAAACAATGGGAGAAAATTTAAGTTTGACAGGGGGGACCCTTTGTTCACGAATTATAATTTAAAACTTCTGCGAGATTTCCCGCGCAAACCAGGGCGAGATGGCACAAACTTTTACTATCGCTGGGACATAGGGCCAGGTACCTAAGCTCCCACAAAATTTCATCCCGATCTCGAGTGGGCATGGGGCGTGGGTTACTTGTAAGTATAAAGTAATGCTTAATTCCCGGATTCTAAAACGTATTTGAAGCACAAATCAAAGCTTTTCGTTCGTTTGGACTGTACATGGTAGTACAGTGTATTATGTCTTTACCTCAGTTCTTCTTGCATTCACACGATGGCAGTTTAAATGGTTTCAACATTGTTACCTGTATTATAATCATTTTAATGATACGTAATAGTATGCATGAATGAATTTATATGTATATGCTATGCTACTTCTTCTACCATCGGCTCTTGTATTGCCCGTCTATTCTATTTCTAATTCTACCACAGGATGCTGGCTTGACAGCTAAATACTGCTACTCTAATTGCTTAATTTACTTCGACTTCTACTCGATGGATTTTAGCATTACCCATATTCTATTTCTACTCTTTTTGGCTCATTTATTTTGACTCTACTTCTATTGTCGGTAGAGTAGAAGGCCCAGCACTGGTATGCTGACTGTGACCTCACAGAATATACAACAGCTTGTGCAAAGTTTTCATCCCACGCCTAAGTGAAGGTGCAGTTGTGCAAAAATAAACTTGAAGGTTACAGGCTGTTTTTTCAAGACATACAAGAATGTCTTAGCCTCGCCTTAGAAATGATTTTTAACAGAAAATTTAGCATTTCGTTCACACGTTTTGATTCATTTCAGTTCCCTATTGAACAACATGAGTTCAATGCTGAAATCATGAAACCAGATCTAATATTGCGCCAAATTAACGTTACTGTGAGTAGAAAATATCCAGAGCTTAACATTGGGAGCCATTAATCAATTGTGACAATTGTGTATGGCATTTTAACATCGTAGCATTTATATCTCTATAGTCAACCGTACATTCATTTACGGCTTTTCGAGCTATGTTCACTTCCTCCTACTTAACCTATGTGAGGGTCTAGCTTCATGCTCAAAATCCTCCGGTGTTTCGGGTTTATTATTTAGTACTTCAATATTTTCATCATTCGGTTATATCCGCTAACTGTAATAATTTGATGTATGCAAGATTATGCGAGTTTACTGTTTGGAAAAAGTCATTTTTATACTATACTTACTTCCATTTCTGCGTTTCTATTCACGGTCAACACAAATGGCAAGACACCGTCCCAATACCATTGTTCTAGCCTTTAGTTGTAAAAGAAGTTAAGGTAGAAATAATAATGTGTAAATCCGGATATTAAGTATATTGGTAAAGTAGTATACCTTGTTAAAGCCAACATGACGTTTCCAACAGTCTGAAGTCCAGGTCTGTAAATTGTTTTTGGCCCGAGTTATATTGCCTCCAAGTTTTGATTCGTATTTTGTTCACGTAACGTGCTGCAAATAAAAACCTTTAATATTTTGTTTAATTTTAAATTAAATTAACTAAAAATTAAATTACATCTACTATATTACCGTTTCGAATCGGACCACATATTCGAAAACAAATTAAATATTTATTTTCAATCGGTTAGACCAGACAAATTCAATAATTTTATATTAAATATCTTACCAATAGGATTTAATTGGCAATAATATGTGAGCGTCCTTAGCACCTGTGGTGGACGAATAAGCTAATTGGATTTATACATTGACGTATAAAAAGATATTACCGTATGGCCAGGTGTCCTTGCCAGGTCGTCGAATTTGTCCGTTTGGGAATTTTATTATGGCAATTTAAGAGATATAGGTTATGCCTACAATATGATTCTGTAAGCATGTAGGCTGCAGGTATACTTATACATACCTGATCTGTAAAAGTAACATAACGGTTGCATCACTGCTCTCAATATTATGTTAACAGCATTTTGATACCAGTGGTTGAGACCCAACACCCCCGTCTCGACACCTCCGTCACCGTAAGTGCCACAACCTGTGGCCACATTAACTTCAAAATGTGTTTAAGAAATAAAATTTACGTAATTATTGCAAACATTATTAATTTAAGAAATAGTAAGATTTTACTGCCAATTTCATTATCACTACCAGCAATCCCATTGTGGAAACTTTGCAACAAGCCATGATGTATTTTGTAGAGGTCAAACTATATGTTAGTAATATTACTCCCGAAAACAACTTTTTTTATTTGAACTGATGTGTTCTTTTCTGTTTGCAAAGACGTTCTAAACACATAAGTGTGAGGTGAATCATATTGTGTAGCAACATGTTGTAATTCCTATTGAACGTTTTACCCTGGTTGTATCCAGGGTGGTACAGTATACGGACTGTATAGGACTTCTACTGGGGACAATTGTTTTTGTCCCGTCGACAATTCTGTCCCGTCCCGGAATCCCCGGGGCAAAAAATTCTTCCCGATTCACAATTAGAGTAATTTGGATCTAATGTTGAAAACATCATATTATTTAAGAAAAATGAATTGCCACAAGAAATTGAAATTGCTACAGAGCATAAAATGCCCACATGTGCGGATGAATTCATGCTTGTTTCGGTGTAATACAGAATCTTACGAAATCCTTTAGAACATAGGATTTTTTCCTTTGACTGGTAAGGGATGACATTCAGTATTAAAAACCCACTTATCTAGGTCAATCAAGTCGTCCGTACTGAATACCAAGTACAGGTACTGTAAAATACAAAAACAAATAGTTAAAACTCAAAGTAGGCACTGTCAAAGATTTTAGAAAATATAAGAAAATTTAATAAGATTTACTTTGAGGGTCTCGGCCAGGAAGAACGTTTGTTGCACATCGTCTTGCACAGGCGCGCTAGAGTATACGTTCCGTAGCCCTGAGTAGCCGCGTCCTGAACCTGCCTTGGTATATTTTTCGATTGCTTGAGCCGAATCCCAGGCCCAATCCCTATATTTGGAATCTTTTGTGAGACGGTACAAAATGAAGTAGGATTCAATGACTTCAGGTCTTAGAATATAATACTTTTCGCCATCATTAACTGCAACAGCCTCGGCGGTATCCGTGAATCGGAATACTTCTGGTCCTGTAATATATCATATATGGTAAAATTATTATTAATATTGAATGAACACAGAGTTTTGTACTGTAATAAAATTGCTTGTTAACCTTACCAATGTGAGAATCGGATCGAATATAGGATTCATGACAAGTATTGGTAAAGTTTTGGCCGATTTCCATATCGTGGTCACGATTTCCATAGCCAGGGATTGTCGGGTCTGTGGTGACTGATCCAAGAGCAAACATGCCTCCTGCAAAGAACTCCAAATGGGATCCAACGTCGTCAATGCGCGCTCCGGACAGTTCTCCGATGTACAACAAGTGGCTTTGTTTAGATACGCGAACTAAATCGTTGGCTACAAAAGCGTCCATGGCCTCGTCGTACATTTGTCTGGCTTCTCGGTCTTGCGTTTGAATCCAAGATTTGAGTAGATATTCATAAAAACTGTCCGCACCAGCACCCATTGATACGTGGGCTGCAAAATTTTAGTGTGAAATTGCGTATTTTTTTACATTCATAATTTCTAGCGTTGTAAACAACCTTAAATTATGCACACATTTTATCCTCCATATAAGTATATAATACTCTGTGTGGTAGTTTGGTCTTTGATACATGTATAGTTTGTTCTTACAATCAGAGAATCTTCCTGTCTGGATGTTAACGGTGTTAGGATAAAGTCCATTTGGTTTCTCAAGGTCCCACAAATTCTGTCGGATTTTGCTAACTTTATCCAAGTAAATTGGATTAGCAGTTATTTCCGAGAGGTACGCAAATTCAAGATGGAGCAATCCCAAGCCAGCCATCGACGTGGTCGCTCCGCCACCTGTCGCCTAAAATACAGGGAAATGAAAATTACCCTATTTTGCAAATACATTTTTAACTCTCGTAAATAATGAACAAATATGCATGTATATAATTATAATAAAACGTACCCCGGTTGCTGGATTAATCCGATCAAAAGGAAAACCACTTGGGGTGTCAAAGGCAGGAAGTAGAAGTTGGCCAACAGCATTCGCTTGATCCAAATAGAGATCATCGCGAGTTAACGCATAGGCTGTAAGGAACCCGCCCAAGATTCGAATGTTTGTTTCAAACAGAGATACAGATGTTTTCTGGCAATCATTTCATGTTTAGGCCATTTGATTTTTACAGTGGCAACAAAATGGATGTTATATCGTCGCTGAAGAGGCAAAATGGTATAAGTGCAATTTCGATTAGAAACAAAATTGTCTACTTGGCTTTTCCCTTAAAGGCAAAACGGAATAGTTGCAAACCTTTGTAAAAGCAAAATGAACTACATACAGTTTTCACAAAAAGCAAAATGGTCTACATGATATGTAGTTAAAATTCGTATTCTAATTACGCTCTCATTCGCTTCTGTATGTAGACCATTTTGATTTTAGACAAAATTGTATGTATACCATTTTGATTTTAGACAAAATTGTATGTATACCATTTTGATTTTAGACAAAATTGTATGTATACCATTTTGATTTTAGACAAAATTGTATGTATACCATTTTGATTTTAGACAAAATTGTATGTATACCATTTTGATTTTAGACAAAATTGTATGTATACCATTTTGATTTTAGACAAAATTGTATGTATACCATTTTGATTTTAGACAAAATTGTATGTATACCATTTTGATTTTAGACAAAATTGTATGTATACCATTTTGATTTTAGACAAAATTGTATGTATACCATTTTGATTTTAGACAAAATTGTATGTATACCATTTTGATTTTAGACAAAATTGTATGTATACCATTTTGATTTTAGACAAAATTGTATGTATACCATTTTGATTTTAGACAAAATTGTATGTATACCATTTTGATTTTAGACAAAATTGTATGTATACCATTTTGATTTTAGACAAAATTGTATGTATACCATTTTGATTTTAGACAAAATTGTATGTATACCATTTTGATTTTAGACAAAATTGTATGTATACCATTTTGATTTTAGACAAAATTGTATGTATACCATTTTGATTTTAGACAAAATTGTATGTATACCATTTTGATTTTAGACAAAATTGTATGTATACCATTTTGATTTTAGACAAAATTGTATGTATACCATTTTGATTTTAGACAAAATTGTATGTATACTATTTTGCTTTTAAAACTTGATGCATCTATTCCATTTTGCATTTAGTAAAACTGCATGTAGACCATTTTGATTTTAATCGAAATTGTACTTAGACCATTTTGCCTCTTCACCGACAATATGTTGTATTTATTGGGGTTCAAGATAACGTTTGAATGATTAATAATTACCACGGTTTTAAAGTCAAAGTTTTCGGAAACCCAGTTTCTACCCTTTATATACTCTTCATAAAATCCCATAATGAACAAAGTGTCCAGAGAATCAATGATTGTGGCTCCAATTTTCGAGTCTCCGTAGATACCCCCATCTTGACCGGTTTGGCTAATGGGCTTCAATTCATTCTCACCTCAAGCATAGCGCACATAATCGTCCCAGGCGTCCTTCATCATCTACATACATACATAATATATAGTTTTTATAGGCATCGTATGCTGTAAAAAATATGAGGGTCGGGATCTTCCCCACCCTGAGTGACCAGCAAACCTGGTTGGGGTCTTTTAAATAACACTGAAGCCAGCTAGCTGCCTTAATGTTATCAAGTACCGTAAAAACAGTAAACTAGTATAAGTATATATTGCGTTAGTTGAGTGCAGCTTGTTGCACCAATCCTGTTTTTATATGGTGGGGTTATGGTTAGCAATAAAATCTGGATTTACGTATGGAACTTGTGTATGATATGAGAGATGAGAACAAACTCTTACAATGAAACCACGGCTGAAACAGTTTTGTCAAGTTGTGTAGAAATGGGTTTTCAAAGAAAAGTTTCAGTTGGTAGTGTAGCTTCGATTACAGTAATCGTAAGAAATTTCTATGGTATTGAAATTTTGTTTTGAAAATTTCCAACTGTTGTCCAGTGGAGTATGTATGTATGTATATGTAGTCGGTCAGGTACAATAACTACATACATACATACTTAAAGTATAAAATGTAGTTTGTTGCAGTTAGATTGTACTATGAACTGTATATGCATTTTTCGAAATTTGATTTATTTCGTAATAAGTTAATTGAGAGCAAACGTTTTTTCATTGGTGAACTTCCGAAAGCCAAAAGTTGCTGAAGTGGGTACAGTATTGAGTTTCGGAACAGTACATATTATCATAGTGGACTCAAGTCCGACGTTATTTTTGGTGTAAAGGGGACTAGCAATTGGATCAGAATTACGAACTCTATCGACGTTTAATTCTTTTATCTAACGCTAAAAGAATTATAGAAAGACTGAATATACATTTGGTGGTAGGTCATACCTGTAACTTTACAAAAAGAAAGCTGGTTTTCAGCTTCCTATAATTATGCATGTCATCCACGGACGTACGGGACGGAAAGTGAACAGCTTCGTTAAGTTGCAAAAATAATGATTTTCAAACGGGACTGCAGTTCCTTCGTCATACTGATTTCTGCTCGAATATTTCCCATCTGAATTAGCTGCACTCCTTCCTCGGCCTGGAAAAATTTTAATTTAATTATCTCATCTAATTATGAAGATTTACAATATTAATGCGATCTTTTAGGATATTTAAATCTAGAAAAATACGGTGGCATATTTCCTGTGGCGATGCGTCTTCCAGTGGCTATGGTGAGGGAACATCAAAGACTGTAGTTCATCTGGACCGCTGACAGCTGGGAGTTGAAGGAAAGCAGCACGAAACGAATTGTAAGTGTGATTAAATTCATCACCAACATGCATACCCACCACAAATGCAAAATCCGTAGAAACAATCTCGTATGAAAACATTGCTTCCACATTCCTGCGTTCATTAATTAACATGTTTACATATTAAAAGAGACACCGGTTGCATTTCGTTTAAAGAGAACACTAATTGTAAGTCCAGCTTTATTAGTAAATAATACAGATATTACGAATTCTGTTATCAAGCCTCTACGACTGAAATCATAAAGTAAACCCAAATATGACCTGCATAACGATATAAAAATAATATGGAGCCCGATAATGCACCGACTGTGACACCTTACATCATCAGTAAACTTGGTTGGTCATTATAATCGTGACTCTGCTTGCAAATTAATCTACTGTTTTTAGCTAGAGCGTCATCATGTCAAAGAGCCAAAAATAAATCCATAGGCAATTCAAACAGTAATACCAGTATATTGACAACCCAGAATACTCAATTCATGACCTCGGAAATTAAACGTGTATTAGTTTTTGTTATGTATAATATTACCAGTAATAAGAATGTTATTTATCTGAGTTTAAGTAATTAAACAGAATTGGTTTAAACAATGATCAAATTAAACCTACATTACTTACCCACTGTTATTAGCTGCGAAAAATTCTTCCCGTTGACAAGAACGCACTTCTAAAGGAATTTCGGCATTGTATTCACAATTGCGATTAAATTGGCTCCGAAGCAACAAATTTACGGTCAAACAGTTGACTAGAACCAAAATGTTAATAGTTAGTCTAGTTTACTCCGTACATGCTTATGTGTACAGGGTGCCAAGATACGATTCCCTCAGCCCACATAAGGAGGGATAATAAACAATACGGAGCTCCTCCATCATTTAGCAAACATCTTGTTAACATTTTTTAAATTTGTTTTATCTTGCTAGTCCAAAAACTCTTGTTACAGCGGTCAAAGAAGTGAAGCAAAGTCAATATTTTCGTGGAAAAGGTCAAATTTTGAAAGTTGGGGTTTAGTTCCCTGGAAAGGTTATAAAGTTTACTACTAAACAGCGTCAAAACATATTCTGAAACAAATATCAAAAAAGTAAGCAAAGTTTAATATGACATTATGACTATAATCTACTTCCTTAACCGCTGAAACGAGAGTTTTGGGACAGCTGGATAGTACAAATTTTTAAAAATCTGGAAAACGATTGGTTAAATCATGGGGCAATGGAATATTTTTTAACACCCCACTTTATGTAGGTGGAGGGATAAATCGTTTCTTGGTTCCCAATGGATAAAATTATTAAAACTTCGAAATATTTTTAAATACTAATTTCAATATTGCATGCAACTCTTCCATATCTTCCGGCCGATCTTGATATCATTCCTGAAGTGCCTTTGAGGAAGTGAGGCTTTATACTTTCACCATTCACAATCCGTGCTCTTCTTCTCGGCTGAGAATATGGCAAACCAATTACGCCAATCATCTCAAGAATTTCGACATGAACTATAGATCGGGGACAAACTGTCATGTGACCTCGGGCAATAAAATTTCCGTGGTTCACAAAAAGCTCCAAAGGGACATTACTGGGTTGAGTCTGCAATAACATATAAATATTTAAAGCCAACCAAAACATTGTATACGTCACCAGTTAGATCTTTCTGAAAACTATGCTTAATTTTAAAACAAAATTATTACAGAATTTCTTTGCTGAATCCAAACCTCCGGAACATTTGACATTTTTTTTAACGTACTGAGCAGTTTTTCAATATCTCGACGTGGATCTACGTCTGGTGGTGTAAGCCCAATGGCGAATGAAATATTGCCGTTTAAATCAACGTCACAATAAACAATTAAAGACAAGAGTCTACTGACTTCGAAAGAGCACGCCAGGGAACATCTACTGGTGCAATTAATTATACGCCATTACTTGCAACAACAATGAGAATCAATGTCAAATGCGAAAGCATCCTCAAAGCATTGGCTTAAGAATATTTCACGAGATTCCAACTAACGTTGATAATACATTTAATAATAATTGGAACATTCATATGTTACGGAAACAAGTTTCGAGCTTCTAAAATCAGGCAACATATTTAACTTACTTATATCGACCGTTAACCCCAGATATCACTTCACTAGTGTGTCCGTCAATTGTCGAAGTTCTCATTATTCTGTCAACATAATACTTATCGGTTAAAGCGTAATCCAGGTAGTTCGCTGTATATCAAAAGTCAAGGGGAAAGTAAGTTTTGCTTCACCAAGCACCATAATGATTTCCAATTCGATAATACCAAATAACTTACAAAATTTCATCGTAATCGCACATGTTTCAGTTCCACTTCCATTAAAAGAAGAGGAAATGTTCTGAACCGTTCTTCCACCAAAACTCTCCCCATCTTCGATTGTTTGAAAAGGTTTCAATTCATTGAATGTGGCCTTCATCCAATTTCTTTCTTCTGCAATAGTCTTGCTTCGGATCTCCGCAACTTGAATCTCTTCCTCTGATTCTTCTGATCTCCTCCGATCCTGACCGTTTCCGGTCGACCGTTGATTCACTCCGTCCATAGAGTTTGACATCTCGGAGTGAACGTTTTGCTCCTCGTAGTTAGAGAATTTCGTGTTGAGTGCTTTCACCTGAAACTGCGTCTCCTCAACAATTTCCCGCAAAGTCTTATTTTCCATTAAACCCATTGATTGTGAAGAAAAAGCTGACACTCCGACACCAAAAATCTCCTTCCTTAGAATGCTATTTTCTTCCTTTAATTCATTCAGCGTTTTCATCACCTCGGCCAGACGGGCTATTACTGCATCCCTATATTAATTTTTTTAAATCACTATAAAATATTCAGTATAGAGTAAAACCTGTATATAGTGACCGCCTATACAGTGGTCTCCTGTTCACAGTGGCGAGTATCACGTGTCCCCGTCACGCGCCCTGTACTTTAACATTACGTTAACCCCGTATACAGTGGTTTTCTCTATAGTGGTCCCCTGTCACTACTGGACCAGGGGTTATGTCCATTCACTTCGAAACACATGCTTCGAACTCTGAATACAATGGTCTCCCCTAAAAACAATGTAAACACGAAATCGTCGCTCATAATTTCTATAGATTTTTAAGATTATTCTAGACTACGGTTTCTTAAATAAAGTATCTTCCTGTGCCACCACGCACAGTTCAAAAAGACGTTAACTTCCATTTCGAAAAAATGGGGAATATTAGAATTATTGGAAAATCTTAAAGCGAAATTCGGGTAGGCAGAATTTCCAGCAAGCCATGGTTGGATTGAATCTTGGAAGAAGAGATATTATATTTGTTTAAATTATATTTGCGGAGAATTTCCCTGAACCAATTGTGAAGTAATTTTACGATGGCTGGAAGCTATTTCACCTAATATTCAAAAAGAATAGTTAGAATTACTGTATAGAAATTATCGTTTTATAGAATTTCTTGCTCAACACAAGTTGAAAATTTTAAAACGGTCAAAAATTAGAGATTATGTAAAACAAATGTGACCGTTTTAATTATGTCGTCTTAAACGCGTTAAAACATTTATTTAATATATTTACACTATATAGTGGTTAATATTCACTATACTGAGTATAGTGGCCACTGTACATAGTGATCAAATTTTATGTTCCCTAGAGAAACCACATATACAGGTTTTACTGTATACGAAAATCAAATAAATGCATAATAATTTAGTTATCAATATTGTCTTTCTCAATAGGACTTATGACGAAATTTCGTTACTTTCCCTTACACACTGAGAAAAGTGCAAGCAGTAACTACACTACAATTATAAGCATATTATTAATTAAATTATTTTTACTTACATTCCGACTTCTGAGGTTTACAGGAGATATCGATCAAGTGTGATTCAAGAAATTAAATGCAATTGTGATTCAAATTTTCATAAATTTGGTAATACCAAAAGACGACTCTTATTCTCGAATTAAATTATTTAATTTAATTGAAAGTGATCATTACGCTCCTGAATTGTAAGCCCAAACGAAGAGAAGGTTTCTCACTGTGAATAAACATAGACTGCACATCTATAACATAGGTAAATGAACCTACGTGCATATTAGGGCCACTCATTCAGTGACTCAGTATCACGCTACTGTAGTGTGAAAGTAAACATTCCTATCTAATGTTCAAGTTCATTCATCCCATATTCCTGACTACCGAACTGACTATACATACAGGGTATTTGAATGAATGTACGTTCATTCAAATTTTTACATAAATAATATTTAGAGTTTTAATAATGACATATGTATGTAGGGAAAATTAAACAAATAAGCAAAGCTGGGCGCATACCCTACATGTATGCCTACAAGTAGGCAAAATTGTAGGTTATGCTCAAATTTTCACATATTTTGTAGGCATTTGTATGTAGGCTGTATATTTCGAGGGAAAAAATATGCAATTTATGTATGCTGGGAATAATCAGTACGTACCTAAACAAAAAAGGTAGGTACTTAAGCATGAAAATGTATGTTCGAAAATTTCGTATTCCAAGGCGCTGTTTAAAAGCCAACTACACTTTCTCTCACATATATACATATGTTTTGTTATTATTATTATTATGCTTTATTCGAAGTGTCAAAAAGAGTCAGTATAAGCACTGGTTTTCACCCTAGACACGAGATGCCAAATCTAAAAAAATATTGCAGTCAGAATGAAATCGCCAAGTCGTTACGAGAAGAGAGGGGGGGGGGGAAAGTTCATACACTGTTATCATGACGCTGGACCAGGATATGTTTGATGAGTAATTTGTTAAAAGTTGGTAATAGGCAATCGTGC
This sequence comes from Allacma fusca, assembly GCA_947179485.1. NCBI lineage: Eukaryota > Metazoa > Arthropoda > Collembola > Symphypleona > Sminthuridae > Allacma > Allacma fusca. Next base: position 33,758,128 of record OX359246.1, read on the forward strand.
ATTTTGAGTACACTAGGGAGATTGTTCCATAATTTCATGCATAAGTAAATTACATTCTTTCCCCCAATTTTGAGTTTTGTTAGAGAAGGGAGTAATTCAATAATATTCGCCGAACGCATACGTTCGGAGGAAATCTTAACGAGCAGAAGACCATTAATATACTGTACACAATGCCCAAAGTGTGCCAAAGAATACGTAAACTTATTAATATAATACAATAGACGTTCACTTATAGTCAGAACATTATAGTTTTCGTATATATCAGTTAGATTTTGCGGCATTCTTGATCCCTTGTTTGAATAAAGAGATATGAGAAATTTATCCAATTTGTGCTGTATAATATGCATTTTTGATTTACACACACTATGTATCCCATATCAATATACAATAGTCTATATGCGAGCACGAAAGAATTTATTAACATTCGTTTCGTACTCTCATTTAAAAGCCGACGAAACCATCATTTTTGAGACCTTTTTTAGTACAAAATTAGTGTTTAATGCAGCATTTCCCATGTGTTTCTACTATTAACGATCAATTCCAAGCAGTGCTCGGACTGGGTACTGGTAATGGGTACAGGTACTACCCGGGTACAGAAATGTCGTACTCGCAAGTAAGCGTGTACCACCCGGATACTCTGGATTTTATACAATAAAGTGGGTACAGGTGCGGGCACGGTTATGGCTACTCACTCAATGGCAATTGGGTAGTACCCAACAGATACGGGTATCACTAGGTAAAATATCTGTACCCGTGAGTGCTGTACCCGAGTATTTTTGGGTACTTCAAGGATTCTTGCTGTGATGGGTTAACATTAAGACCTTCCAACCGTGGAGATGCGTGTTTCTTTGTAGACAGATACTTGTGTTAGTGACAGAGCCGAATGGCTTCGCTTCATTTATGATTACGTTGTCATTGCAATCTAACGCTTCTAATGATTCCTTTCAAGAATGTAATAAAGAAATACAGCATAAAGATTCCGTCAGATCGCCTGTTTATCGACTTAAACAATGAAGCTCTTCAAAGGAGAATTTCAAAGGGCAGGTTCTTGAGATTACATTTAATTTTCTTAATAGGGAGAGTAACAATGCATTTATTTTAAGACGTATCACGAGAAGTTCGGAATATATATATGTACATTTATTAGCTTCCACCCAGATCCGTTTCTTAATGCTACACCCAGGGTTCCCCATTTGAAAATGCCAAGGGATTTTGTGCAGGTAACTTTTTAGTTACCTGCATTTAAGAGCGAGTTAAGAGCATTTTCGATGCTGGGCATTTATGACACTTTGAGTATTTATTGCAGTGAATATTTATATAATTTTAGAATGGAAAATATCATTCCTTGCAGGCGCAATATTTATATTTCAGTCCTTTTGCTTATTGTTGATAATTTTGATGTTAAACCAGGAAGCATCTGAACTTGGTTTTCAAAACTCTCATGGGGCTACATTTGAGTCTAATTTCGTCTGCATTATTCAAAAATTTCCGTCTCAGGCTCCATAAATGAATGAAAGTCCATGAATGTTTGTTTTATAAAACTAATATAAAAGAAATACTCAATTTTACCTCCTACATTTACGCCCTGAAACCACAATATTTCGCTTGGAAAAATGATGATCAACACAAATTAATTCGTATAATATTTTCTATAGGGTTCAAATGTATTGTTTTGTTAATTCGTTATATCGCTGATGGAAAAACTGGCAGGATCAGGAAATTCTCTACTCCTATTTGTACTACTATCTACTCCTATCGCGTCCTATTTGTACGATAATGCTAACAGTTCTTAACAGCGGACTTGTGTTACAAGTTTTTTGAGAAAACGATTAGGTGGGAACAAAATTGTTTTATGCTCTCGAAGTTGAAAAGCAAGTTTTCGGTTATGGAGAGTTTATATAATATTACAGAATTCGTCCCAATTGGTATTCCACACAATACAACAAATGTTCAATAATCAATTCGCGAGAACTCATTTCATTTCATTTAGCAAGTTATTATTTTGGAGCAGTAGCATTTGAATTTCGTGTTCATTAAAAATAAATCATTAATGACCTTAAATGATTGTTTAAAAAATTTCAAATACGATACCCTTAATCACTAGGGAAATTTTCCAAAATTCCGGCCATTTTAATGGAGTTCAAAAAAATGGACAAATTGAACATTTTCAGCTGGGCAGGCAAATGTCTTCGGTCATTTTCAATCAGCCAAACTTCCAGTACCCGAGTAATACCTGGGTACAAATAATAGGTACACGGGTACAGGTACAGGTTTTGGGTACATTACGGTTAAATTGTGAGTACGGGTACAACATTGTGGTTTCAAGTATGAGTACGGGTACTGAAATAATTTACCCGGGTACTCGGGTATTGGTACGGGTATAGGTACAGCATTTTATTGTACACGTTTTTTGGGTACGGTATGGATACGGGTACACGGTTTCTGTACCCGGTCTGAGCACTGATTCCAATGTAATGTACAGTTTAAAAATATGCATTTTTTAATAGGGAGTTCCATTCGTGTAGGCAAAAGGAGACGTTATCTCCAATTTTGGTTCTCTTATCACTTTAAATCTGGGTTGAATACATACTGACCAAAAAATAGTTATAAAAAGTGAAGAGCGACTGGACAAATTTGGAATTAAATTGTTCAACACAGATACGTAACAAAATTATCGTCTGTGCCAAAAAGCCCAAAACGCTGAACAGTGTTGGCCAACTTCCCTGTAATCATCTCATCACTTTTCTTGCCCGGTTTCACGAGGTCACTAACTTGGCATACTAAACAGTGCTGCGCACAAGTTCAAGTAAACTATAAGTATTTCAAGTCATGGTCAGGTTAAAATTAATTATACTTTGAGCATTCAAAGTCATGGTCAGGAAATTTATAAACTTGACCATGATACTGAAGTCAAGTAAAAGTCATGGTCAGGCTGGAGAATATTACTTGAGTGCCAAGTCATGTTCATGGTCAAGACTGATCATGTAAAAACTTTACCATGAACCATGAGTACTTCATGTACAGATTCAAGTAAAATAAAGTTGTGCATGTCAAAGTCACGGCGCAAAAACTTTCAAAATAACATTTCGCGACTTCTTATTGTTATTTTTCAACAAGTTTGAACTCACGTTCAGCATGCAAATTTTTGTTACCTGTTGTAACAGCTTGCGTTAATAGTATTTGCTTCAATGAGCAAGATTCTTTGATAAATCGTTTTGAGATATTTTTTTTTTGCATTTTTAGTTTGTTAATTTACAATATCACCAGAACTAAAGTATTTATCGAAAAAGCAAATTACGGCTACCCCAGCCATTTCTCGAACAAGTACTTTGTCCGTACGCTTTGAAATATATCTATTATATAATCTATCTATCTATAAATATATCTCTATATATCTATGAACATTTATCAATCCCTCGCAGGAGACCAGGTGGTGATATCTCCGTGCAATCTTTTATAACCCTTTTACGTCAACAATCATATTTATAAACTTGTTCTGCGCTATCTGCAGTGTTCAGAATAAATGTTCTAACCCAAGTGGCAGTTTACCTAGTCAACTGATAAATCAGAAACAAATGTTCCATTTACTTGGAATGGAAAATGTAAAAATGTCAACAATATTTGTATATCTATATTACTGAACGCCTTGATAATATTGTGTGTTAACTAGTTCAACGTTAACATGCCAAACGAAGTGCAACCAAAGTACTTTAAACGTCTTCTTATAATCCTTAAGATTACTGGAAATGTTCCCACCATGCTATGTTTATTGTACAGCATGTAGTTCATTTTGTCTCTTCAATGATGATATCTTATTTGTGAAGTGCTTGAAGGATTCTCCCTAATCTCAAATGAATTCCTGAAAACCGTGAACTTAATCAGGAATGTGAACTTTAATAATTAAAAACAAACAGGATATTTGTAATCCTCAAAAAGATAAAAGTCCCGGCATGTACATATATATAAAACTAATTATAGTTAACTTCGCGGCTGTAAGCATTTAATACTATTCATCCCAATAAATGGCCGGTCCAATGTGGGAATCCATTGTCTCGTCAATAAATTTGGTAATTGCAGAAGCATACTCCTGGAAATTAAAACAAAATTATGAGTTGACATCATTAATCAAAAGTTTGACTTATGTATTACAAGCATATTCAAAATTGAACATTACCGTTGGATACATTCTGTAATGCAAAACATGATCCGAACCCTCAAATTTAACAAGCTGAGCAGAGCCCCCTCTATTGCGAATAGCAGCTGCAACTTCCTCCACTTCTTTCGCAGGGCTAATATCATCGATCTCGGAGTAAAAGAACATAAACGAGTGATTTTTTAGCTTCCAAATTCTAGTCTGGTAGTCACAAAGTGGATAGTGTTCCAATATTTTTTCCTTGGGTCTTCTCATTGTACTGTGAGCACTGGTGATCCAAACATTCTTACTTACAACATATATTTTTATAAATAGACCTATTGCAATTAATACAATTGAGACGAGACTTGCAAGCCCGAAATTATATCGCATGAAACTGCTGAAGATTTTCTTAACAGCAGCATGGGCTGTTGAAAACGTTACGGAAACGGGAGCAGAATCAAGAATGGTTCCTCGAATGTCGAATTCCGCGGGCTTTGGTTGTCTCGCAATTTCTTTGAGTACATAACTGTACAAGCAAGCTCCACCATTTGAGAAAACATGGAAATATATTGGATATGCGTGAAGTTTACTCTCATGTAGTTGGTTGACAAGTTGAGCTCCTAGTAAATTTAGCTTTTGTTGATTAATGAGTAATGCCAGCAAGGGAATGATACACCGAACGACTATGCATCTGCAAGTAAATACTAAATGTTAGGAATTCATAATCATTGTTGAAATTCCATTTCACCCTTATTATTAATTATGTCATAGCCATAGCAGAGTTAAAATCATTTTGATTTTTTGGACTGAAAAAACATGAAAACGCAATTTTCATTAAATGTAAAACGAGCTATATGATCAATAAAATACATTGCACTCTGAGATGCATGTTGATTATTTTCCTTCTATGAAAAATTTCTTGAAGCCCTGTTGGCTCTTCATCAACGATGTTTATATTACATTAGTAAAATCACGAACGGTCGAAAAAAAATTTCACGTTGATCGTTACTTTAATTCTGGGTCACCACCCGAGCTATCCAACATTGGAGGGAGAACCCGCCGGACCCCGCCTAGTTGACTCCGCCGACCGATGTGCATCAAAATCTATCAAAAGGTGCAAATAATAGTGGTCTTTATAATTAATAATAGTCTTAAAAATAGTGAAATTTTTTTTTGACCGTTTTGTGGCCAAATACCTAAAAACAATACTTGTGTAGAATATTTTTTGGTTTCCATGCTATCAAAATTATTTAAATAATGTTAAACATAATTAATACCAAAATTCTTACATTTTACCTTTTAAGGGGCTTGGATCCCACTGACATTTTAAAAATATCCCAATTCAAATTTTATTTTACTTCACAACGCTTCTGGAAGCTATACGCTTGCCAGAAGTGACAATAATAAATTTCCCAGATCACCAGGAGGTCACCAGTGGGTCACCACACCAAGAGCGGATAAAATGATTGTGCGCCATTTTTATATGTTGCGACGCTTAGGTAGGTTTAAATTTGGCGGGGGCATTATTATACTTAATTACTAAACAGAAATAAATTGGTAATATTATTACCTACAATTTAAGACTATTGTCGATGTTCCTGGACGAAAAGGTTGAAACTTATTAGCTGCTAAAGATAGAGCTACCCAGGGGAGGATAAATATATTGTGCTCACTGTATGTACTGCTGAATCCAATAACTCCAAAATACGCAGTAGAATGTCTATATGTTAAAATCTTTGTGTTTAATTTACACATTATTCTACATACTCCTTATATTGTTAGGAGGTGAAGACTGTTGTAGTGTAGTTCTCCGTTTCAGTTTGAAAAAGAAAAATCCGTGCACTGCACTGATTTGGGCAAACTTTGTTTGCATGTGCAGGAAAGTGAAACTTATATTTAAAGATTTTTAGTAGGGTAGGGAAATAGAGTTTGATTGTTATATCTGTAAAGGACGCATGCCCATACGTCAATCCGTTGGAAAGGTATAGCAAATGCAAGATGTTTTGATAATTGTATCCAGAAAATAATTTTCAGAGGTCAAACGGTTGACCCTGGGCCAGGGAAAATATCAAAAGGCACATCTAGAATGTATGTCCGATTTTTTGGGACAAGTCCATTGTCCGTATGTCATTTCGTTGTTGTGCGACTCACAAGATTTTGTAGACGGACGAACGGAACAGACTTGTCTATAAGAAAGTTTCACTTTCTAAAAAGGAAGGTTACAACAACTTGATGAAACGGGCAAAATTGCTATCGAATTGACAGGAAAATTGGTAGATGAAATTTGGATGAAGAAAGGTTTAAAAATTTATTTCCTCAAACGTGGAAGAACAAAAACGTTTTACTCCATGATTAGTCGTCAAAAGTATTTTTTAGCACTCAGAAAGTAAAAACGTTACTTTTGCTCCGCTCATTGAAGCAATAATATCTGATATATATAATAATATGTAATGAAAATATAATGATCTGTACTAATCTGTAAAGCCGAATTACATCTAATTGTGATTTTCATTTTTACATGGGCAAGGGGAAATATTTTGTTGCACATTGTACCTTCCCTTTATATTTTGTTTTATTGAAAACATTTTTTCTTACTGACGTCTGAAGGAAAACACAGTCTGGAATGATTTACGTAGTATACCCAAGTTACATGTGCAGTGTGAAATATCTCCACTACTGGGAAAGGATAAAGGTGTTGATATGTATGCAGTAAATGTGCACACTAATTATTATTGTTTTGGTTTGATGCTGACACGATTGCTGGGATGCTTTTATTGAAGTTAATTATATATTGCTTTACACCCTTGGATGTTGAGAGGAAGCAATTAAATGTAAACAGTGTTGAAAATGATTGTTTGCATAGTGTACATGTCTTTACTTTGTTCACGAGTACAATCATTCACAATTATTTGAGTTTTATTTAAGTATTTTAGTTAATATGAGTCATCTTTGATTTATAAATCATTCCAATATTTTTACTCAGCTACTCGATACACACGCGGAGTAGCTTGAAATATAGCATTGATGACATATGTACATTCTGCGAGCACGAAATATCGGTTGTGGAAAAAGGAAATGGACACACAAGGGTGTATACATATCAAGAAAATGTTTTTCGTAATAATTCATCGTATGTATAGAAAATAATGAATTCAAGTTTTACAATCGCATTACAAACATCGTCTCCATTTTATTACTCAATAATTTTCAATGGGGTATGAAAAATTTGTGAAAATTCACAGTAACAAAATTTAGCACAAGATAATGAACACCTATTACACTTATTAAAACTACGTTTTTGTTTTATTAATGCGATAATGAGCGGGCAATAAGAGCTGAGACCAAATCAATATATCTATCTATTGGCTAAAACTCCTGTTTTCGTAAAGTGCTATTTTTGAGGCCACGTGCATTTGTGTATTAACATTTCTACACGCAGGTGTGGTTTTGTTGTAATTGAAATTATGCAACCAAGCGATTGTAACATGTTACATATATATTTAGAGGAGACAAACGCTTCTATATTATAATCGGAATTCATCTTAATTGATTCTTTAGAAACACGTTAAATCAAATCCAAACTTGTTGTTTCATAAATGAACTACACCCAGTTTCAATTTAGGTCATGTGCGGTTCCTTAACCACACTTAATGTTTTATTTTAATTACCCCGTAAGTATGAATCAATTCTCGTTCCCTTTTTGTATAAAGTAATTATTTCTATATGTATATCTGATATTTGATATGGGCAGCATTGTGATTGTGACCTCAAAATGTAGTTGTAGAAGTACAGAAACGTATCTAATCAATTTCCATGAAGAGATTTTAAGAGTTTATTTGTCACTTTATGTATTCCGGGGTTTCTACCACCAACTAATTGCTTGAGTTGATTCAAAAATGTATGTTTGTTTCATATAGAGCTTCCTTCGGGTTTCCGAAATCCCGAAGTTCCGTGTTCGGAAACGGAACGGAACAATTTCGGAACATTCTTTTTGATTCCGTCATTGAATCGGGACAAAACCGGAACATGAGCACTTGTACCGATAATATCGGGACCGGGACGGTTCAGAGCATCGGTACGAAAAATGTCCCATATAATTTATTTCACCGGAAAGCGGAATTGTTCTGTTCCGTTCCGAACCGATCCCGGTACAATTTCTGAAGTGTCGCGCCATCGTTCAACTAGAATGGAAACACATTTCTTATCGCTCTGGCTTGTAAGCAGTTTTTTGCCAAAATAACGAAATTGGATGAACACAGTTAGATTTAATTTACGCAAATGCTTATATGTAATGCGAGTATCGTTTTCCATGAAAATCAACAGAATAACTAATTTTGTTTAATAAACATGGGCATGGGCGATTTTTCTTGAAATGAAAATTCTGAAATCGAAATTATTAGCAGCAATGAAGCAAGCTTGCAGAAAATTAACACTGTTAGGCCATTGAAGTCCACACGCTACAAATATTTATTGCTAAAAAATAATTAATAATAATTTTATAATACTGCACAGTAGTTCTTTTTATGTGGCCTAATTATTATTAAATATTATTTTATATAATTAAATAATAGCATTCCCTAGCATCCAATCTATTAAAAGTGTATCATGTATTTTAAGTTTTCAGTAATTTGTACACGCGTTTCATGTATATGTTGTGAAACATTCCGGGATATTTCGGAACGGAACGGGTTCGGAACGGAAAAACTGGCATAATACGGAACGGAACACAACCTGTAACGGAAAAAATACTTTACTCCTTTGTTCCGAACGGTGTCAGTTCAAATGTTCCGATGTCCCGACAGCCGGAACGGAACCGGGAACAATATTATTTGTAGGTTTCGGAACGGAACGGAATTTCGTACGGAACAAAAATGTTGAACACGTTGGAAGCTCTAGTTTCATAAGATTTATAAAATATCCAGTCTGTTTCTTTTGGCGGCATAATATTTCGATAAAATTCATTCAATGCAATGTTAACCAACTCGCTACATATTTGTATTTTCTGACGGAACTCCAATACTCCTGGCAGTTTCTTGTATCTTGACATATCGTTCTATATTTCATTGTAACACTACCACTTTCGTTCTAGACTTATATTTTAAAAGGTTTCCTAGTCACCTGAAATTATTTACTGAGCACCATATTCCAATATGACTTTCTAGGTAAATCGTCTAGAAATTTGATTGATGTTTTGAGCTCTTTTCACATTGCCAGTAAGATCCGAATTTGTCTTTACATTTGGTAACATACCGATGGGAGTGTAATTTATTTTTCTGTAAATCCTGTACGAGTTGAACTGCTCGTAAATCGCTAGATCAAGAGTACCACCATAACAATGTTGAGGCACCGTTAGGTACTTTTAAGAATGGATTTTAATTAAAAAATCAAATACATTATTTTGCCGCTTTTACAGCCAAATGTTAGTATTAAATTGTTAAAAATACGAACCCCGTTAAAATCAATTATCGAATAATCGGCAAATTGATTATCGATTACGTCCAACCAAACAAAACAATTGCAATAGTTTTCTGGTCTCACTAACTTTCAACATACACGCTATTGAGATAACGTTTCATGGTTATTAGGATGTAATTGTGAGAGGAATCCGGAACAGCGCGGTGGCTGGTTTACTTTAGTTACGGCCGTGCAAGTATAACGTTATCAAAATTCTGCTGATTATGGAAGCACCGACTACGTTAGTCAACCGAGTTAGCTTTTCTGTAGACGGCCACCTAGTCCTACCGTTATCATTGCCGCTTGTGAAACGCCTTTAAAATTTAAAGTTTCAACATTAAAAATCCAACTTCACTTCATGCGATCGCAATTCCCCAAAATGTAACGTTTATATCATGCAAACACATATTACACCCCGATGCAACGTCTTGACAGCATTAAAAATCTCTCTCTAACACAGAACCTTTGATCACAAAGTTTGAAATTGAGTTTATATTAGAGCTACAGGAAAAACTCGATATAACGGATTTCCAGGGGACCGGCAAAATTTGTCCGCTCTAAAAAATTTCCGTTGTATGCATACAATAATATAACCACGGTATAAGATAAGAATGGTAGAGTTACACCGTCTAGAGAAAGTGGAATCAAATGTGTAACCAGCCACTAGAGGCGCCACGTCAGTATGTCGTAAATTATTTCTGCTTCAGAACGTAAACAATAGGAAATTATTTATTTTACATGCTTCATTTTCAATGAATTTTACTAATATTGTCTAATTGCTTAAAATTTTTTATTGATTCTTATAAATTATGTGTTTTGGATTTTTCATTAAACACGATAATGCAAATAAGAATAATTAGCTAGTAATTATAACTAATTTATTCATTATGAAAACTACTTACGTATTGTCAACATATTAAGCTGTACAAATTAGTGAAGTTTAGATTTTCTTTGATCATGCTTGGCTTTAGCCGTAACAGTAGATTGTTGCCTAGATGCCTGACTATTTTACTTTTTAAAATTGTTGACAAAGTATGTTTCTGGCCCTTTTTCTGTTCGAGTTTTTCATTTCTCATTGAAGTTAGACAAGAGATGAAGGACTAAATAGGAACTAGGTTACAGTCGTTGTCCAAAACGTTACCCTTGGTCAGCTTTGCTATGGGAGAATACACGAGAAACCTGAAAATCTGGCAAAAGCTACTTATTGTTGGATGATCTTCACTTCCGCAAAAAGATCGGGCAAGACCAAAACGTTTCTAGAAAAACTACAACACAAATTTGATAAAGCCCAGCAATAATTTGCAATAGTTTTAGTGGAAACATTATTCACATTAATACACGCGGGTCCAACCTCCAAACAATCTTGATTAAATTTTCCCTAGAGTACATACTTAAATCCAGTGAGTACATTTAAAAACTGTTGGGGAACCTAAAAACAATTATTGGAACCACCCATTTACAATAATCAAACTGCCATAAATCAAATATAAAATAATCTTGCCGTTTCCTTCAGCACCTTTACTTCGATGGAGTCAGTTGTAATTCCTTTGAAAAGCATGTTTAGGGCATCAAAAGGTCGTTAATTGTTCTAGTAAATAATTCCGTGCCTTCACTGTTCTCAAGTCCACCTAACCCTTGCGTTCGATAGAATTGGATTGCGTCAACTACTGATTTGCTTACAATCTGCTTTCACGAGAATTTTGAAATGATTAAATTAGATTCGACAAAATAATTTTAAACATTTTTGCTAACCTGAACAGCAAAAGATACTCTCATTTTTTGAAATGGGATGGGCTGTAAATGCGTTAGAGTTAACTTTGGAGCGACTCTGATCACGGATTGCTTGTCTTCCAAATACAATATACTATAATGACCGAATTTTACATCTGTCCCATTAAACTAATATACAAACATTGTAATTAGATCACTGTAAGACAAAATATTTCAAAATTACCTTTACGCTGTCTTTATTAAGCATGTTATTGCGGATACATTTTATCAGATGAGGAGGATCCGAAATAAAACACAACTCACGCATTGAGTCACAAGGGTGGAGAATCTACAAAGTTAAACATTTTTTTAAATACCGTTTTACATTCAGAAATTTTATTAATAAACCTACCTTATTCTTAAACACCTTCGACGAGTTCATATCTTGTTTTCGACTTGCAGGGTTCTTTCGCGTTCTGATATTGTGGTCGAAATACTTCGGGACAAGTCTATTCGAGAATGTTGTAGGAACGGCATCTGTAAAAAGCTTCCACCTCTTACTTTCTTCTCTGGCAATTATTGTGTGAGCATTTAATTGTAATTTTTTCTTTAATTAGATACCGGTCGTCAAAATGTAACTGACACAATCGAGACACTTTGTCATCCCACTGTTTATCTGTACGAGGAGGAATATTTTTCTTCCATTGCTGCTTTAATTGTAAGTCCTACAAACGAAAACAAATGTACAGCTTGCCCTTTAACATATCTCGAATCACAACCTGTGTGCAAACAACTCCCGGACATTTGAAAGTAGTTTGTTAAGTTTGTTAAAGAACTTAAACTACATTAACGTTTTATAATCCCACCTTTATTGTTGCTTCGATTGGGAAATCTTACGACATATGCAGTGCTGCCATCTTCGGCAAGGTTACAGCCAGGGTTGAAAATTGGAATCGGAATTGGAATCGGAATCGAAAAAGAATCGGAAAATTTAAAGTATTAGAATCGGAATCGGAATTACAAATACTGTAAAATTAAGTATTGGAATTCTAATCGGAATTGGAAAGTAAGTATCGGTATTGGTATTAGAATTTAATGATATTCCAATGAATTCCGATTCCATTTCTGATATTGCATTATAAAGCCATACAGAGACCTTTGTGACCTTTTATGTAGTACCTTTACATTTTACACTTCTCCATGGCTTTTTGCGCAAATAGTTATTTATCATAGTAATGAAAATTGAAAGAAAGGCAGAATCATTTGTATATGATTACTACGGCTTCAATAGAAATCTAGAAATACAACAAAAAATGAAGACATGTTCCAACGTATTCTGAGGAACAACTTTCAACTATGGACCGCACAAGGGACAAATGAATTAATTTGTTCAAGTGGTGGAATGATTCCGAATTTTCCGAAATTCTCCAGCAAGTAACATTTGTAATCTTGAGCATTCCAGCAACTTACAATTAGGTTACTGTGGGAAGCAAAGGTGTCCACCTATCCTATTTATAGGCCTATATATAGAATAAAAACAGGCAGGATGCAAAATCCAAGTAATTATAGGTGATAAAACAGGGAAACAGTAATTACCGCTAAAATTAATCCTATATTACATGTAGGAGCTGCAAGAGTTCACTTTTTATTTAGGAACAAGTTTGTGAAGGTAAAAATAGGCATATTTATAAGTCGGGTATGCTGATTAAACTAAATTGCAACGCTTAAGTCACCCTCTAACAGTACAAAAGCGAACTAAAGCAAGTATTATTATGCGCGCAAACGATTGCAATTCGTTTAGCTCCTCATATTTTATAGAATGGGTTTACATTCATGTTACATTGCAAATTGCAACCTTCCGTGTTGCATGCAATAAGTGACGCTGAATAATCTACGAACAAATTTGACAAGCAAATATTTGATGTAACCTTAAAATAAATCTCACAAATATTCTTCAAATACGCGACATTTTAGTATTTCGATTTTTTTCATATGTTACAATTGCAAAGACATAGATGATTTCAAGGCTAAAATATAGGCCTTTATAGGCTAAAATATAGGCAGAAACATTACAAGAGTATATATGTAGGAAAATATGTAGGCAATTTATTTTTGATAAAAAATTTAGGTTTATATGTAGGAAAGACAAAGCTCCAAAAAATATGTAGTATTCTAGGTAGGCTGAACCTTTTGGACACCTTTGGTGGGAAGACTTTTCTCTGCATTACGTTTAATGTAAAGCTATGACCTAGGTTGACTACCGGAGTCTGTTGTTTGTTTGAGTAAACGAGCAGTTTAAATGACGTGGTCGAATGACAAAAACAATAAATTATAGGTTGCATGCATAGAATCGGAATTGTAATCGGAATTATTTAAAAGTATTTGAATTAATTGGTATCGGAATTCAAAATTAATTATTTGGATACATCGGAATCGGAATCTAAATCGGAAATAAATTTAAGCAGGTATTGTAATTGGAATCGGAATTTTTATTTTTCCGATATTTCATCCCTGGTTACAGCATAATGCTTTGACCGTCTTGGCTCTACAACTGTGCTGTGCTTTTACCATTCTTATCTTATACCGTGATATAACGGATAAAATCCGTTATATAATTTCCTAAATTACAAACCAGGCTGATTATGTATGTATACTGACTTAATTTCTTCGAATTACAACATGCAAACACCTGACTAATAATATAATAATTAATCAAGTAGAAACATCGAATTGCTTAAATAAAGAAGCAGAATAATTTTATTATACTTCGACACGCAGAAACTTAGTAATAGTTTGCTGAACTATCGCAGAGAGTTCGTCGAATGTTCGTAAATGCACATAACCGTACTATTCTACCATTTGGGTCAATTTTTAGATGATAACTTAAACATTTCTTCCAAATATCATTCACTGTAGATTATGATAGAGCCCTTAAGCTTGAGAGTTCCTACTTTGAATTTCAAAACGGAGATTTAGGTAGCTTTTGTAATCCAAAAAACAGAAGAATAGAAGGGGTATGATAACCCTATTAAGTACAAGTGATCTCATTCCTTAGAATTATTGTGCCAGCCTGATGGAATCTTTCTTGTTAATACCTTTTTTTCTGAATGAATAAATTATGTCCATGAACAATAAAAAAAATCAAAACTATTAGATACCTTTTCTCCTAATTGGTATTAAACACGGATTGATTTTTCGGACATTTTAACACGGTGAACAAATTGCAAGGCATAAATCTAGTGTGTCCGTTATAACTAATTTTCCGGTATAAAATTGTCCGTTGTATGCAATAATTTTAGCATTGGTTATATGGGAGCCTTGCCGGGACAAACTATTCTGTCCGATGTAACTAAATATCCGTTGTAGAGCCGTTATATCGAGTTTACCCTGTAAATTTTAAAATCCACAGAAAGTTATTGCCATTTAGCAATATGTGCGAGTAGCGTGTACACAGAAAATAACTTTGCCTTTGGGGATGTCTATCTAGATATTCAATTTTTCTTCATACGCACTGTTGAAAGTGCAATAAGCATCCACGAATTCACGAAATATGTTTGAGGAAAATCTTCACGAAACGCGGTGAGTGGTGCTTGTTCCAGATTCTTCAACAGAGACCACGGAGCAAGTGTAATTTGAGGTTCATCTATGCTATAGAAAACCCTGTTGTAAGATTGCTCAGATTTAAATCTGATGAACAGATGAATATTACAAATGGCGTCCTTTCAAGTCGTAAAATTGACGTCAAAATGTATTTCGAAGTTTGACAAATAATTTGAATTCAAAAATTGACACTTTAAAATTGTTTGCTCTACGTTCCTTGAATTTGATGATTTTGAGTAACAAAACGAAACAGAGGAAGTAGTTCCATATATATCTACATAATTACAGATATTCTTGATTTGATTGATTCTGAGAAAAATCTACAGTATCTATTTCTGATCATAGTTACTTGATTATGGTACTCTATACTGTAATACAGATCTAATACAGATATTTTTAGTGAATTGTGCGGACAGAGTTGGTATGCAGTACACACAAAAATATTCGTTTTGGAGAATTATTCACATATATTCAGGTTCAGAGGTGTGGAATATTTTGAAATATTGTATTTGAAATAGTATTTGAAATACATTTAGTATTTCGTATTTTTCTAGCCGTAAATTGTTTAAGGTATCTTGTATTTCGTATTTTTTCAGCACCAACATGTCTACTGTATTTTGTATTTCGTATTTTGAACATTACAAACGTGATAGTATTTTGTACTTATTTATCTTGTAAAAATTACCCGGCCAGTATTTCAAATATAAAATATAGTTTTAAAATACATGACTCTGGCAATTGTTAAGGTCGTCTCTTAAACATGCTAAATAGATATTTTAAATGTGGAAACACAAATTTAAAATATTTTTAAACCAGTTTTTGAAACTTGTTTGGCGGGTTTCGAGAACTTACTGTATAAATACATAAAATTCATTGTTTCTAAGAACTATAAATCTAGCTAAATTAGTGACGCGAATGTAAGAGTTATAAGATTATTTGTTTAAAGGAAAAATATTCTGTACCTAGCACCATGTTAATTTACTTTGATACACACAAATGCACAACTCGAAAATCTAATAACGTGCAGTTACCTTACGTAAGTTGATACATTTTTAAATCTCGTATTATTTGGCCGAATTATACAAAATACTTTGAGAGAATAAACTTTAGATACACCTCAGATATGTACTTTGAGATAAATTTGAGAGTATTTTAAATATATATTTCGTATTTCAAATATGGTATTTTTATTTCATATTTTCTCTTTTTGTTGGAAGCAAAGTATTTTATTTTGTATTTTTCCCAAACCACTCCGGATATTTGTATTTTATTTTGTATCTTAACTAAGTTACAGCTGGTATTTGTTGTTTATATTTGTATTTTAACTTGTCTGAAAATGTATTTGTATTTTGTATTTCAATAATAAATTTCATGTATTTTCCACACCTCTGTTCAGGTTCGTCTGAGAAACAATTGCGATTTCCATAAGTGACTATCAGCTTCGCAGTCGTTCACTTGTCGGAAAGGTCACATTTTATTTTTTTGGGGGATTTTTTATTCTTCGTTCTCAGGTCACTCCCGTGCCCAAAGCCGTTGCTTTGTGCAAAAATGCCCGTTAATATTTTTCTTCAATTTAAAAAATTAACCTTTGGTATTATTGGTATTGTTTTCATTTGTCGTGGAGAATATAGTTCCACGTTTTACATATTAGGTGACAAACCGGTCCAATGGTGGCTCAGTGGGATTCCACTTCGTCGCATTATCACGATCAATTTACCTAGTCATTGGAAGCCCCCAAGTGTGATATATTGGTCGGTCATCATTTCCTCATTCAATGCTACAATTTATTATAAATATTTCTGCATGACACATATACTTATTTTTTGCTTTTCTTAGAACTACTTAACGTTCGTATTTCCAGAACGCTGAAATCATTATTTACAACATAATATTCTAGGTATAGTGGTTTTGAACAATGTTAGGCTTATTCCTAATAGATAATAATTTAGATATAATTATTATGAAATGAGTACAGTGCTCTTCAATTTTCTCAAAAATCACGGCATATAAACCGCTCTTACAGTATTTTGCAGTATTTGTGAAATTAGTGTATTGCATTTAGGCGAAAATGGACGGATACCTTGGCCGAGAGAGGCCCAATCATAAGGCAAACTCAGGTGTAACCAGGAAGGTCCTGAAAATAATTGTAAGACAATTTAAAATACCATTTAAAAAAGGGACAAACCTGAACGAGGCAATACGTTACAACTTGCAACTTACCGGAATGATTGAATGAATTAATTAATTTACGATAGGACAATACACCAGCTGCTGTTTGTGATCTAGAACTTATTTCTGGAAAGAACAAATAGTAAGAAAAACTATGTATGCTACAGCAGAGATGCGCATCGTGCGAAGATTAGCCTTAAAAGAAGGCTTCCTTGAAGGCGGAAAGGTATATTGCTTAACGTTGCAGAAGGAATGCAAGGATGGCGTTTTTTCCTCTGAAGGCTGAAGGAAGCCTTGACAAAAACTAGAAATTATTAACTTTAGAAAAATTAGCCCTCTAACGCCGTCAACATTCCGCGAACACAAATCACGTATATGTAAATAGAAGAGTTGAAATCAAGAACATGCATCAAAGTTTAGCTGATAAATCCGGCTAGTGCAAAACGTTTCTAAACGGGCTGTAGTAATGCTCTATAAAGAAACACCATAACCTACTTCAAACATAAGTGTATTACATAATGCAGATGCATTTTATCACCATATCTACTAGCCAAGGAAACTTATTTAGGAAAGGGCAGCACGAATAAAAGACGAAACGTTTCTTTGACAATAAAGAAGAAATTGGAAGAATATTTCCAATTTATGGGGAAAATGAGGTTACTGGGACAGTGACTGCGTAATGGAAATTAGTCTGGTGCTCTTGAAAACCAAGAGCGCACAATTATAATCAGGATGGCCTAACCGTGGAAGATATTTGCTAAGTTTATACACAATTTATTGCTGAAATAATAGTAGCAATTGTTATCAGTATGGATAGTTTAAACGGGCTACAATCATTAAACAGGGTAATAAATATTACGTTAAATAAATAAATAAATGATTTCCATGACTTTAAATATGCCGTATGGCCTGAATGTCACAAATAAACGTAATATTTAGAGCTCCTATTAAAATGAAGTGTAACACTCAGTTGTACTAGTTAATTAACAGAACACACTTGCTAACATTTTACGTTTAAATTGTAAATTGTTCTCACGTACACAATACTTTAAGAGCTATCACATAAGTGATGAACATATTTCAGTCATGCCAGACAAAAAACATTATAACAGAGTGTGGCCCTTTCTATTTTTAACACTAAGCTTTACGTTATCCTTGTTTTTATAAAAATCAATGATATGAAGCAACTCAGATCTATAGGCGGCATTTCCTGGTTTTTCAATAAGCTACTGTTCGTTCCAATTGTCCCAACCAAACCGAAGATATTCACTCCGGAGTTTGAGGGTTGGGTTATCGGGATTTCCACGGCAGGAATGATCTCCCGGGTGATACGTACAAGGCTGAAAACCAATGGTGTGGGCATTTATTGTGTCTCGGTGACCAACATCATTAACAAGTCACAAGCTAAGGCTAAAGAACTCCCATCGCAGAAGTAACAAATCCAACCGATGAAGGCGACTTTTAAAGAGAACTCACCCTCACAAAAATATATGACTAGCCGAGCGAAAGTGTCAAGGACCACAGTGGAGCTCATTTTTAAACGTTTGAGGAAGGAAGCCCGATTCAAATGTAGAGTGCATAAGCTGACTTCAGGACATATGAAGAACCAATTGAACTTGCCGGAAGCTGTACGAGCGCTACCTCGCTAAAGACGGAGTTTGTCGTTTCATTGTACAGGGCAATATTAGAGATACCAAATCAGAGTGGCAAAACGAAATTCTGCTATGTAGAGCGCGGCAGAAAAATTCCAGAAGATTGATTAGTCGATAAAGAATATTTAGTGAAGACCTTCATGGGGGTACTGACAATTAGTGAAAGGGGGACTCTGCCGTTGACAAAGGTCCCAAAAAACCAAAATTGGCGGTAATTATTATATTGTACGCGCTTTGAAGCCCATTCAAACTCACCTACCCCGTCTCTATGGCAATTACCTCTCAAAGGTCACTATGATGCCGCCAACTCACATACCGCTCGGAAGATTACTCTGAAACCGTGCGGGCCACCGTGGGTTACAAATCATCCGTAATAGTAAAAACACTAGTCTCCCGATGCAAGCCTTTTGGACTTCTTCGGGTTTGGACACTTGAAACAAGGTGTCCACTGACGGGGACCCACACTTGAAATGAGTACATTGAAAGTCCTTCAAACGGAGTGGAGATATGTGCACTAGTATGTAAACGTGCACAAGATCGATGCAGATGTACTCACACACATCAAGCTTCCAAAGGATTGGAAGGTTATGGATTCGTGGAACGTGCAATTGAACTGTCAAACAAGGGAAGCTGGTCGCGTTCTGACTCTAGACAAGAAAGTTTTGAAGAAAATTTACTGGATCTGGTTTGCATCTCCAGGTTACCCTTGAATTTTGTGAACCAATTACCATTTGTAAAACTTATTCGAGGACTACAGAAAAACGAGCAAACTAGAAATTCCAAGATGCGATACTTTTTACAGAAGAATTACAAGCCATCATCTGAAGATATATTCTTTTAATGAAGCCATGTAAAATGTCCCTACGGGATCAATATCATTTGTAATTTTAGATACCTAGCTTAAAATCTAATATTAGGTAATAATATTTGAATTAATAATTGCATAGTAATGTATTTCGAATTCAAGTCTCTGTTCGGTAATCAATTACATTCTTAAACGAAACTACAAAGAATAGGTTTCAAGAAAGGCGTACTTGACGTCTTTGATTTTAACCAGGCTGCACGAAGTCTAAAGCAGAAAGTCGGCAAAATTGCTCCTGAAAGTTTATACATCGCTGGATCATTGGAGTTCTAGATGCCACACTTCAGTAACAAGTTTTCGGTGCCAACTTATCGATGGCAACTAGAATTCACAAAACTTCACGAGTGTGTTCAAAGAATTTTCTCCGAGAAAACGTTGGAAAATTTGCACGAAGTTTTAAAAAATACATTCTCCCTTAGAAATGTTTCATTCTGGGAACAAGTTCCTCCCTGTTATCAACGCGATAGCTTTGTCACAACCAATGAATGTTTTCAAGCACTATTTTTAAGTATCCGGTTCGAAGGACGATAAATGTTGTTACCTGTTAAAGTTGTTGCTGTGAAGATCATAATTAGTATATGCATAGAAGAAAATGTACTATTGACTGATTGTGAATCTACGCAATCAAGGGATCTACTGACTTGTAGACGTACACGAATATATATTAAGTAACATAACAATAATAGTTATTTTATTATAAGGACAAGAGTAAGAAATTGTCGACTGTCTGAATGCTAAGATCGTTCTCCTTCCTTGGTGTCATATACTAGAATGTTATCTTGTAAAACGCCATCATTTATAGAATTATTAGCCTTTTTTCCAAATTTAAAATATACAGTGTATTATTGAAATAATAGCTAAAAAAATAAACAAAGTCAGAGTTTATTGTAGTATAGGATACACCTATTCGTCTTTTCTCGCCCAATGTGAATTTAGAAAAGTTCTCGAGGTCCCGTAAATTAGAGATTTGTCCTGTGGTCCGAGTTCGGTTTTGGTAGCCTTTGTCACTGGGTTCCAGTCCGATCACAAAACAAAACGTCACTTGCTTTGGAAACATGCCACAGGTTGTCTGCTTTTGGCAGAACATCACTGCAACAAATTGATTAAATCGGTTGAAGTATGATCCCTTCAGTCCTGCCTGCTGTTGGAAGTACGTAAGAATTAGGTCAGTCAGCACATTTGCATAACGGTCGTTGGGTTCGGAATCCTATCTAGATATAGTAATAAACCATGTCTTAAAATATTGATTCCACCTTTTACAAATGATCTCCAACCATGCATTTACCGAGACCGTTCTGTCAATCTACAGTAGGTGTTGATTATCAGTATTGTTTATCTTAGTTACAGTATCAGTAACAACCAAATTTCAGTGACATAAAAATGACTGGAATTTATTTGAATATAATTTATATATATTTTAATGCAAATACTTCGGGTCTGCAGGAAATTACAACTAATTAGCATCATCGTAATAGAACATATTTTTTAAGACAAATAAACTGGCAGGCAATATTTACTTGATTATGTAAATAAAAATGTGTACTTATGCTATCGAACATGTACATCATATAAAGTAAGTAACCCTGGACTATAATAATTATTCAAACCTCTAACTTTGCTTGGTGTGGGACTTGTAAGCTGAAGTAAACTTATTCTTCATAGCCTGCTAGCCTGCTTTGCTTCTTTACACTCGGTACAAGGTAGGGAAAGTTTCATTTTCCGCCTTTAAGTGCAGGAATAGTAGCACCTTCTCAAGTACCCATCTCAACTGCAAGCCTCTGCACTTTAAGCACTTGAATTATTCAAGTGAATTTGCCTCCTCGTCACTCCTCGTATGTAATATCACTGCATAAGCAAAGCTGTTACGTATAGCGTACGCACATACCCTCTTCGGGAAGGTCTAGGTCAAAAGAGCCCTTGCTCTAGCGTACCTTATGTCGGATCTCTTGGTTTCAGGAGCCAGAGGTTTGTGTTCCTCCAAGTGTCGACCCAAATCGTTGGGAAGACCTTGGTCACATCAAATACATAGACACGTATGGTTGCTGTTATAAGTATATTGTTTGAATGATCAGTACTTATTACCACAGTTTTCGCCAACCCAGTTTCTGACCTTTATATACTCTTCATAAAATCCCATAATGAACAAAGTATCCAGAGAGTCGATGATTGTTGCTCCAATTTTTGATTCACCGTAGATACCCCCATCTTGACCGGTTTGGCTAATGGGCTTCAGTTCATTCTCACTCCAAGCATAGCGCACATTATCGTCCCATGCGTCTTTCATCATCTAAATACATACATAATATATAGTTTTTATCATTTATAGACATTGTTTGCTGTGAGACAGTATGACTTAAATAAGGTCGTTCTAGGTTAATAAAAAAACATTTACCTGCTTGACAAACTCCCGCCTCTGATTAACCTCCGGATCGGGATCTTCCCCACCCTGAGTGGCAAGCAAACCTGTTTGGGGTCTTTAGGAGATAACACGAGCCTTATTTATACCAGAAAACGTTATCACAACGTTATTGAAAAACGTTATTAACCGAAAATTTGGCATAACGATTTTTGATAACAAACGGAAACTGATATAATTTCAAAGGAAAATAATTTCGGTTAAACGAAAACAAACGATAAACTCGTTTAATTAAAAACGGAAACGATAATATAAATGGAAAAATACTTTTTGTTTTTTTGTTTTCAAGCAACTGTAATATCGACAAGTAGACTATCTCCCGGTCGTCATATACAGTAAAATCAGTGCATGCTGTTTAAACATGTACTTACATGGCTGTAGTTTATCCTCAATCCTATATCAGTACAATTTATTAAACCTGATTGTTAATCACCAAAAGCACATATTGAGGGTTCTCATTATTAGTTTCATTTCAACATATTTTGGTTTATGCTTATTGTTTGCTCCATCAAATCATTTATTATGCCAGACAACATTAAATTTAGCGTTCTTTGTCTTTCAAAAATTATTTACAAAGATAGGAAGAACAAAGATCAGTGCAGTTTTTCAACATTTTGAATTAAAAACTGAGGATCAATCTTGTCGATGTTTTTGGAAGGTTGTGTTTCAACAGTTCGGGTAAAATTTTCGAGCGAATTTATAGAAATTATAGAAGTTGCTCTCATGGCGAATATTCAGCTGCTCACAGTAATTTGTTTTAAACGAATGGTTTTAATTTTTGGGACCATAAATAAGGGTTGACATGCTAAAAATCTTTAGACGCTCTGGAAGACGAAGCAGAATGAAGGTCGAAATTCTGTATACAGTTTTGTTCCACCGAGTCAATGAATTCTGAATAGAAAGATAAAAAAGGTTTTGTACGATTATTCTTGTTATATATTATGCGTTACAAAATTATAAGGAAAACATTATAAAACTGAATATAGTTGACGCTGAATATGCTGTGAATAACGTTATTAACCGTTTAACCGAATTTATTTTGAGAAAAAACCGTATTTCGAAAAACCAAAAACAAATTCCCAAAAACGTGTGACTACCAAACGAAACCCATATTTTTAGTTTTCCAAGTCTGATTTATACAAATGAAGTTGAAATGGAAAAACCAAGACGTTTTTGTGTCCATTTTGCTAAACTGTGGTCAAGAATGTTTCCAAACTAAACCTTAATTGGCAGAACCCAAGTAATTGTGAGAGCACTTACATTAATAGTACAAGTGTGATGTTATCGAATGTACCGGAGCCAATCATCAAGATGACAGGGATGTAAACGCACCCATCAATAGTCTCATTACTCAAATATGATATCTAATCTTTTTAAGTGTTGTTTGCCCAAATTATGAGTGAGTGGTAGTAATTAGTTAAACGGTGTTGTTTTATCATCTGTCGGTCCAAGTGTTATTCCAAAGTAAATTAGGCTTGGCAAAGTATAAAATAAGCGACTCCTATGAATGAGCATGTGGCACTGTGGGAAGACTAATTGTTAGTATTGGAATTATTACAGTTGCTTCGTATAAACCAGGGTTGCTGATTTTTTTGATTTTTTAAAATCAAAATAATCGGATTTATTCGATTTAAATAAGATTGTTTTGATTTAAATCAATACTTTCTGATTTAAATTCAAAATTTAACCGTACGATAGAATTACCATACAAATTTTTGGATTTTAATTTTCCTAATAATATTGTACACTGTTGGCACTAATGATACTTGAACAATTAGGAAAGTATTAATTTAATTGATAATTAAATTGACATTTTCGCGAACTTTTCAAAAATTTAACATGGCCGAACTAAGAAGTTCGGGGGGCCCGCGCACCTCCTCCATGTTATGTTTGAAATATGATTTGGGGAGAAGGGGGACAGGGGACTCAAGCTTGGAGTGAGATTGTACGTGATCAATAATAAAAGGGATAGATATAATTTGGATGAGAGAGAGTTTACTAATTGTGAGTTAAGAGATAAATCAGAACTGAGGCTTGAACGGAGGTTCAATCCTTTTCACACTAACCTAATGTAACCTAAACCTAAAGACTAATGTTATGTAAAGTGTAATGTGTCCTCATACGAGTTCACTCTCGTTTATATATCATTCCAACAAGAGGTGGCCCGGCACCTCGGTGGTGTAGCGTGTCTGTACGGTTGCAGAGGAGTCGGCTTCGACTCCAGCTCACCCCGCATAACTTCCTGGGTATTTTTCTATCTTTCTCTATCCACTTGGCTGTGTGTGAAAGGTGCATGTACCTGCTATAAGCAGGGGATGGACATATGGTCCCACTAATTGCACACAGCCACATAACAAGTGTAAACCGATGAGGTCCGGTATATGACTCTCACTTGTAAGACAATTATACGCATTACTGTAATTTCGATGTACTACCATAACGTTATCCAGGTCTGATTTAAATCACGATTTAAATCAACGTGATTTAAATCAAGCCACCCTGGTATAAACTACGTATGATTTTGTTACCAAGTTTACTGAACATCCGGATCAGGATATGTATATGAACCATGAAATCTGTCTTTGTTGATAATAACAATTTACCCTTCAAGTATTCACGAAAACAGTACAGGGAATGTGCAATACATTGAAATTCTGAAATTTATTATTTTCCCTTACATTTTCCATCATTCCTTTGAGTTGTTAAAACGTTTACGCGCTAGCATGGAACATTACACAAAAGAACTATTATTTACAACATATTTATCTAACAGCTGTAAATACATCACTCTAATATTGTTTTCACATTTGACTTCCGAAGAAATTTTCCTTTACATATGTTAGAACATAGGATTTTTTCCTCTGATTGGTAAGGGATGGCACTCAGTATTAAATACCCACTTATCTAGGTCAATCAAGTCGTCCGTACTGAATACCAAGTACAGGTACTGAAATATGCAAAGACAAAAAGTTAAAATCAGAGAAGATACTGTTAACGGTATTTTAGAAAATATAAGAAAATTTGATGATTTACTTTAAGAGTCTCGGCCAGGAAGAACGTCTGTTGCACATCGTCTTGCACAGGCGTGCTAGAATACACGTTTCGTAAACCCGAGTAGCCACGCCCAGGACCTGCCTTGGTATATTTTTCGATTGCTTGAGCCGCATCCCAGGCCCAATCCCTATATTTGGGATCTTTTGTGAGACGGTACAAAATGAAGTAGGATTCAATGACTTCAGGTCTTAGAATATAATACTTTTCGCCATCATTAACTGCAACAGCCTCGGCGGTATCCGTGAATCGGAAAACTTCTGGTCCTGTAATATGTATATGGTAAAATTATCATTAATATTGAACCAACACAGAGTTTTGTACTGTCATAAAATTGTTTGGTAATCTTACCAATATGAGAATCTGATCGAATATAAGATTCATGACAAGTATTGGTAAAGTTCTGGCCGATTTCCATATCGCGGTCACGATTTCCATAGCCGGGGATCGTCGGGTCTGTGGTGACAGATCCAAGAGCAAACATTCCTCCTGCAAAGCACTCCAAATGGGATCCAACATCTTCAATGCGCGTTCCGGACAGTTCCCCAATGTATAACAAGTGGCTTTGTTTAGATATGCGAACTAAATCGTTCGCTACAAAAGCGTCCATGGCCTCGTCGTACATTTGTCTGGCTTCTCGGTCTTGGGTTTGAATCCAAGATTTGAGAAGGTATTCATAAAAACTATCCGCACCAGCACCCATTGATACGTGGGCTGCAAAAAGTTAGAGTGAAATTGTGTATTATTTTATACTCATAATTTCAAGCATTACATACAACCTTAAAATATGCACACATTTTATTCTACATACATATACGTAGTAGTCTGTGATATATGCATGTATGTATATAGCTTGTTCTTACAATCAGAAAATCTTCCTGTTTGGATGTTAACGGTGTTAGGATAAAGTCCATTTGGTTTTTCAAGGTCCAACAAATTCTGACGGATTTTGTTAACTTTATCAACGTAAATTGGATTAGCAGTTATTTCAGAGAGGTACGCAAATTCAAGATGGAGCGTTCCCAAGCCAGCCATCGAGGTTGTCGCTCCGCCACCTGTCGCCTAAAGTCCAGCGAATTCAAAATTAACCTATTTTGTAAATATAGTTTTAAACGCAACATAAAATGCCTTACCCCAGTTGCTGGATTAATCCGATCAAAAGGAAAACCGCTTGGGGTGTCAAAGGCAGGAAGTAGAAGTTGGCCAACAGCATTCGCTTGATCCAAATAGAGGTCATCGCGGGTTAACGCATACGCTGTAAGAAACCCGCCCAAGATTCGAATGTTCGTTTCAAACAGAGATACAGAGGTGTTCTGGAAATTTCATGTTTAGCCCATTTAATTCTTGCAGTGACAACAAAATGGGCGTTATATGTTGTGTTTATTAGGGTGTAAGATAACATTTGAATGATTTATAATTACCACGGTTTTAAAGTCAAAGTTTTCGGCAACCCAGTTTCTGCCCTTGATATACTCTTCATAAAATCCCATAATGAATAAAGTGTCCAGAGAGTCAATGATTGTTGCTCCAATTTTTGAGTCACCGTAGATACCCCCATCTTGACCGGTTTGGCTAATGGGTTTTAGTTCATTCTCACCCCAAGCATAGCGCACATAATCGTCCCAGGCGTCTTTCATCATCTACATACATACGTAATATGTATAGCTTCTATAGGCATCTTATACTGTAAGAAATACGATTAAAGGTCGTTCTAGGTCAATAAAACAATATTTACCTGTTTGACAAATTCCCGCCTCTGATTAACCTCAGGGTCGGGATCTTCCCCACCCTGAGTAACCAGCAAACCTGGTTGGGGACTTTTGGAGATAATGCGAGCCTCATTTAAACAAATGAAGCTGAAAAGCACGAAACAAATAATTTTTACGTCCATTTTTGCGTCTGGCTAATTCAAGAATGTAACTATGTTGTTTGGGTTACTTGAGAAATCCGATTCCCAGCACTTAAATAGCACTGAAGCCAGCTGCCGTAATGTTATCAAGTATATATCATCAGTTTGTCAAATTAAAATGATGAATGATGAGAATGTACAAGTCAACAATTCCATTATTCAAAATTTATAATCTAATCTTTTTAAGACCAATTCGACAGGGTTAATGCTGTGAACTATTATAGGTATATATTGCGTTAGGTGTGTGCAGCTTGTTGCACCAATCCGGTTTTACATGGCGGGGTTACGGCAATAATTACTGCAATAACATCTGGATTTACGTATGGAACTTGTGTATGTTATAAAAGATGAGTATAACCCTTACAATGAAACCACAGCTGAAACAGTTTTATCTAGTTGTGTAGAAATGGATTAATTTTCAAAGAAAATTCTAAATTGGTAATGTAGCATGATGGGAAGATTTGTTTACAGTAATTGTAGGAAATTTCTATGGTATTGAAATTTTGTTTTGAAAATTTCCCAAGGTTGTCCAGTAGAGTATGTAAATATATATAGTATGACCGGTACAATGACTACATGTATATTTAAAGCATAAAATGCAGTTGTAGTTAGATTGTACTATGGACTATAATGCAAAATGGCATGTACATTTTTTCGAAATTTGGTTTACTTCATAATAAGTTCATTGAGAGGAAAGTTCTTTCATTGGTGAAATTCCGAAAGCCAAAGTTTGCCGAAAAGGATACAGTAATGAGGTAAGGAAAGCAGTACATAGTATCATCTCATAGTGGACTCAAGTCCGACGGTATTTTTGGTGTAAAGTGGACTAACAATTGGATCCGAATTACGAACTCTATCGACATCCCTAAAGGTAATTTGTAAATCAGATAGTGCAGTTTTTCGGCTGGAGTATAAGCTAAAAGAATTATAAATAATTACAAGACTAAGTTTATACCTTTGGTGGAAGGTCCCACCGTTAACTTTACACAAAGAAAGCGAAGACTTACGGGAAGGAAAGTGAATAGCTTCGATTATTAAACAGCAAAAATACTGATTTTCATTTTGGACTGCAGTTCCTTCGTCAGACTAATTTCTGCTCGAATATTTCCCATCTGAATTAATTGCACTCCTTCCTCGGCCTGGAAAAATTTTAATCTAATTATTTAATCTAATTATGAAAATTCACAAGATCAATGGAATTTTTAGGATAATTAAATCTAGAAAAATACGGTGGCATATTTCCTGTGACGATGCGTCTTCCAGTGTTTACGGTCCATCAAAGATTGTAGTTCATCTGGACCGCTGACAGCTGGGAGTTGGAGGAAAGCAGCAGCAAACGAATTGTAAATGTAATTACTAGAATCAGCTCTAATCTCCATACCCACCACAAATGCAAAATCCGTAGAATCAATTTCGTATGAAAACATTGCCTCCACTTTCCTGCGTTCATTAATTTATATATTAAAAGAGACACCGGTTTCATTACGGTTAAAGAGAACATTAATTGTAAGTTCAACTTTATTAATAATTAATAAAGCTATTAGAGATTCGGTTATCAGGCTTTTGGGACTGAACTCTTAAAATAAAACCCAAATATGATCTACATAGATCTACAAAAATACTATGTAGCGTTAACTATTATTATCGTGGTTCTGCTTGTAAATTAAGCTACTGTCTTTAGCTACGGCGTCATCATAACTGAAACTATCTCAAAGGGCCAAAAATAAATTCAAACGAAATCCAGACAGTGGCTCCCAGTAATAATTACCAGTATAATGGGCCAAAGACAATCCATAATACTCAAATTATGACGTCAGAAATTAAACGCGTGTTGATTTTTGTAATGTATACCCTTAATACGGATCTTATTTATCTGAGTTTAAGTAAACAGATTTTGTCTAAACAATGATCTCAAATTAAACATACATTACTTACCAATTATCAGCTGCGAAAAATGCTTCCCGTTGAAAAGATAGCACTTGTAATGGAATTACGCCATTGTATTCACAATTGCGATTAAATTTGTTCCGAAGCACCAAATTTACGGTCAAACAATTGACTAGAACGAAAAAGTTAATAGTTATAGTCTAGTTTACTCCATACATGCTTATGTGTACAGGTTGTCAAGATAAGATTCTCCGAGCCCCCATAAGGAGGGATGATAAGAAATATGAAATTCTTCTATCATTTAACAAATCTTTTGTCAAAATTTTCAAAATATGTTTCATCTCACTGTCATTATTTTCTTGGAAAAGGTCAAATTTCGAAAGTTGGTGTGTTAGCTCAAAACATGTCTGTCAAAACATATTCTGAAACGAATACGGAAAAAGTAAGCAAAGTTTGTTATTTTGACATTCTCCAAAAAAAATCCTAACTCTGCTCTACTTCCTTGACCGCTGTAATGATACTTTCGGGCCAGCTGGATGATACAAACATATTAAAATCTGGAAAAAGATTGGCTAAAGTCACGGGGAAATGGAATATTTTTTAACACCCCACTTTATGTAGGGGGATGGGTAAATCGTTTGTTGGTTCCCTATACATAAAATTATTAAAATTTCGAGATGTTTTAAAATATCTACTAACTAATTTCAATATTGCATGCGACTTTTCCATAGCATCCTTCTGATCTTGATATCATTCCTGAAGTGCCTTTGAGGAAGTTAGCCTTTTTACTTTCACCATTCACAATCCGTGCTCTTCTTCTCGGCTGAGAACATGGCAATCCAATTACGTCACTTTTCTCCAGAATTTCGACATGAACTATAGATCGGGTACAAACTGTCATATGACCTCGGGCGATAAAATTTCCGTGGTTCACAAACAGCTCCAAAGGGACGTTACTGGTCTGAGTCTGCAGTAACATATAATTACTTAAAGTCACCGAAAATGCTGTAAACGTCATCAGTTAGACCTTTCTAACAGCTATATTAACTATAGATATATATTTGTAAAACAAAATTATTACAGATTTCCTTCGCTGCAACCAAACCTCCGGAACAGTTGGCATTTGTTTTAATGTACTGAGCAGTTCTCGAATATTTTGACGTGGACATACGTCTGGTGGTGTAAACCCAATGGCGAATGAAATATTGCCGTTTAAACCAACGTCGCAATAAACAATTAAACACAGGAGTTTACTGACTTCGAAACAGCACGTCAGTGAACGTGTACTGCTGTAACTAAATATAGATGATTACTTGCGACCGTAACGAAAATCAATGTCAGATGCGAAAGCACCCTCAAAACATTGGCTTAAGATTCCACCGATCGTTGAGAATACATTTTATAATAATTGAAAATTTCATATGTAACTGAAATATATTTCTAGCTTC
Source organism: Allacma fusca (assembly GCA_947179485.1). Classification (NCBI taxonomy): domain Eukaryota; kingdom Metazoa; phylum Arthropoda; class Collembola; order Symphypleona; family Sminthuridae; genus Allacma; species Allacma fusca. Next base: position 33,788,421 of record OX359246.1, read on the forward strand.
TAAAATCCGGGAACATATTCAACTTACTCATATTGACCTCTAGCCTCACAGATCACTTCATTAGAATGTCCGCCAATCGTAGAAGGACTCATACTTCTATCAGCCCTATACTTATCTGTTAAAGCGTAATCCAGGTAATTCGCTGTACATGTAAAGTCAAGGGAAGAGTTTTGCATTATCGTGTACCATAATAATTTCCAATTCGATAATACCAAATAACTTACAAAACTTCATTGTAATCGCACGTGTTTCACTTCCATAAAAAGAAGAAGAAATGCTCTCAACCGTTCTTCCACGACAACTCTTCCCATCTTCGAATAATTGAAAAGGTTTCAATTCATTGAATGTGTCCTTTATCCAATTTCTTTCTTCTGCAAAAGACTTGCTTCGAATCTCCACAACTTCAAACTCTTCCACTGATTCTTCTGGTCTCCTCGGATCCTGACCGTTTCCGGTTGACCGTTGATTCACTCCGTCCATAGAGTTTGACATCTCGGAGTGAACGTTTTGCTCCTCGTATTTAGAGAATTTCGTGTTGAGTGCTTTCACCTGAAACTGCGTCTCCTCAACAATTTCCCGCAAAGTCTTATTTTCCATTAAACCCATTGTTTGTGAAGAAGAAGCTGACACTCGGACACCAAAAATCTCCTTCCTTAGAATTCTATTTTCTTCCTTTAATTCATTCAGCGTTTTCATCACCTCGGCCAGACTGGCTACTGTTACTGCATCCCTATATTAATTTTTTTAAAGCATTTTAATTTATTCAGCATATGTATACGAAAATAAAATAAACGCATAATAATTTAATTATCAATATTGTATTTTTCAATATAGAAATTATGACAAAATTTCGTTTTAACCAAATCGAATGTGCTTTCCTTTACACATTGAGACAAGTGCAAGTAGTAATTACACTATAATTATGAGTCAATTATTAATTATATGATTTTTACTTACATTCCGACTTCCGACAGGTTAAACAGGAAATTCCGTTTAAGTGTGGTTGAAGAAACTAAATGGAATTGGGATTCAATTATTATTTATTAATTAAAAAAGACGAGTTTTGTTCTGAAATTAAATAATTTTCTTTAATAGAAACTGCTTGCTACGCTCCCGAATCGTAAGCTCAAGTAAAGAAAAATGTTCTCACTGTTAACAAGCATAGACTGCATATTGTACATACCTATAGTATAGATATATGAACCCAAGTGTGCATATTAGGGTCACTCCTTCAGTTTCTTGCTACTGTAATGTAAAAGCAAACATTCTTAATTAATATTCAAGTTCATTCATTCCTTATTCCTGTCTACCGAACTGACTATGCAGGGTATTTGAATGAATGCAAATAACGTTGAGTTAGTTTTAATCATGACCAGGGATGGGAATGGATTATTAATCCGGGATTAAATTAATCCCGGATTACAAAATTTATAAAAAATAATTAATCCCAATCCCAATCCAAGTGTTGGGGAAACTTGAATCTAATCCTTACTTCTCAATCCCGGCTCAATGCTTTCATTTTAATCTATTAGTTTAATCCAATTATTAACATGGCGACGAATTAATCCCCAATCCGAATCCTAAACTTGGTGAATTATTTGGTCAATCCTAATCCCAAAATCCACTGCTGTCAGTAGTGTGGATTGGATTTTATCTCCTGCTATGTCATTGCTGCATTTTGCTCACGTTTTTCAACATCTAGCGGTTTCATAATGAACATGTATATAGCTTGTGTTTGTTGACATGTAACAATTCCAAGGCTAGCGATTTCAAACAAGAATCATGCCGTTGTAGTTTGTAGAAATATAAATTTGAGAAAAGAACGTGGGAGCATAGTAGGAGCTTTAAGCTTTTTGTATTAATTACGGAGTAACAAATTTTCTTTAAGTTTGACTCAAATATGTGCATATTTTGATTACTAGTATTTCAGCTGTTTAATATGATAATTTAAATGCGTATCATAAATATGTAGGTTGGAATTGCGATTGGACCTACATATATCTTTCTATTTTAAGCAGACTATTCCTGGTTTCACTCCATCCTTCATCCACAATAATTTACTGCGTACTAATGTCTTTGAATAAATGGGACCAACCTTGTAATTTGAACCAACTATTCGAATATTTGCGTCATCGCATTATCCCAATATGAATTACCGAATTTAATGTGGCCAATAACGCAAAAGATCTAAGTATGTATTAAGAAGTGTTGACCCATAAACCTCATTTATATAAGATTTAAATTGGTCTATGTGCTAATCCATTAGAGATTTTTTGATTTTGTTCATCAATCCTTAATATCTGCATCTTTATTGGAAATCCAATATAAATCTGCAAAGTTTTATTCATCAAACCTTTAATCGAATCCAAATGTTTGGAGTTTCCCCGCCAATCCGTTAATCCAATCCAAATGTTTGGAGTTTCCCCGCCAATCCGTTAATCCAATCCAAATGTTTGGAGTTTCCCCGCCAATCCGTTAATCCAATCCAAGTGATCGGAATTTTTTCCCTCAATCCCTTAATCCAATCCAGGTGATGGGATATTTTTGCTTTAATCCGTTAATCCAATCCAAGTGATTGGAAATTTTTGCTTTAATCCGTTAATCCAATCCAGGTGATCGGCGTTTTTACCTTTAATCCGCTAATCCAATCCAAGTGGTCGGAATGTTTTGCTTTAATCCATTAATCCAATCCTGCAGGTCGTCTGTGTAAATTTCCCATCCCTGATCATGACATACATATGTAGGGAACATTATACAAATAAACAAGTAAAAAAATCGTAAATTGAAATCAGTTGACCGACAGCTCAATGAGCGAAGCGATAGGCGTCATATACGTTTGCCATGAGTATAAATGTAAATTAATTTTGGAGCTTATTGTGGTAGCACAATTTGTTATTTTTATGAGTGAACTTTTTTCTGAAACTATACCGAAGTTCTCAGAAACTGAGTGAAAAATTTGAACTGGTTTGCATACACGCATGCTGAAATGTTGAAGTGAAATTTAAAACGCAATCCCAGTATGTACGATCTATATTTTTTGCACATATACATACATACATATTTTTTTCTTTTATTTTTTGCACAACTCCATGTTCCAAATGGAAATCGGGGCTAGAAAACCCAACCCCTTATATGGAAAAATCCATATAGCGAAAGTGCACTTTATTCCTTCATTTTTTCAGTCCTACTCTCATTGAGTCCTGTCAACCTGAATCACTTAAAAACCAGTCAGTCCTGGGCACCCATAACCCATACAGTCAGTCCTTCCTAGACAGTCTCAGTCCAAGTAAGAGTGGTACGAATAATTCCTAGTCAGTCCAATGCACTGCTGCCCTATTCTTTTCCAGCTATATTAGGAAAATTAGAAATTGTAAAGAAATGGTCAAGTTTTAGCGCGATTTGGATTAGACTTGAATTGTTTTCCATTAAACCTGCGTGAATTGGAATAGAGTAGAATAAGGAAAAAAATTGAAACGTAATAAATTGGATAGGCTTGAATATGACGGGTATTTGATTCAACTGCTAATGCAATCATCCCTGGTATTGCATGTGATGAGAAATCATCGCTACGCGATAATTTCAGACTTCGCGTAGGGTGGCATCGGCTACCACCGTCAAAGTAGGACGACTTTTGAGTTTTTTTTTAAAGAATTTTTTATCGAAAAAAAGTCGGGGCCGTATTACGCAAGCAATATTCACAAAAACTTTCATTGAAATCGATTCAGTAGTTTTAGAGATTACTGTCATTTGACTTGAAGTTCGAAATTTCAGATGCTTTATCGAAGAAAACTATCGGGCTTTCATCCAAATACAAACTCACCAGCCTTACATTTGACAAAAGTAATGTCCATAAAAAATTTCATTGAAATCGGTCTAGTAGTTTTGAGTTATCGTGCGGAAGGACGTAGGGGCTATTTTACTAGGGGATTGACGCCACCCTAAAAACAAAGGAACAACAACGCTCAGCGCTCAGCCGTTGCTTTTAGCTTCTTAAATTACCCTCATTCCGAACTGAAGATAGCGTTGAACCGGTTTGCAAATATGAGTGCTAATTGTAAGTGTATAAGGGTTATAGAAAAGATTATGGTCCACATGTACAAAGCGTACGAATACTATATAGTTTGTTCGAGAAATAACTGGGCTTGATTTTTCGACAAATTTATCAGTTAGATTTAAATTACCGGATGATAGTAAGTCATTCTGGTGATTGTTATTAGGAATATAAATAGTTTCATGCCAGCAGGTGTTCTAGAGTAAAATGCAGATAGCACCCAGATTATAAGCAGCGGATTGCGAGAAGACGAAATTTTTCTACTTGGGTTGATGCCCTGGCTGTGTGGCTTGGGTGTTAGTTTGATTTTCTTGACATAGGGAAACTACGACCTTAGAGACATTTGCCAATAAGCAGATTCAATCAGACTCGATGACACATTCCTTGAATCCATTTTTACCTTACGATTGCTAGGTTTTTATGTGGAAGGTTATATTAAACGACCTACCTTGAGATGCCTAATCAAATTGGATGCACCACCTCATGAAGGACTTGGATACAGATAGAGTTTGTTGCGGAGCCGATAATTCGCATGTATAGAAGTCGTTTCATGTGCTTTCATATCGTCAGTGACGAGATGTTCATTTATTTATTTTTGATTTTTGCTTATTGGTATCATTTTGAATGGTGGTGAATGAAGGTAGTTTCAATAATTGCTGAAATCTCGACAACTTTTGATTAGCAAAAGCATTGACAGTATCAATTATTGTTGAATGAAAGTTTGGCTCCCCAAACTAGTTTAAGTAAGGAAGCATTTTCGGATTTGTTGCAGGATTTGAGATTATTTTGTAATTCAGATTGCTTTTTCAGCACGATTACAGGAGTCGGATTTTTAGACCGAGTAGTAGCTGTAGATGGGATTGAAGAGTTTTTGTAGAAATGTATTTAACGCAGTACACTATACGTTTTCTGAACTTGAGATGCTTTTTATCTTAATATTTTGTTCACTAACAAAAATCTTGTTTTTTGTTAAAGAATTAAGTCGGAGTGAATCGGAAAATATCCTTAATTTGTTTTCAAGAAATGCTTTTAAAGTGGTTATTATAATCGTTTTACAAATTAATAATGCCTCACTAACCATTCTAGTTGATTTCTGGTTCAACTTGACAACTACATATATACGCACCGTGAATACTTGAGAAACCATGAAAAAAGAACAAACACATCTTTAACTGTAAGTGTCAGTATACATACACTGGCAAGCTTTTACTTTTTCCCACAATGTAACGTATCTGTCTATACAGATATTTAAACAGTAATAATAGAAAACTTCAACTGTAGACTAGAAAAAGTCAGATTTTCCCAATTGTATAAATCTAGATAATTGCAAATTGATATATGATAAAGCTAACATTGATTGAAAGATGAATACTAATGGAAGCAGGTACGTATCCAGCTTTGTTGATGAGCATATGTACCGATCGTTGTAAATAGCAGCAGTTATATACTGTAAAGTATTTTGGAGATTTTAGCGTTGGATAGGCAATGCAATTATCATTATATATCAATTTATAACTAACGAATGACTTAATTGAAATAAAAATCGATTTAAATGTTGGGGGATACATTTTAATTCTTTTTACATAGCCCAAAAGTCATTAAATATGGCGAAGATTTAGGAGCCAGACATAGTTAGTCATGGTCGCTTAAATGGGGAAACAAATCTACTTACAAATTACAGGGTCATCGCACTAAGCAACACTCACAAAATTGTTCACTTCACTAATTTATAAGCTCCTATCCCAACATGCAATGTCAAATAATAAGCTCAATGAAACTAAAACAGGTTATGAAAAGGTCGTGGTTGCTTTGATCAAATTTGCACATGCACGGAAATAATACAATTGACCCTCTCAACATTAAAACAATATCATATGTGTGTGTGAGTTCAAGAGTTCTCAATATTCTTCCCACAATTTATTGTAAAACCAGATTGAGTGCTTGTCTCGGATGGGTACACAAACGTTTTTGTCGTTACCAAGGTTGTGAATCTTTAATATTACTGGAAATTTTTCCAGTGTTCGAAGAAATAAACCCTCATTATATATCGTCCTGTCTAAAGTGTTTGAAAGTACAATATTTAAAAATAAGAGTTTCGAGGTTTCTCCCTAATCTCAAATTTCCAGAGAATCGACAGGAATGTCATAATTATTTTTCTGTCAGCTATAATAATAAAACAAACAGGATATTTACAATCCCTAAAAAACTAGCAATTACGGTATGTCTAGCTAATCCAGGTTAACTTAGCAACTTTAAATGTATAATCTTATTCATCCCAATAAATTGCCGGCCCAATGTTGGACTCCATTGTCTCGTCAATAAATTTGGTAATTGCAGAAACATACTCCTGTAAATTCAAATGAAAATATGAGTTGACAGGCTAAATTTTCACTTAAGTATTACAAGGATATTCAAAATCGTATTTTACCGTTGGATACATCTTGTAATGCAAAACATGATCCGAACCCTCAAATTTAACAAGCCGAGCGGAGCCTCCTCTTTCACGAATAGCAGCTGCAACTTCCTCCACTTCTTTCGCAGGGCTAATATCATCCATCTCGGAGTAAAGGAACATAAACGCATGATTTCTTAACTTCCAAATTCGAGTCTGGTAGTCACAAAGCGGATAGTTCTCTAATGCTTTTTCCTTGGGCCTTCTCATTGTACTGTGTGCACTGGTGACCCAAACATTCTTGCTGGAAACATAAATTTTCATCAGTACACCTATTGCAACTAACACAATTGAGACGAGAGTTGCAAGCCCGAAATTAAATCTCATGAAAGTACTGAAAACTTTCTGAACAGCAGCATGGGATGTTTTAAAAGTCGGCCAAACGGGGCCAGAATCCAAAATGGTTCCTCGAATGTCGAATTCCGCGGGATTTGGTTGCCTCGCAATTTCTTTGAGCATATAACTATACAAGTAAGCTCCACCACTTGAAAAAACATGGAAAAATATTGGATGTGCGTGAAATTTATGCTCTTGTAATTGGTTGACAAGTTGAGCTCCTAGTAAATTTAGCTTCTGATGATTAAAGACTATTGTCATTACGGGAATGATGCACCGAACGACTATGCATCTGCAAGTAAATATTACATTTTAGAAATTTATAAATATTTGTGAGGATCAAATCACTGTCTACTATTAGTTATAGAATTGCCAGTGAAGAGCTCAAATCATTGCACGATCATTTCCCTTCTACACAAAATTCATTGACGCCCTGATCCCTCTTCATCAACGATATGCTAATATTAAATAATTATAAACACAAACCCCCTGTTTAAATAAATATCCGAGTACTTGGCCAAGTGTTTGTCCTTTGCTCCAGTCCAACCAATCAAAACAATGACTATCGTTTTCTGGTCTCCTTGACTTTCAACATCTTGGAAGTTGAGATGGCTTCTTCCCTGTTCATTATGATCTGATTGTGAGATATTGACGCTATTAACAGTTTTAGGGTATTCAACATTAAACTTAAATTCCAATTTCTTGGACATTTTCAGTTAATGCTTTAACGGTGCCGTTTCAGTGTTTGCACTCTACAGCTACAGAAGATGCGAATGAACGTAGAGAAGTGAATTCTAGCTACTAATAAGATGGATGTGAGCGGAAATCCCAATTATTTTTGAAGTATCAAGAGAATTTTCTTTCTAGTAATTACTACATTTATTTATGTGCATGTGTGATTTTAGCAATGGATTCACAATGAAACGCGGAAGAACGTTCATTTAGAACTGGTTTTCCTAAATACGAAATTGAAAGAATTATGTAAAGGGGGTTTAATACAACTTCTACCCCTTTTAACATATAAAAGCTCTTTCAAAAAAATTATGTTATAGCATTTTTTTGAAAGTTTGTAATTGAAAGTCAATATTTGATCATACTGGCTTCACAGACGAAAGAGGGTAAAGTCGTAATTTTTTAACGATTATAAAATTAATGTTTTTTTTTTTATTTTCACACAAAAATTAAATTTCAATTGCACGGCCCGATAAATTCGACGCTTGAATTTGGTCAGTATTGTCCCGCAACTGAATTTATTTCAATCTGTAAGCAGTAGTGGCCACCATAAAATACACATTACAATCCCACTAATCCCTCTTAAAACTCTTAAAGCTCTCTAAAAGTAATCCGAAAATTTCAAAATAGTAGACCTGCTTAAGATTCTAGCATGTCTACATACGTACAACATCATATACTTATGTACGTAAATTAAGTTAATTTTAGAATATTTGAAGCAATTTATTGACAAACTAAGGAATAAAATATTTGATGAGTCAGTCCCTAGTGCGGGCCTGAAAGGGAAATATTTTGTTACACATTGTACCTTTCCAGTAAACATTTTTTTATGGAGAACATTTAATCTCGCTGATGGTTGTAGGCCGGCACTGTCCCGAAGGATTGACGCAATACAACCACATTACATGTTTTCAGTATGAATTAATATCACTTCTACTGGGAAAGGATAAACTTGCTGATGCAGGGAGTGTAAACATCAACAGGCACTCCGATAGTCCGAAAAAGAAGGGGGGGTAACACTTTATAATTAGTCTTGGTTACTTTGCTAGTGGCCGCATACAAGCGTATGCATGCACATATAAGGTTACACGTTATTTTTTGTTAGCTAGCTAATATACATAAGCATGCAAAATATAGATCTTCCAATGTTTAAAGATTTTTTTTTGTTTTAGAAAAGCAAACCTTTTCTTACTCGCACACTAGCAAAATTTTATGGATTTCAAATACCTAGAGCTATAAATGTATCCTTCCACTAATTGCAAACTAGTTACGGGAATAGTTCAATATTTTCTTTGTTTTTTGGCCTGGAATGTTCCAAGCGTAGGAATATTCCGCAAAATCTGTTCCATAATTTTGGTCTAAAGAACATTCTCGCGTATATTTACTGGTTTAGAAGTGCATGACCTTTTCCATCCGTTTGATCAGACCAAGTGGACCACATTTTCTGACTGTGAATTCTTTGAAGTAAATGTTTCGCCAAACAACTAAATTGAATGGTATTTATTAATATCCTGAAGTAAACTCCTTCGGTTGACGTTTTAATACTCTGCTGTATTCTTTTCAACAATATCAGCGGGTAAAAGTCTATCGAGCCTATAATTTTCTCCGACCAAACTGTCCGTTATGCTGCTAATACAGGAATGGTATTAACTGTATGCTCCGACATTTTGAACTAGAATTATTTGTCTGGCATGAATTTGGAACAAAGTTCAAAGCGAAGTTTCAAATTGTTCAAACTTTTGAAGCAGGCCAAAATTTTGGCCTGGATCAATCTGGTAAGGGGAGGTCAAAATGTTTGGCAAAGGTAGTGAGAAAAACAATATTACAAATTTAACAAGGTTAACAATAGCTACGAATGATGGATAGAAAAATATCCTCTAATTTCTTGATGGGGCGCGTTTCGTTGAATCCGTTTCGTTTCTAAGTCACTATTTAAATTATTACCCAATCACGCAATTTCAACCCTGAAAGTTGATTATAGTACTGCCGTAAAATTATTTATACAAGTTCAAAAGCATTATCAAGGATGAAAAGGGTCTTTTAAAAAATTATTTCGGACTGCTGAGTCATGTCATGACCCATTACTTTCACTACTCAATATTGGTAGTTACCTAGATGAACCGAACTCCACATGTATACCTATACCAGGACGAAAAATATATTTTGTGCGGTGTAAACATTTTTGTTTGGAAGAAATAGAGTAGTAGCAAGAATGTCGATCTATCACATAATCAATAAAATCAAGGATATCTGAGGTTTTTTTTTGATTATGAGAAAGATCGGGTGCATGGGGTAGAGTGAGACGCGAACCCCTTGCGTGCTAAAGCCGGCTGATGAAAGGGGATTCGTGTTGTTGATGGAGAGTGTGTAGGGTATTGGACGAATGGGGGAAATTGTGCTCATATTCATTTAGGTATGGGTGCGACTCAGAGTGTTTCGGGAGCTGGGTCGGAGTGTGAAAACTTCAAGGGGTATAAAGATTGGTCTGAGTCTGGTAGTCAAATAGATTGGGAGAAAAATGAGGATGGAAGTTGGTATGTGTATTGTTGTGTGGATCGAATATTTCCTTGTCGTTTATGCAAGGCGCGACAGGTGGGAAAGGTTGATGTGAAAATGTTGAGAGGGGAGTATGAGAGGCTAAAATCGTTTTATGAGCCTGCGCGCTGGAAGAATATGAACGTTTCCCCTCTGGCGTTGGCTCGGGTGGGATTCTGGTATTTTGGAGAAACGGATAAGGTATGTATGAATAAACGTTTTAACTTAGATTCGATGAATTGAGTTGAAAGAAGTTGAATTTCTAGGTCAGGTGTGTATTCTGTGGTGTGACTTTACGAAACTGGAAGGATGGAGACGATCCTAGAAGGGAGCATAGGAAGTACTGGAATAGATGTCCCTTTCTGTGTGGACTCCCTGTGGGGAATTTGGCTATACGCGAGGGGAAGTGAGTAGGGTGTATTCAATAAATGTTGTATGCAAAGTGGAGATGGTTTAGGGGGAGTGGGCTGGCGGGTGAATTCGTTTACTGGGATCTGCCCGTTTGTTCCAAGGCTTTCAACGGGGGACCCTTGGCCATACAGAAAACCTGCGACAAGGCCAGATGAATCCGAATACGAATATGTACAGTTAAGTGAACGTATGCTTTATACTGGATTCAGCTGGGGGAAGATATAAAGTTTGTCTATGAACGATTTTGGAGGAAGTGATTGTGCTTTGTTTTCTATGCAAGAAATATAGCAGTGTCTAACGAGAATGTAATACGAATACAAATTTAATGGAAAAAAGTAAATTGATTTTAAAATGATGACATGGAAAAACCTGTCACGAGCATTGTGTAAAATAAGTATAAAATGATGAAATAAACCATGAGTATTGTGTAAAAAAATATTAAACTGAATAAAGGAATTGTAAATAAATTTCCAGTCTTGATCGGTGGCATTATGCTGAAAACAAAATCATTCATTATAAGTCAAAAGTATATGTTGAAGTCCTGCAAAAAAACATGCATAAATCAATCATTACATGTTAATCATTTCTATGCCGAGTATACGGAGTCGGAGGATTGAGATACTCCCGACTGAGATCTTAACTCAGAAGCCAGTGACTTCTGAAGTTTCTTTTTCTGGCGGTTCTTGGCATTTTTACGGGAGGTTCGGCTACTGCCGGAACCGCCCTGTCCAACTGATTGGTCTGAGGGTGTGCAAGTTGACAAAGAAATCGACTTTGTCTTTTCCTTACGCCGAGCATTTTGCAATGCGCAGCTACTTTTGCCTGCGGATGAATCTAGTGCGCGTAGCGCTTTCTCCTTCTGTCTCCTTTTGAATTTCTTTACATATGCCTTGCTGTATTTTTGGCCAGGAGGCAAAGGTGGAACCTGTATTATTATAATGTATTTTGTTTAACACTTTGCATCCCCTGGAAAAAAGAAGCTAAAATATAAAGCAATTACCACCGAATGTTGTGAAGTGGTAGAAGACCCATTTTGGGCAGGAGACAAAGGCGAAACCTGTATAATGTATTTTGTTTAACACTGAGCATCCTCTGAAAACAAAGCTGCTGAAATATAAATTTATTACCGCAGGATGTTCTGAAGCAGAATTAGACCCATTGAATGAATACATGGGTCCCACTGTAGAATCATTATTATAATTTGCCGGCAATTGAGCATCATTCGCTGAATAATACGGGGCGTCAATTGCGGGATATGGTACGGCAAGCTCTGGTGCTACACCGAGTATTTGGTCAGGGTCCTATGAAACAGTGGGAATTTAGGAGAGAACAAATGAAGTATAAGAGGGATAAAAACAAACAAAGTGCTTACTGCAGGCTCTTCTCTGGTCACATAACTCAGAGGCGGGCAAATTCTAGGAAACCCGCAATTCTGCAAGGATTGAAATTCACCTAGTGCAGCTCGGGCATCAGCATAGGACACAATTTTATCCAGTTTTTGTCCATGCACTCGTTGAATGGATTTTCGCATTTCGGACGAGCGCCTGCACTTGCACTCGGGAATTAAATCATCACAAGTAAACCATGACTATAAATCCAAATGATCATACATAAATAACAATACTGATTAAGTCATAGGAAATATAGTCTTTTTAGTGCGACTTATAATTACCAGATCCAGATAGCTGGATGCAAAGCTTGAAGATTTGGTCAGACCCAATGTGGTTTTGCAACACATGGGTCTAGTTATCAGTATTTGTCCAACACCTTGAAAGACAATGTAGAATCGAATACGAAGCATGAACAATGTGCGAAGGGTTAATAGAAACCGTTTCGACATCATCCATGCATCGCATTCTGTTGGATGAATTTGTTTTTTCCCAACAGTTCGAGGTGGAGGAAAGGCGCGCTCAATGTCAATCATTGCAACGCGAAGTAGTTGCAGTCGTTTGACATTGATCAGGCCATATCCAAAAACAATGTGAAGTTTATTGGGATGGTTGTCAGTTCCAGTGACAATAAAGTCAATTTCGGGCCACACTAATATAATAATGATAATAAAAAATATTATTCGGGATTAAACTGGAATATAAATTAGTGACTTATATCAAATGTCACTTACACATCTCATTGTAATGAGATGGAGAAACGTAGTCCGCTGGTAAGTGTGTCAAAACACTACGCTGATGTCCAAACGTCTTAGACATCAGGAAGCTCATCCCTGATTCAATCCCGCACGGATTCAGTGGATGCATGTAATCAAGTCCTGACAAATACGACAGGTCACCTGGAGACGGATCTTCAACGAGAGCCGCCTCCATATCGGTGCCTGTGCAAGACGAAATATGCACATCAAGGCAACCTAGTGTAGTGGAACTCGTAACAGCGGAAAACGAACTCGCGGATTTGAGCTCCGAAGTGCTGTACGGTCCTTCCACTAATGAAAACAATTCAAATAATTTATATTACATATTTCGCATGGTACGTAATGATTCTTTGGATCGCAATACAAGTAATTTGTATGGAAATATAAAATTCGTACCATCACTAACTAAATTGAGTTTATCATAGTAGACTCCTTTGAAGTCAAGAGTCTTTTCTCCATATTCTTTGAATTGGAGGGTTTTGATGAACCTAGCGAACCGGTACTTCCGCAAAGATTTGATGGAAAAATTCCGATCCGTGAATTTTGACGTATCAAACTTTTGACTTGTGTCTATCACAAGTGCGGGTACATCACCGCCCAACTCTCGGAACATATCTTCCTTCAGTTCGTTGAAGGTTTTTCCCCACTGTTCGGTGGTGGGTTTTTGAACAGGAAGCAGTACATTCTCAATTTTGAATCTACACAAAAACGCATTGACGTTCATGTCAAAGAGTTTTTCCTGTTCCCAGAAGGTCCTGTAGCTGAAACAAAAAAAAATCAGAAAAATGTATTTTCATGTATTAAATAAAGTCATAAGAAATTAAGAGGAAACGGTAAGTGTATATATATGACATATATGAACGTAAAATATGTTAGTATGCTAATGAAACTTATAGTGAGAGCATGGACAGTGTGGATTTTGCAATAGCACATCCGTCTACCTGCATTATTGCAGGCGTAACGGGAAGTGGAAAAACCCGCCTGACGTTAGATATAATACGGAATAGAAACAAAGTGTTTGATAAACCTATACAAAAGGTCCTGTACGTATATTCCGACTTTCAACCATCCTTCTACGAAATTCAGGAAACTGATCCTGACGTTACTTTTACTAAGCGGTTAGAAGACATTGAATCTGCGCCTAACCCTAGCCTAGTTGTTGTAGACGATCAGATTGATTCTTTGGGGAAAGGACAAGCTCATGATATTATTACAAACTTTTTTACAAAACATTCGCATCACCGAGGGGTCTCTATAATAGTGATATTACAAAACCTCTATCATAAAAACCTTCGGGAGCTATCCATTAATACGCAGTGGTTGTGTTACTTTGACTCTGCAAGGGACAGATCAATAGTATCGACAATTGCACGTCAGGTTTGTCCCGGAAACGTATCTTTCCTGGTCGATGCATACAGAAAGGCTGTCATAGGTAAAGAGTATAGCTATATTATACTGGACCTGCACCCGAAGCATAAGAAATACGTTTTCTTTGTGAGAAATTCATTATATGCTACCCCTGATACAGAAGTATATGGTCCGAAATAATGGCGACTAAACTTGAGAAAAACTTTAAGTTCTTATATACTTTGTGCAAAGCTAAAAACAAATTATTTACAAAGTTGCTTGTTCAAGCATCGGACCGGCAACTGAGTGCTGTTACAGAATGTCTTGTGGATTTTTCTATATTCAGTAACTCAAGGCGAACGTGTGTTAGTAGTGTACTGAAAGAAATCGAATCTTCTAAATCATTAAGGACGGCGTTGACGAGAAGAAAGGCCGAAGTTAAAAAAATTTTGTGTACTGTTGTTTCTCGAATTCTACAGGACGAATTTGCTAGTGTCATGTTGTATGAATAATCATGGCGCAAATTTACAAAGTTATCGAACCTCAGCTTTACGAAAAACTAATGAGCTTATACAAAGATGATAGCAAAAAGACTACTGAGTTAAACGATGTTCCGGTTACAGAGAATGCACACACTGATCAGGAAACACTTAATGAACCTGTGACAGTGCCTTTGACTAATTCGGATGTCACCAAAACTCATACACAGACTGAAGACAAAACATTACCTCGAAAAAGAAAATCTCAACACCTACAATTATGCTGCTGCAGATTTCACAAAGGGGAGAACTATATATTGGAACCAGAATGGAAAACGTTCGGGAATGATGTGTCCTTTGGTGAGAAGGAAAAAGGTGATCAAATAGTTGACCCTTTGGAAATAAAATCCAGCGAAAAAAGACAAGATCTAAGTACTCCTGGTCCAGACGTTGTTGAGAAAACTGGTCGGAAACTGCGCCCGCGAAAGCAAGTTGGCAAAGGGAAAAAGAGAAATAAAAAATGGAAGCGAGGAAAGTTGACGAAGAAAGATCGGAAATACAAAAGACGTACTTGAATCAGAAATTATCTGGGTCATTCTCTGGTTTAAGTAGTTTTTTTCAAAATCGTAAAGAGTTTGCAGACAAGGATGAAGTTGCAAAAGAGCTGAGAGCTCTGGATACATTTTCATTGCACAAGCAAGCCAGAAAAAAGTTTCCAAGACGGAAAATTATGGTTAATTTTATAAATGAAATTTTCACAGCTGATCTGAAAGATTTGGCTGGACTTTCCAAGTCAAACAGTGGCAATCACTTTGTTCTGGTTGTGGTTGACGCTTTCTCGAGAAAAGCGTATACACGCTTGTTGAAAAACAAGAATTCAGACTCGATGATTAAAGCTTTCAAGTCCGTTTTTGCGGAGTCGGGAGTTACACCTGTGTACTTATATACAGATAGGGGAACTGAATTTATGTCAGCTGCATTTGGAAAGTTTCTCAATGCAAGTCAAGTACAACTGTATAATATCCATTCGCCTATGAAAGCCAGTATGAGCGAAAGATTCATTAGAACACTTTTTACAAAGCTTCAACGATACATGACGATGGAAAACACGAAAAGAATTGTTGAAGTACTCCCAGACTTTACAAGAGCATATAATGCTACGAAACACAGATCTATTGGTATAGCTCCAAATGATGTGACTACTAGAAATTCTTATGAGGTGTGGGAGCGCATATACAAGACGTATTTAGAAGAGACAAAAAGACCAAGAAAGCCTCCACAGTACTCAGTAGGTGATGTGGTTCGTATTTCTCGGATAAAAATGATATTTGAAAAGGGGTATAAGGAATCGTTTTCGAGAGAACTATTTAAAGTTGTTCAGGTTGTGAATACATACCCGTATACATTTCGATTAGCCGACATGAATTCCGAACAGTTAAATGCGAGTTTTTATGCGCCTGAGCTAAGTCTAGTTAAGAAGACGGATTAAAGAGATTTCCATATATATTCGACGTCATTCACAATTTGTCGTTCGAATTGACAACAGATGAATAAAATGTACCCTCAACGAAACGCGCGATTTGTTCAGCAGGATAATGAACTGGACCACTACATTGTCCTAACAAATTCGAATGATCTGTCACAGTCTTCAATTATACATCAGTTGCCCAACCCAATAAATCGTCCAAGGGGAAAATATGAAGTTGGACTTTTAAAGCTTCGATACAAACCGAGTAAAACAATGCTGGAAAGTCTACGAAGTATCCCGCAAGTCGCAACGAGCGAACCTCAGCTGCGTCTTACAAGGAAACGACGACGAGTTGTCAAACGGTCTATTCCCATTCACATGTCTGCTGTTCCGATTGGTCCGTTGTACCCTGGTTACGTACCGCCCGTTGAAACATCGTATCAATTTAAGAAGACGGATGCTAATATTAACGAATTCATAACTCAATTTAACAATAAATATGCGGCGCTCAAAATAAACATGGGCATCGCTTATGTTGAGGGAGCAAACAAAATGATTATCTTTATCAACCCAGAACTTGGCAAGGCGTATGATTACTTGTATCTGTCGACTGACTTTGCAAAAGTCTTGGGCTTCACTCGAAAACTGTTCGCATCCGGATCAACAACTGGGGACTTTATATTGGATCAAACCGAATTTGTCAAAACTCCGATGAACACAATATTCGACTTCAAATTTTTGAGGGAAACATATTTTTTAAATCGGGTTGGGGTTAAACAACAGCATAACAACCTAATTGTTTTAAAGAAACTTAACGATAAAGATTATGTGCAATATTTTATGAAAGTGAAATCTAAGCTCGAACAGTTCTTGGAGACGATTGTAGACTTTGTCTGGGACAGTGCCTTTCGATGTTCGATTATTGTCAAGTTGGGAGCATATAATGATCGCAATCATATAGTTTTCCCTACAAAGATTGCAAATTGCTTAGGGTTTACCGACGACACGTTCTACTCGGGAAGTGTTTACGTTTCCAAGGCTCCATTCGACCAAGCTATGTTTAATAAAATTGGAAAGACAGATATTCTGATATATAAAGTTCGTAGATCGGTACCTATGAACTTGTACATGAAAGAGCCTGCGTCGATGGCGCTTCAAGACGTATTACAAGAACTCAATAATACTTTCTCCGAATATGTATATCCTTTGAATAATGTGAAATTTCATTACGACAATGGGGACATTGTCATGAGCGAAGTATCGAACGACGTTGAAGTCGTTTTGCCGCTTTCCCTGGTCAAGTACCTTGGAATACCTCGGAATCATGTGTTTAAGAGCGGTTCGAGGTATGTGGCAAAGCGCGAACTAGTTGAGGAGCAAGAGGAAGATGAATATGAAAAGGAGGAAATCCCGCCTCCTGTACCAACGCCAGCTCCGGGTCAGGCAAATCGCCTGCTGGTTCTTTCAAATCTGATTGAGAATCAGACATATGAAGACCGTTGTATCCCTCTACTTAAGGAGCTAAAACTAAGCCATGATTATAATTCAGAATGCGAGCACGAATTTTCCCCAGTGTCTTATTTGCCTTTGCACGGCGAGGAGCAAAATCAGATTCGTGTAGATTTTGCTGACGAATCATTGAGTCCTATTAATTTCGGAGGAACTACAACAGGAGTGACGCTTCACATTCGACCAAAAGTATGAGACAGGTCCAGTGTGATGATAAAGCTTGTGTCCTAGAACCCGGTGGTCAGAACCAAGTTGGAGGAGCAAGTGTAAGCACTAATTTAATGGCGACTGGCGGTCTAAATCCGGAGGCGTCTTCTTACCTCATCCCCCTAAAGAGATCAGCTGGTGTGAAGAAAAAGGAGCAAACGGGCAAAGGAAAGAGGAAAAGAAGGCGTACAGTTCAAAAACCAGTTCAGTTGGGATTGGGTAGGAGACGAAGAAAGTCACATAAGAAAAAGAAGCGTGGACGAACTAAGAAGAAGAATATTAAACGCGTGCAATTAGGAGCAGGAAGAAAACGAAAGAACCGTCGGTGTGTGAAATAGTCCAATGGATTTAAATAGCGTTTTTGAGAGAGGGGCTACGGTCTATGAAGGGTCAACAGAGAGCATTCGATCTGAGTTGGCCCTTTTTGACCTACTGCCCACTGATATTTCGACTCAATTGAGTAGCGACTTTATCCAGGCATTTCCTCTCGTCTCCATAAAGGAAGATTTTAATCCTCTGGAATTTCAAATAACTTTGGATACGTCTGGCTATCTGGATCCGCTAGACAGCTTCATATCTCTTACTTGTCGAATTGTAAATCAGGATGGCACTCTATGCGATGAAGCGCGCGATCTTGTCGCCCCGTGCAACTTATTCTTTCAGACAATGTTTAGCAACCTGGAGATTTATCTAAATGGGCAATTGATTTCCGATACGTCTAATTTTTATCCATGGATTGGATACATGCAACGTCTGTTGAGTGCAAGCCCTCAGGAAAAAGATGGACGACTCAAGAACGAGTTGTGGTATCCGAATGTGACACCGGAAGTATTTACTGCTTCAGATCCCGGGTGGAAGGCTAGATTTGACATGTCGAAAAAAAGCCAGCCCTTCCAAGTGGTCGGACAGCTCGTAGGAAGTATCTTTACACAACCGCGATACATACCAGCTGGTAGTCATATACGAATTGTACTGAGACGTGCACAACCAGAACTTTGTCTTGAATGCAGTACAACAACGAAGGCCGGTACTAACGGGGTTCCGTACAAGTACCAAATAACGGATGCGGTTTTCTATGGATCTAAGAAAGTTGTTTCTAAGCCCATCATTGATATGCACCGGGCTGAACTAGCCCGCGGGAATACATTCAAGTACATTACTAATGATGCTGAGATCAAAACGTTTACGGTAGCATCAGGCCTCAGCTATGTAACTACTGATTCTCTTGTTATTGGAAAAATTCCAAAAATAATTGTCATTGGCATGGTCAACTCGGATGGATTTATGGGATCACTGAACAAATCCCCGTTCAATTTCGTCGACAAAAACCTGTCTGAGATGTCTATTACTTGGAATGGAGATTCTCTCCAGTACAGGGATCTATCTTTGAGTTTTAAGCAAAAGCAAGCTGACGGAAGCTTCTTAGGGTCAGATGACTTTCTGCTTGGACTCAGGACGCTTGAAAAAACTGCTGCTAATTCGCTGTTGTCCAACGGTATCCAACGCGACAATTACACTAAAGGTACATATGAATTAACATTTTTTAGAAACACGTTTTCATAAAACTGGAGTGTGAAATTTAAAAAGGTTAATTCATTTGTACAGGCAACTGTCTTGTGGCAATTGAGCTACTGCCTAATTCTGGGAACTTTCTCAGTGTCAACAAACGAGGACAGCTTAAAGTATCGCTTAAATTCAGGACCGCGTTGGACAAGAACATAAATGTCATTGTCTACTGTCAGTATCAGAGTGTCCTGGAAATTGATGCTGATAAAAGAGTGATACTTGATCACTAACCATGAATAGCAGTGAAATTTACCAGGCTCTGGCCTGTCTACTTCCCAAAAACGAAATACCCTTTTACATTGCGTCCGCAGACACGTTGAGGTCGTTGACGAAAAATTCGACCTATCCGTATGTTGTTATACAAAATACGGACCGAGCTGATGAGCCAGGCTGGCACTGGGTCAGCTGGTTTGTGCATAACATCAACGATGCTGAGTGGTTCGACTCGTATGGTCTACCGCCTCGGATTTATAAAGACATTGAATGGCCCGCTAAAAACGTCATTGCAGAAAACTGCCGTTCACTGCAAAGTATTAATTCTGATGTTTGTGGTCAATATTGTGTATACTTTGCCTATCTAAGAATAATTGGTCTAAGTTATGAAAACTTTATGAGTAGCTTTAAGGTTAGATCAAAATCTAATGACGCAATGGTGCGGAAATTTGTAAACAATATTTCTAAGTTTATATCTATAGATTGTGGAAAGCAGAATTGCATGCCAAAGTATGCGACTCGATTCTATGGTTATAACAGTATAAGTTGAAATTGTAAAATGCAATATGATCTGAATAAATTTTCAAGAATTCAATTCGTTTTTTGGGGTTTTATTGTTTTTTGGTTAGCATATTTACGCATTTACACATATTTTAGAATTTTTAGCCGACCCACGATCTCATATTTACACAGTCTATGCTTGATCCTCCAATACGTTCGAATTTCGCAAGTCTTGCTTCTTCAAGAATCTGAAGTCTCGGCTTCCTATCTCCCCTCAACCGATGGGATGGTAGTTGCTTGTCCAAAATGAGTATGTCGTCGACTGACCTTGTTCTTGAGAAGCATATATAGTCTATTCCAGGGGAAACTTGTTCTTGTCCCAGATAAAAGGCAACGGACGGGAGTGTGAGCCCTTGCAGTTTGTGCACGGTTAAAGCGAAACATAATTCGAGAGGAAAGCGTTTTATATGAACAAACTTCCCCATTGGCGGTATATACCTCGACTGCTTGATTCTGTAGATCTGAACTCCATTTCCGGATTTTGTTGATGCGTTGGGACTGTAGTCGGGAAAGTCCACTAATATGCACTTCACATTCCCGTTTTGATATACAATGTCTTTACATGTCCCACGGGATCCGTTGCATAGACCAGATGAGACGCATAAATTCTCAAGAAGAATGACGGGACATCCGATCGCAAGTTCTAGAACTTCATCGCCGTTATTAATTCTAACCCGGTTTTCTTCTGGGTACAGTTTCCTCAGCATCTTCCTGAATCAGTAATAGGGATTATTACTCAAACTAAATAACTAGTCTATGTTTAGCAGTTTACGAGAAAAAATTACATATTGTGATGAAATACTTGATTGCGTTTCGGAAATGCGTGGATAGAAAGATCAAATTTCCTCTTCGCCTCAAATGGTAATTCGGATGCAAGTCTTCGCCGAGCATACTCCACGTCCAGTTCTGTGATCTCACACAGCCGGAGACGTTCCAGAAATTTCTGGAACCTGACTTGTTCCGGCGAGTTTCCCAACTGACGAAATGGTTTTCGCATTATGAAGACATGAGTGTCAAATTTTCTGTACAGCTGGAACGCTTCTTGGGCATATTTAGGACTTGTTTTACCCGCAGGGGTGAATATTGCTCGGTCGTTTGCCGGTGCTAATTGAAATATATCTCCGAGTAAAACGACGGACCTGCCCGAAAATGGTAAATGGCTGTACCTCCGATCAACGTGTTTCAAAAGACTGTCAATAAGGTAGAACATTCTCTGTCCGATGAAATTCATCTCGTCGAAAACAATAAACTGCACTCGTCTCAGATATAGCGCTCGGTCACTATTAAGATCAATGTTCCTTACAAATGCGTCATGATCATCGTGCTTGACGAACGAAGGAATTCCGAAGGATCTATGTATAGTTCCACCTTTAATTTGATTTGCTGCGATACCAGTATAGGCTCCCATCAGAAATTCAAAATCTTGACACTTTTGCTTTTGACTTTCCAGCTCGAATCTCAAATGCGAGCAAATTTCACTCTTGCCTGTTCCTCCACTGCCCAACACGATAACTCGAATCGGGTTGTCCAGCTGATCTTCAGACGATTGACGAAGATGGGTTTTGACAATGTTCAGTATTACTCTCTGTTGTAAACTCAATGCACTCAATGGAATAGATGGAACTTCCAATGGTGTTGGCGAGCATCGAGATAAATTGCATCGCTTCACTTGACTGCAATCCATGATGATATATTCAGTAGATCAACGGGAGAGGTTCATCGCCAAACTGCGAGAAATTACACACGGGGAAATTATTTTCGAGTGCTTTACGAGTTTTCACGGGTGAACGTTTCGATTAAGTTTATGCATACTAATGAAACCATATTATGAGAACTAGGGTCGAGATTGGTTCTCATGATTTCCCCCCTCAATAATGATTCGGTTCCTTAGAAGCACCTGTCCGTTTAATTCGACCTTGACCCTTCAGTGTATATGCATTCCAATGAACGCATATTATGAGAACTGAGGTTGAGCACGGTTCTCACACTACATTCCCCCTCCTTAGTTTGTATTCGGGCTTCCTAGATGCACCTGTCCGTTTAATTCGACCTTGACCCTTCAGTGTATATGCATTATAATGAACCTATATTATGAGAACTGAGGTTGAGCACGGTTCTCACACTACATTCCTCCCTCCTTAGTTTGTATTCGGGCTTCCTAGATGCACCTGTCTAATAGCATTTATTTATCCTTGAACCTTCAGTGACCATGCATTCTAATGCAGGTGCATGATGAGAGCTTAGATTCAGCATAGTTCTCACGGTTTATCAACAGAACCGATTGTCCTCGGTCTGTACATTATACATCCCGTCTCTCACGCACGCAGTGCATCCCTCTGTAAAAACGCAATCTACAAAAAAATGTAGAAAATAATTATACCTGTGCATATTCGTAGCACAAAACAGTTAAAACGATCTTTATATTTACTTTCACTCACCGTCACTCATTTTTGTCTATGAATTGATCCAGTTGAGAATGAAATGATTAAAATCTCAGCTGATTTATTACCATTGCAAGTGCTGACGCATTTGGGTAACAAGATACTTTTAAAAATAGTCATAGTTTCCAAGTCGGTATCAGTTGTTACAGAGTAGTCACCCACGATGGAGACCAAAGGAAGAAGCGATGAGTTGTCAGAATTGATGTATAATTCTTTGTCAACTTTAGTTAGTAAAATTATAAACAAAAATGATACGACCGGGTTTAAGGGTCTGGAAAGCAGGGAGGAGTGGAAAAGTAAGCTAGTAGATATATGCTCTAGACATGCTATATGCTAACTTGTTTTTCTCTCTCTCTAGCTATATGCGTATGCATTGTCCTCATTGCGGGGCTAAAGCTGGTGAAGTTCTTCACTGATTATTACTTTCGGTGGAGAGCCGCTCGCAACCAGACACCTGTCATACTCTCTCCTTCCGTGCATAATGGATAGCAACGAGACGAGTGACAAGCCAAGTCCAATTCGCACTGGCGAAAGGGGATATGTAAGTACCGTAATGATAATCGCTGAGTGTCAGATTTTCACTCGCGAATATTGATAAATTATGCGTTGTTAATTACAGTGCTTACGATGTCCAATGACGCCGTGTGGGTTCTTCAGTAGATCTCGCATCAATTTCGAGTCGCATTTGGAGAGAATTCATTTTTGTGGTGACTGTGATCACTACTGTAGAGTCAAAGGACAGCATGTGTGTCCATGCCCCGGTTCAAGACGTGGGCATGTTGATTCATACATGCAACCTGATATGTCCAATTTTTCCGAACTTTCCCGTTCTCATTTAGGCAGTATGCTGTTGTATAAATACAACAAGCATATATCTGCTCCGGACATAGAGTCCACGTTTAAAGAAGTGGCTCCGGCAGCAATAACCTTTTTATCTGACTTGTTTAAAATACATGGCCTCATTAAAATAGAAATTGGCATGGGGATAAAAATGGAAAAGGAATCTAAAGATTCCGAGGGCAATTTGCAATTACACGAAGCAACAGTATATTTCAAGTCAATGCACTACGAATTAGAATGGATAAGTAAGATAGAATATATATTAGTGCATGCTGCTTCTGATATTGTTGACAAAAAGAATAACTTCTTAAGTCATGGGAGTGGGTGGAATATAAAATACATGTACAGTTTTGAAATTAAAATGGCTGAAGCTAGACTATTTTATAATAGTGTTGGGAAAAAATATTTGCCCATGCCTTTTGAGAAGCGCAAGGGGATTGTTAATTTTAAAAACAATGACGACAATTGTTTTCTGTACTGCGTCGCTGCTGCATTATTTCGCGACGATCAGATAGCATTTAATAAAGAAAATTTTTACAAAAATCGAAACTTGGAAAATCACAATACGTGGACAAAGTATTTTCATCTGCTTAAGACAGATTGTATTAACGGTCCAGTAGATGTATATAAAACTATACCATTGTTTGAGGAAAGCAATAATGTTAAAATAAATGTGCTCACACATGAGGACGGGGATGTCATTCCTATGAGAAGAAGTAACTACATCTCGCCAAGAACAATTAATTTGTTTTTAATTCGAAGTGATGACGATCAACACTTTGTTTTGATTACAGATATAAACAAATTCTTGTGTAACAAAAGTCCGCGAAAAGTGTTTATTTGCGACCATTGCTTTCGAAATTTAAAATCACCTTCAGCCCTAATGTTTCATTCGTGTTCAAAAAGTGTGAGCAAGATTAAAGAAAGGCTCCCCAAGAAAGGCGACTGCTTGGAGTTTAAACGACTCGAAATGACATTGCCGTACCCTTATGTGTTGTATTGGGACTTTGAAACATTTTCATCGTCTTTAAATGAAAAGAAAGGCGCGAGCACTACACTCAACAGTGAATTCCAGGCAGCAAGTTATGCATTATGCTTAGTTTATACCACGACAGTGCAATCAAAAATTGTTGCCTGTGAGTATTACGACGGTCCCGATCCGGTCCATCATTTCTTTGAACGTGTTTTCTATCACGCGAAAAATGTGCTAAACGATATCAGGACAGTCAATAATTTTGTCACACCATCTGATGAAGACCTTGAGCGTCATAATGCTGCTAAACATTGCGACTTTTGTCGCCGCGAATTTACTTGTTCTAGTAGAAATGAAACCCATGCATCTGATGAAGACGAACCATATAGGACTACGAAGAAAGTTGTAAAAACGTATCACCACTGTCACCAAAGTGGGCGTTATCTTCATACATTATGTCAGAGTTGTAATTTAAAAATTAAGTTTAAAAACGATTTAGTATGTGTATGCCACAATGGATCTGGATTCGACTTTCATCTTCTACTACAAAATTTGGATTCGCCATTTTTCAGCCCACATGATGTCAACGTCATAAGCAAAGGTGGTGAGAAACTAGTTCAGATAGAAATAACCGCCAGCAATATGTACATTCCAGAATTAAAATCAAAGTACGACGAAAACTATACTCCAAGTGCAAAGCAGTCGTGCGGCAAGAGAAAGGTCAAGGTTCGTTTTATTGACTCGTTCCAGTTTTTGAACTCCAGTTTAAGCACACTGGCTGCGGGTCTTAAAATTGAAAATGCAAGCACAACAAGTCTAGTTAACGACTGCTTGCCATACCTTTTCCCCGGCCTGGATAACCTTGTTTCTAAAGACACATCAATATTTTTTGAGAAGCTTCCTTATCCATATACATACCTTTCGGGACCCGAGAAGCTAGAAATTGGACATCCCATCCCGGGACGGGAGCATTTCGACAACGAATTGAAGAAGGAATCAATTACAAATGAAGAATGGGGGAAAATTCAGATTTTAATTGAACAATTTCAAATCAGAGATTTTAAACAGTTTACAAGAGCTTACACTATCATCGACACGGTACTCCTGGGAGTGATTTGGGGAAACTTTAGGAGAAACTGTTTTGTTTCGTATGGATTAGATCCAACCTATGTATGTACAGTATCTGGATATTCATGGCAGTGTTTTTTATCTTTTACCAAAGCCAAGATAGAATATATTACCGACAAAAACATGCTCGACATGATTACATCTGGAATAAGAGGTGGAATGGCTTTCTGCACTCGCAAAATTGTCACCGCCAATTGTGAACGCTCTCCGCTGGGATTTGATCCTACCAAAGAACGTACACATATTCTCTATAACGATAAGGTTTCCCTTTATGCCACAGCTCTGCTGGGAAAATTCCCTCATTCCGATTACAAGTGGGAAAGCGTAGACAGTTTGAAAAACATTAATTGGAAAACGTATGATGGAGACAATGAGACTGGGTATATTCTGAATGTAAGTTTGCGCTACCCTGAAAAACTACAGGATGAAACTGAGTGTTTGCCATTAGCTCCGGAAAAACGAAAGGTTCGTATTTCCGATTTGTCGTCTGGGCAGCAGGAAACGATGGAATCCCTTGGTCTGGTTCGCTCGTTTACAAGCGAACCAAGACTCTTGCTTCATTGCGGGGATCGTATTGAATACGTAGTCCATTATAAAGCTCTTCAGTTCTACCTAAATATGGGCATGGAATTGCTCGACATACATGCAGGGATTAGTTTTCATGAAGAGGCTTATTTTAAGCCTTACATTGAGTTCAACATTGAGCAGCGCAAATCATCGAAAACCGAATCCCAGCGGGCACTGTACAAAATTCTTTCGAATGGAATTTTCGGGAAATCTTTACAGTCTAACAAAGGAAACGTCAAAGTAAAATTTTGCGGATCCAAGGCTGAATCCCGAAAACTTGTCAGTGACCCTCGGTGTGTTGACTTTGTACCCATAACGGAAAATATTAGCATGGTTATGCTTTCGCCAAAGGAGATTGTCTTGAATAATATCATACAATCCGGGATGACGTGCTTGGATCTCGCCAAAGTCATATTCTATCACGGCTACTATCGGCAACTACAACAAGTGTTTCCCGGACGAATTTCTAATCTTTACGTTGATACCGATTCCTGTATTGCTCTTGTTTCAGACCCAAACAACTCTTTGTTTAAAGACATTGTCGACCACAAAGATTTTTTTGATTTCTCAAAGCTGCCTCGATGTCATGAAATTTTTAAACTGTATCCAGAATTCCCTGATTTACGATCGAAATCTGCTGGAACAGCAGGTCTTTGGAAATTAGAATCCTTGGATATTTGCCAGATAGTCACTATCAAGAGCAAGCAGTACAGTATTTTGTATTTCGACCAAGCTGAAGAACTCAAGTGCAAGGGAGTTCCGTCTGCTGCTTTGAAGTCGTTCAACCATGCAAAATACACATCCGTGATCGAATCTAACAAAGTTTTCTATGTTGACTGCAGTTACATTCGCAGTCTGAAACACAAATTGTATAATATTACTGTAAATAAATTAGGGTTTCATTGCTTAGATGTATATCGTGTGTACCCCGATCCCAATGACTACAATTTCTCTCTCCCATTCGGACACTACAAATTACGTAAGTAAGAATAATGTGTATTGTACAATTTTAAACTTGAATAAAAGAAATGTTGAAAACCCAATTTTGCATTATCTTTGCAAGATTTTCATGACATGACTATGCATATGAAATCAATAAATGCACATATAAATTTGTTTTTGAGGAGGTTTTATTACTGTTTTTTTTTGCACAAACACACTTCGCAATTATAATAAATTATGAATATAAGTAAGAATGTTAATTAAATACATGACTAGGGTGCATAAAGGCAATTGCATATTCATTTCTAAACTACAAACAATAGCAATAGTGGTATTACATTTTTTTTTTAATTTTATAATATACATACCAAAAATGTGTACACACAATTCCATATTCAGGACGTCTCCTCTTGTTGAGTATCCTGCTCCAAAGCAGGCACGGAGACTTCAGAAAGATAGGCTTCCAAATTTCTGACAGCAGGCAGAGCTAAAGTCATCTGTGGACCTTGCCAATTCTTAAGCCGCTTCGAAACTACGTCTGATACTTTGTTGTTCATAAGAATGGCGTACTGTCCACTGACGCGGTTGAAAACCAGCCGAACGCGGACTGTATCCAGCTCAAGGTCAGGGTCAGTCCACAGCTCAGCCCGATGGTCATGCCTGATGGAAACGTGTGCTCGAGTTGGGTTGGTGTCGAAGAACGGAATAAGGTCGGTGAAATGTTTTCCGGGCTCCGGATGGGCAGCAATCTGGTCAAGTACGCGAGAGACAAAATCCAGGATTAGTCTTCCTTCGTACTGAGAAAATTTGACAGTTGTCACGGTCCCAGCCTTGTTTTTTCTCCCAAAGTAGTAGAAGTAACAGCGATGGTATCGGTTCCAAGCTAGCCGAGCCACAATGTCAAAATCGATCTGCAAATGCCAATTTAAAAAATCAGTTTTAAATTTAATTAATCGAGTGTCAATATTATATATACTCACCATGTAAGCTTCAGCAGGATGTTCATAGAATGTCCAACTGGTAGTGCAGTCCGGATTTTCATCCGGCTGGGGAACTGAGTGATATCGTCCATAGTTTTTCAACTTTGGACGTAACCTAAGCAGTTCTGGATCACGCTTTTGATCTTCCCCTTCGAAGCGTTTGGTGAGAGAAAATTCGGCCATGTTGTAAGAGAGAGAGAAAGTGAGTGGGTTGTTGAAAAAGAGTGAATGATCCAAACGCCGGATCCCGCTCGTTTTATACCCGGGATTTACTGGAGGAGCGCATAGATCGTGTGAACGGTTAAAAATTACGGTCCCATAATCTAACTAGATCATAATGCATAATAATTGGCGTTGGACAGGTGTGTAAAGACGTTACCCGTAATATATACATACACGCATGCATGTGTGAAAAGGTCATGAGAACAGATCAACATTAACGCTCTCACCGTCCAGGTTGATGCATAATATCAAGGGGTCAAGAACGCTTTAAAGGTCATTAGAAAATCTGTGAAACCGAGTCTTCAGCTGAGGAAGGGGATAAACCGTGAGAACTATGCTGAATCTAAGCTCTCATCATGCACCTGCATTAGAATGCATGGTCACTGAAGGTTCAAGGATAAATAAATGCTATTAGACTGGCGCATCTAGGAAGCCCGAATACAAACCAAGGAGGGGGGAACTATTCCATCGAGTGCTCTAGCAGTATATCTACTAGCTTACTTTTCCACTCCTCCCTGCTTTCCAGACCCTTAAACCCGGTCGTATCATTTTTTTGTTTATAATTTTACTAACTAAAGTTGACAAAGAATTATACATCAATTCTGACAACTCATCGCTTCTTCCTTTGGTCTCCATCGTGGGTGACTACTCTTTAACAACTGATACCGACTTGGAAACTATGACTATTTTTAAAAGTATCTTGTTACCCAAATGCGTCAGCACTTGCAATGGTAATAAGACAGTTGAGATTTTTAATCATTTCATTCTCAACTGGATCCATTCATAGACAACAATGAGTGACGGTGAGTGAAAGTAAATATAAAGCTCGTTTTAAATGTTTTTCTGCTACCAATTTTCACAGTATAATTATTTTCTACATTTTTTTTGTAGATTGCGTTTTAACAGAGGGATGCACTACGTGCGTGAGAGACGGGATGTATTATGTACAGACCGAGGACAATCGGTTCTGTTGCACATCCGATCCCGGGCTACTTGACTCAAACGTAATCAAAATAGTCCTCGACCTGGCTGATTGCGTACGAGAAGGGCTGGAAGGAACGAGCATCGTCCCTATAATTGCAGGTAAAAGCCGTTATTTAACGACTTGCCTTTTTTCAACTACTCAAAAGTAGAATATTTGGTGAATGTTGTTATTACTTACAGGAATAGGATCAACCGTTGCACTCTTGCTCGGGATCGGTGGCATGCTCATTTGCGTGCTAAGGAGGAAGAAAAGGGGGAACGCATCGCAGAGGACTCCATTGTGGAAAACTTTGGACAACCGGGGAGGCGAGAGTAACGAGAACATCGAGATGCAGGAGTTGAGAATTCCCAACTACAATGCAACCGATTCCACGATGGTGCATACTACCGGCACCTTTATGTGGCAATCACCGCCAACCCCCCGACGTGTGCTGAGTGTTCCGATTCCGGAGCCACCTCCAATGCCACTATAAACTCATTTAGCATGCAATGCATTGTTTCATGTAAAACAATATACGCATAAATGAGCAGGATTAAAAATTATAAATGTATTCTATATGCGCACCCTATTTATTGAGCATGCTGACCTCGAATTTGACCTTTCTCGTGGTGTTTTTCCGAATCCGGACTGTTCATTTTCATCATTCATCATTTTGGTTTCATTCTAACTAGTCACTTTTATTTTGTCACTCTATTCATTACACACTTAGTGGTAATTTCATAGGAAAGTTTTCACAGAACAAACATGGAAAATTGTCAAATTTGCAACGTTGATCTGGAGCTGCCCCCAGTGCACTCAGCAGAAACCATGGTTGTTCTGCCCATCAACACTCCATTTTTAAGAGGCCATGGCAGAAGCCATTATAACATTTTAGACCAGTTTAACGATCACGGTTTCCAGCAATGGAAGCATTTTTCCTCCGTGACCATCGCTACCGATCGGCTTATGTCCGAAATGGACTTCTTTGGATGTGCACATGGGTTTCACATCCCCTGCCTACTAAAATATCTGTCCAGGGAATTCAACGACCCCGATGTCGTACAAACCAAGGACTACACCATACGATGCAGACTTTGCTCGGCAAAGTGCCGCTGGTTTTGTGAACTTCGTCCAGCAATGTCCATGAATTACTGGCTTCGCCAGTATGAGTACTTGTATTGTAAGTACCTGTTTATACATTATTGAATTAACTAAATGTATGTGTATATTTTTATCAACCTTTTTGTGTATATTTTTATCAAGCAACTATTCTTAGATTTTATTTTTTTGTCCTGCAGTTCCTCAAGACCAGTTCTACCCCGAACTGAATGAGCACTATGACATTTTCCGGAGGGTCAATAGTGTTACGGTTCGAGACGGTGGGATTGTACCAGTCCTATTTGCGCCTGAAGACGCAAGGCTAGAAAGACCTTGGACTGGTACGCTATCCTAGTAATTTTCTCCCCGTATATAGCTGTCACCCTTACACACTTATTAACCGAAAAACAATATATATTTTCAGATGATGTCCCTAAAACCTCGAATAAGCCAGCACCTGTCCCATGTCCATTCTTTCAGGAGCCTTGGGTCAGTGATGGGACACATCGTGGTGCCGTTGACGGAAATCTACTTCAAATTCCGTCTAGCAACGTGTGGCTGACGCCACCGGCCTCGCCATCACCAACATTTCAAGATCTTATATCTCCCGGAGTCAACCACATGGGACCTCCGGAAGCGATTATATTTGATAGTGATGATGAAATTGACGGGCCTGCTGAAACATTTCAAGGTCGTATATCTACCGGAGTCAACCACATGGAACCTCCAGAAGTGATCATACTTGATAGTGATGATGATGACATTGACGGGCCTGTTGAACCACCGAGGTCACCCGAGGTTATAACTCTAGACGAGGATACAGTGTCCCCAGAAAATGCGATCGAGAACCCATCAGTTGAGAACCCACCAGTTGAGAACCCTCCAGTTGAAACATCAACAGTGATTGACTACAACCACGGCATTGATTCAACCAACGAGGATCTGTCACTCGAAGACGCCTTTGCGTTCCTCGAGGAATTGGATTTTGTCGAATTGGACCAGATTACCAACGTTCAAAGTGTTCTACAAGATATCAGAAAAGAAAAGCAGGCTGATATCGAGCTCATTGAACGCATCGAAAACCAGTTAAATAATTATGAAAATCTTAAATGATTACATTCATAATCTCAGGTTTGTATAAATTATTTTTCTAAAGTATTAAACTGAATTATGTAAATAATATTTCTAACTTGCATTTATTATTTATCATGTGCATACACCCCTCCCATTCAGCAAAAATCCAATGTATTCGGTATATCTGTAGACACCCCTCCACAGTGCACAATAAATCCTATGGAGTTCTACTCCACTATGTTCATTAAGTCCTCAGGAAACCCTTCCACTTTGTGCAATTAGTCTCTTCGAGTCCTACTTCATATTGAAGCGAGTCCAAAAAAGACACTTGCACGGTGCAGAATAGGTTTCTACAAAAGGCTCCATGAACTCGGCGGAGGTTTTCTCCAAGAGATTCCTACGCATTGCAGAATAAGTGAAAAAGATAATTTAATCAGAGATAAAATTTGCATCCAGTATTCCACATATAAACTTCTAATGCATGAGCATTAATACATGAATCTAACAAAGACAGTAAGTTTCGGGACACCTCTCCACCATGCACAATAAATCCTATGAAGTTCTACCCCACTATGTTCATTAAGTCCTCAGGAAACCCTTCCACTTTGTGCAATTAGTCTCTTCGAGTCCCACCTCATTTGAAGCGAGTCCCAAAAAGACACTTGCCCGGTGCAGAATAGGTTTCTACAAAAGGCTCTCTGAACTCGGTGGAGGTTTTCTCCAAGAGATTCCTGCGCTGTGCGGAATAAGTGAAAACGATAATTTCATTGGATTTAAATTTGCAACATTGATGCTACAATTCCGAGCTATGCAAATATATACAAAAGATATGCAGCTGAAAACAATTAAAAAGAGATAGGATAGAACACAAGGGCCAACGTATATATCACTGAAACTCAATAATGAATTATTCCCTTACTTTAATTCTGGTAGGCTGTCCATGACGAATCCTTTAGATGAACTAGGAGTATTCGCTAAATAGGAACGAGTAACATACATTTACATACATTTTGCATAAATATAAATCTAATCCTGAAAACAAAAAAAAGCCCTGGATGGAAGTTCAAAATAGCAATTTAGTTAACAGCCAAGCTTCTTCCAGCATTCCATATTTGATCGAACCTTCCTCGTTTTTTCTCGCAGTAGCTTCTGACATCCATTTGTAACAGTTCCAGTGTCTTCGACAAATGGATTTTCACTTCGTGTAAGTATCTTGTAGTAACGCTATCGTTAGAAAAATTCTTGAACTTCATTGCATAATAGATTATTGAGAAATTCTCTAGCGACAACGCAAATACAAGATACTTGCACGAGGTGAAAATCCATTTCTCGAAGACACTAGAAATATTAATATCAGGTTTGCAAAGCTACTACGAGAAAATTGACGAAGGTTCGATAAAGTAGGGAATGCTAAAAGTAGCTTGTCGGTTAAATAAATTGTCTTTCTGAATTTCATCCCAGAGCTTTTTGTCCATATGCATTCATCTGTAATAACCTTGAATACGTAGATTATTGTGGTATCGTAAGTATTTATGGTGATGAAAAACGCGTGCACATACATATACACATACTTACATACATACATACACACATACTTACTTACATACATACATACATAATACGTATAGTTTTCCGAAGAAAATAGGACGAAGGATACTGAACGGTTCAAGCTGATATTCAAGATTTCGAGATTTTGATTGAAAGAATATTTTCGCTAATGCGACAAAAATGGACTGACTAGAGAAATTCTCTCGAAGTTGATAGCGCCCGCTCAGAATTGCAAATTATTGCCAACTTTCAAAACAAATCCTGCTCATGTACATATGTACAACCAGTGTTTAGAGAATAAAGAATAGCTATTAGCTGCGAGGTCAGATAAGAAGTACACTTGGAAGAGCAAGAATTCCCATTAGTTTAGGTACATACTTTCACGCATATTGGCTAGTACCTAATTATTTATAAACTAGCATTCACCAAGGTGGATGGGAAAAACTGGGATTGCATTGATTTGTAATTTATAAAAAACATTAAACTTAACATTATAACTTTGTATAATGTTTGATTATTATACGTGAAACATTCAATCTTAGCTTACAAAAATTGGTTATTTACCCATGGACCAGGATAGGGTCAAATTGTTTTTAATAATCCAGAACGCTGTTAATGCATGATAGCTACATCATTTTAATGAATTGTATGTCTGACATGTGTTGGCGGACAAAAAAGTTACTCTTAATTTCTACTTACACATCATGTTTAAAAACTAATTTTACTACCGATGCCGACCATGAGACTAGCTGGAATTTATCAGAATGAATAAACAAGAGGTCAAGCGATAACGTACTTTGGTATGTGCACACACACATGTAAATGACGAAACCAAATCCACCCACTAAAGAAACAAGCGACAAAAACAACCATTACAACCATGCAAACCTCAAAACCTAAAACCGAAATTAATCAATTCACGTATACAAACCAGAAACAACTTAAAATGTCGTCCAGATTAAATTCAAGCAAAATTATTGTTTTTCTTCAATTACCAACAAATCCTGGTTGCAAGTTTGTCAATTACTTCAAATCCGAATACTCCAGATCCGAACAGCTGCCTTCATCAGTACTGCATATAACGTTTAGCAATTCCCAATTCAAATCTAAAACAACACACAAGAAGAAATTCATTTCAAAACAAACATTAAAACACGAGGTCCTGCCACTGCCCCTGCCACACTCTATACTCTGTATCCCATTACAACTACGAACACTAACATGCTCATGTAAAACGTTTCCCTTGAAAGAATCCTTTACCATTCAGTTATTACGGTTGAACAAAGTATACCCAATACAGACACTACATATTGTGAATAATCAAAAATCAGATCTTAGCATCGTCCTTTGAAACTCCACATAATATAATTCATTCAACACACATTTTGCACAACCATACTTCTGCTCATACCCACAAGTATAACGTACCCATCCGCATAATTAAATGCACAGTATAATTAAATATAAGTACTAAGCATTCATTTCAATAACGAGGAAAACTGCATACATCAGAAAATCCAGCGTCACACAATCTCAACATCAATGCTCAGGATTTGGCTAATTAAATTATCACAGTCCAGAGCTTTATATAATGACAAAAGGCTGCATAAATAAATCCCAAGCTTCTTTCCTCGGGTTTCACGTTTCACCTTCCTCCTATATATAATTATACCAAAACCGAATTAAGAAGTAATGTGAACACTCCCCACCACAAGCACAACACATAAATAATACTTCCATAATTACACACCAACAAATATACTCGACTATTTTACATGTGAAGCTGTGTGTCTTACCAGTAATTAATTGTATCCCTTTTGGTAATGATAATTCCCCTTATAAGAGTGAGTATCAGAATTTCACAACTTTACATTATGACTCAAAAGGTTTTTAGCAAATAATATCTTGACTCAGTCTTGTAACGTCAATTTGATTTAAAAATTGAACTAAAAATATCAATGATGTTGACAACAATTTATGTGCACTAATTTCCTTAAATATCTTCAAACTTCTTTGAGCCCCAGTTTCTTCTCTTGAAATCACAAATCACAAACGGGCCAAGTTCATGTCTCATGTAGAAAGATGAGCATTCATCTGTAGAATCTTATGATGTCAACACTTGATCTCACATTTGTCCTTCAACACTTTTCCCTGTCTTGTTGTTACTGACCTATTGAGGTAGATATATTGAAACTATTTTTCAAGTTTTAGTATTTTTTCCCCGAAACTATGACAGGATTTTACTTGAGTAGTTTAGGCCTGGCTCCGTCACTTATTATTACTACATGTTTCGAGTTTGTGTAAACTTTGTGTCTCTGCGTGTGTGTCTGTGTGTGTGTGTGTGTGTGTATAGTTCAACTCTCATAGGAAAAAGGGACCCTTGAGTTTTCCCTCTCTTTGAAGGGTTCCCCACTCGCAGCAACAGGTTGAGCCGCCCACGCACATTTCATTCTGAAGGCGAGCCTTCAGAATGAAATGTGCGTCTCACAGTGCCCCTATATAGCAAAATGTCGATCTATCACATAATCAATAAAATCTCCATGGAGATTTTATTGATTATGTGATAGATCGACATTCTTGCTACTACTAAATAGAACTCAAGTTATTTAAATGCAACTAATAGTAATTTGTGAAGGATTTTATTATTGAAGTTTTACAGCAGTTTTGACAGTGAAAAGTCAGGAAAAGGTTAATTTGATTCTTGAAAAGAGGGAGACAGTAGTACAGTTGTCCCTCCCTGCATATAGGATATCTTGTCTGGGAAACATATATAGCATATCGTGTGAAGATATCCTATATGTTTCACGCGTCTGGGTACATGAGCTGCGAAAATACTAATTTTCAAGAAGTTTAGAGAAATCTACTGGGAAAATGTGCAGGATTTGCTGAATGTATTTCAACACGTTGTCTCACAGGATCCTATGATTCCCCATTGTACAAACATTCACGCAATTCCATGGGAATGATCGCACAAACAACAAAAATACATTTGCAGAGAATAATTCAATCAAAATAACCTGTATCAGACATTCATAAAACTACGTCGCTAATTGCTAATCATACATATTTTCTTCAATTCTTACGTCTTCTGCTTCTTCAGACACTTCCTACTGTCCGAGCAAATCCTACGAATCACCGACAATGCCCGCTTTCACGTACCACGTAATCTAAATTAGAAACAGCCCAAGCAATTTAAAAACTTGTTAATAATTCCTTACCGAATTCAATTGTCGTTTTCAGTTTAAAAATTGCATTTGGTTCAACGATTGCTAAATAGGTCAGCCGCACCTTTCAACGAGACGAACTTTCGAGTTCATCGAACTGTTTCTGTTCAAGAACAGGCCGAAGGTTTTCAGGGGAAGACGACGACTTTGTGGCCACAAACGGAGTGCTTTGAAATTTTCTCCACAATGAACACAATGGTCTAGTCCATCAACGCTTTTAGGAATGGACGACTTCCATAGTAGCGATCCCAAATTAGTACCCATCATGGGTACAAGTTTTACCCGGGGATTTGGGTACCGATACAGGTGCGTTTCAGGTACAAACGTTTTGCACCCGTCCAGTTTGGGTATAGGTTAAGATTCAGTCGATAGATACCTTAGAATTCAGGTTCAGGTGTGGGTAAAGGTACAAAAACATCTTTCGGGTAAAACCCATCAGGTGTGGTTACACATTGGGTAAATACCTGAAGCTGAACGTAAAGTACTTGACCATTCAGGTACTTTTAAGTCCTGTCAGTGTTTTCCAAATTGATGGTAGCAATTTTTAAATAGCAGAACTGTCGCCATCTACTTGGCATATAAATCAATGATCTAAATTTCATTGCATTCATAGTCTCATAGTCTGTACTAGTACTCGAAAATTCGATCGCCAACGACGTGAGCGCGGTTTTCATCATGACAACTGTCAGCAGTTTGGGACGATTGTTGATTCCAGTATTTGTTTAATTTGCGAACAATAGCACATCGAGATAAATGTACAACATCTGAGTTACTTAAGTGTACTGGGACGTAAAAACAGCAGCTGGGGTCTATTCCACCAATCCAACTTTGCGTTTCGCACTTTGCATTTCCCGAGAAGTGCAAAGCGCGGAGTGCGAAGCGTTCCACAACAAAAATTGTCTGGCTTCGCATTCTCACAACGGAATGCAAAGTGGGCGTATACTCTTCGCAGCGAATCTGACTGAAGCAGCGACTCAATTGGACGCGTGGAGTCATAATTGCGCTCATATATTCACCCATCTCATATTTGTTATCCACTTGCTCCTTTCATGTTTCTTGTCAAAATCCTTTAGCTTTAACTCTTCAGATTTTTGAAATTTTCAGCCGAAAGGAATTAATATTGATTAATAAAATTAATTAAAATGGCGAACAGAAAGGGGTAACGTTAATGTATTAAAATTTTAATTAATTAAAATTAAATAATAAATCGAGTGAAACACCTGAACCTACGACAGAAAGGGTCCTGTCCATGATAAGGGACATTTAAAATTATTTTTCAAAAATTAAATGTCTTAAATTAAAAATTATTAACTGTAAAGCAGTTAACTACCATAGAAGTAAATGGATGCAAAGCGTCTGATCTCTTTGCAATAGTATCTGCAAAGTTGGAGGATAATTTGCGCTAGCATTTGCGAAAGATTTTCTGGTGGAACAGAAAGTGCAAATTAATGGCTGGGAAGCTTTCGCTTCGCACTCCGCAGAATTTCCGCGCGAAGTGAAACGGTGGAACGGTCGCTTCGCACTTTTAATGCAAAGCATAGATGGGCATTTTTCTCTCCCTCTGCCCATTTGTGCGAGGGATGGAAAAAAGCCTACTCGCACTCTCCCTCGTCATCAATCGAGCGACACGTTACGAGGTGTCCTCGTCCTCGCCCTCCTGAGGTGCTACTTTTAAAATACACCCCTCTCTTTCGCACTCATGAGGGCCCTCGTTATTTTATATTACACGTAAATAAACCCCCCTACAAATTCATACAATCCCTGTGCGTTCAATTAACTTTTTCACGGACACTTGGTTAAAATATGACAACTTCAATGTGTGTCGACATACTCCCAGTTCTGAACGTAAGGAATTTTTGGATAGCTTAGAAAGTTTACAAAATTTCCTACAACCTAGCGTTCAAAACTAATTTAGAAAAAAATTGTTGTTGAAATAAACTACTGTATTCAAAATAGTGCCATTTGCAGGCGTAGGTTTTACCCCGGTATTTGGGTACAGGTACTTATTAGGTGTCCTGGTTGACATAATTGTAAAAAGTATAAAAACCTTGAAAAATTAAGTGTTTTTTCGATTTTATAAATTGCGCAAAAAATAAGTTTAAAATTCTAATTCATTGGTGAAAAGTGCCTATCTTCCTTATATTTTAATTGTAGGCATAGGAAAAAATTTAGTATTAAAATTATAATATGTTGTAAAATACATTTTTGTCGGTCTTTGACAATAATTCTTCGGTACAATCGATTCAGTAGCTCAGAAAATGACTATTATTGATCAAAGCTGTTTTCTACGTCTCTGGTTAGTGTCAAAATTTCTCGAATAGGAATGCCAGAAGTGGTCTATTCGATAGTTGTGGTAATGTATGTAAAAAGCATGCGATGAAGCTAAGTTATGAAGGTGCGAACTGGAATTTTTGAGATCGGGACACTGATACGGGAGATACCGGGCATTTTCGGATTTTTCAGGGAAATGGATATAACTCGGTAAGTAACCGTTAGATTTTGATGGTTCTTTCGGCAAATGAAAGGTATAAGAAATACCTAGGTCAGGTTTTGTTCTCATTTTGAACGGCCAAAAAACAAATGCTGAAATTTTTCAATTTTTATAAAATGTGTATGTTTCTGCTACAATGCTTTCATATTATTTGTTCCTGTCACTCCACACTGAAAAACAGCGATTCAAAAGTTGCTTTACATATATACTTCCGGTGTAGTACATATGAGGCACGACAAGCTTCCACGTTTAAAAAACAGTTTGGACCATTTTACTTCCCACCACCAAAAGCAGTTGGAAGACCCTTGAGTGACCGGATCAAACTACTTGTTACGGCTTTTTACATGGATGACTTTAACAGTAGGGTTGTTGCAGGACAGCGAAAGACTATAATAGCACTTAAAGACGACGGAACTAAGGGAAGGGTTGCCAAGCGGCTCATTCTCGTCAAACTAGAAGAGTTGTACCGCGAATTTAAACACCATCACGAGGATGCAACCATCAGCATAAGCAAGTTTCAGCTTCTACGGCCACGGCAATGTATATGGCCTGGGATACGAGGCCATCATACAACCTGCGTGTGTATAATACACGAAAATTTCAAACTTTTATGTGACGTAATTGAATATACGGAGGACACTAAAACATTCTTGAACACTTACATGTGCAATCCGACTACAGACGAATGTTATTTGGGCTTTTGTTCAGAATGCCCTTTGTAAACTGAATTAGATTAAATGCTTGTTGAAACAACAGAAGAGGATATGGTGTATAACAAATGGCAGATGACAGATGGTGCAAAAATGCAAGAATGTCGTGAAAGTCAGGCGGACTTCATACAAAACTTTCACACAACCTGTCCGAAAATTGCATTCCACCATTTTGTGAATAATAAACAAAGTGCAGAGATAAAATCTCTTCACACCAGAATTCAAACCAAAGATAGCATAATTTGTCAGGTTAACTTTGCAATGAACTATTCATTTGTTACAAACCGTGATATTCAAAGCTCCCACTTTAGCCCTCGGCAATGTACCGTCCATCCTTTTGTTGTCCATGGTTACGATAAACTTTTGAAGAAGGTTATGTACAAGTCATACGTAGTTGTTAGTGGTGATTTACAACATAATTCCACAGCTTTTCACGTATACCGGAAAAAGGTTCTTCCCCTCATTGAAAAGGATTTCCCATATTGCAAACATATAATTTATGTATCTGACGGCAGTGCCGCCCAGTACAAAAATTATAAAAACGTTGCTAATTTGGTTATGCATCAACAAGATTTCGGATTAAGTGCTGAGTGGCACTACACAGCAACAGCCCATGGTAAATCAACATGTGACGCAATATCGGCGGTTGGTAATCGCGAAACGCGTCTTTACAGCCTACGCCCACATCATTACCTGCAGGAAGCCCATGAAATGGTCGCATTTTGTAGCATAAATTGGAAAGATTCAGCCACTTTACACGTTTTATTTGTTACAAATGCAGATGTACTTTCGGAGTTAGAATCACAAAAAATGAGATACAAATCTGCAAATACAGTAAGTGGAATACAACGAGCTCACTCAATTGTTCCCGTACCTAATAATCAAATACAGGTCCGTACCTTTTCCTCGTCATTGAATTATGAGGTCGTAGAAATATTTTTAAATCCACAACATCTTACAAGAGTTCCGCATTTGGGGGCTTACGTTGCTGTCGAGGTAAATCGTTTGTTTCAACTGGGTGTACTTCAAGCTTATGACACGATTACTGGAACTATGGAAATAAGTTTCATGACTAGAAACCGCAGGCTGAACAGTTTTTCGTGGCCTAACGTTTCTAAAGTTGAAAGTATTGAACTGTGTCATCTTCTAACAATTGTGGAAGCACCATGTGCAACCACTATGAGTGGACGGATGTACAACCTTGAACCTTCAGATTTCGAAAGGGTGACGATCATTCTGCAGGAAAGACTAAGCCGTTGATGTGGGCCCTGTTACTAAAATCATTTTGTTTTGAAAATAATCATACTTACTTCTTTTGTCTTGTTTCAGGCATTTTTATTAACTAATAAAATCAGATGTTACTAATCAACTGTAGTGTAGCACGTAGACCTTCCATTACAGTAGCACAGCATAAGGTCGATTCTGCATGATTACCGTCCATCATATATAGATATGTACGCAACTTCTCCTATTGAGGGTGACTACTACTAAATATTTTCCCGTAACAGAGCCGTACTGGTGTTACTACATGTGATTGCATACTATGTAAACTACAGTAAAACCTGTATATAGTGGCCGTTCATATAGTGGATTCCTGTTTATAGTGGATACATTTTACATCCCGGTCCCACC
Source organism: Allacma fusca (assembly GCA_947179485.1). NCBI lineage: Eukaryota > Metazoa > Arthropoda > Collembola > Symphypleona > Sminthuridae > Allacma > Allacma fusca. The sequence goes on from OX359246.1 coordinate 33,829,268, forward strand.
TCCTATCCTTTAACATAGGAAACTCCCTCTATATAGTGGGTTTCTATATAGTGGAAACCTGCTCATAGTGGACTAATAATCATACCCCTTCAGCTAAAAATGCAGCTTGAAGTACCTGTATATAGTGGTCATCCAGTCAGAACGAAGGAATACAACTCGCGCGAACCCGAACCAATAACACGGCTGCTTCAATTTAACTCAATTACAGGCATTTGGACTACGTTTTTATTTTCAGAGGTTTTGTATTGTATGTATCTGTACTAAATCAAATGCTTATTTATTATGTCCATTGTATCTAAGTAATTTGTTATTAATAGTAAAATTAGTGATTATTTTAAAAAGTAGAATAACTGATTGTCAATACCGTGTAAAAGTAAAACTTTGGTTGGTTCGTGCTGGTATACGTATATGTGTATGTATTTATATAGTGACCCCTGACCACTATATACTTATATAGTGGTCCCTGTCTATAGTGGACAAATTTTGGCGTCCCTAGGAAAACCATGATGTACAGGTTTTACTGTATATGCCTCGAGTAAAAAATCCATTGACTAACCTTCACTCAACACTACGGCAAGGTAGTAATTCGAGTGTATATATGTAAAGCAACTTTTGAATCGCTGTTTTTCAGTGTGGAGTGACAGGAACAAATAATATGAAAGCATTGTAGCAGAAACATACACATTTTATAAAAATTGAAAAATTTCAGCATTTGTTTTTTGGCCGTTCAAAATGAGAACAAAACCTGACCTAGGTATTTCTTATACCTTTCATTTGCCGAAAGAACCATCAAAATCTAACGGTTACTTACCGAGTTATATCCATTTCCCTGAAAAATCCGAAAATGCCCGGTATCTCCCGTATCAGTGTCCCGATCTCAAAAATTCCAGTTCGCACCTTCATAACTTAGCTTCATCGCATGCTTTTTACATACATTACCACAACTATCGAATAGACCACTTCTGGCATTCCTAATCAAGAAATTTTGACACTTAACAAATATAACAAACACCACAAATCAAATATAAAGCTCAGGTAGAGGCCTTGTTTACAAATGACCATGTTTCCCCGACATCCTAAAATGAAATTTTTTCCGGGGGGTTAAATATGGGAAATTTTAACGTAAAAATGAGGACCTTTTACTTTTAAAAATTAAAACTGGTGTTTTTGCGCTGGACCATAAACCATGTACCTAAGACGTTATGGAGTTGGGCTTGCTACTGAACAATACATGTTTGATTTTTTCATAACGATTAAGGTAAGATGAGGTCATGAGGGCTTACCTGTGTACTCGGCCTCCCTCTCTTTCATTCCTCTCCCTCATGTTCATGAAGGCGCCTAAAATCAACGTGTACTCGCCATCACCCTCGCAGTTTGTTAGGGCGAGGACTAGGGAGAGGGCGAGGCATCCCTCAATCCCTCGTGAGGGTGCCCATGTATGGTGCAAAGTGCGGAGTGCAAAGCGCAAAGTTAGATTGGTGGAATAGGCCCCGTTGAGTGGTAGCTTGAACTTATAATATTTCTGCTCTCCTCTGCACTTTCCCAAGAAAGCAAGTTCATCATTACAGTGCTGCTTACTGTACTCGATGGCAACAAGGTACATAAATCAGAAACAGTTCTAAATGTTCGTCATACATGATGCGTTTATACAAGTATTTAATAAACAACAGTTACATTTTATTGTAAGCAGTTTTGCAGCCCTGGGGAGTTACGAGAAAACTCCGCCGGGGATTTTTACGCGGAGTTATTTACGCAGAGAAAACTCCGCGGGAGATTATTACGCCCAGGTGGAGATTATTACGCGGAGATTCTTACGCCACTTGAGAGAAATTTACGCGGAGAAAATTCCTTCGGAGATTATTAATATTTTCAGTAGAATATTGTGAGACACTACCAGTACGAATTTCGCCAGTCTTTAAATTCATAATGCCAAAAATAATGATTGGGTACCACTATAAATAAATGTCATGAAGATGAGATTGCCAAAGATGAGATGACTTCAACAAATTAAATTTTAGCCCTGGGCTGCATTTATCGACTCTTTACTTTCTATACATATTGTCATTGATTAAAGCAAATCAATAAAGGCGGTACAACGCTGACAAATGCATGAAACCCGCATAGCAGATTCTTAATAAATAAAATTCTTTGCCACTCTTCCCAGCAGCATAATCCACAATATCTTCCTCTAGTGCTTTATGGATGATGTCATTATGTGTTAATGTTACTGTATGTTACCAAGTGCATTTTATGACTACTGTTTTGAAAAAAAAACACTTCTATAAGAATAAAATTCATGTGTTACAGATAATAATTACTCCGCGTAAAACTCTCCTGCCCCGCTTGGAAATCGTGTGCACAATTGTGAGCAAACTGGGTTTTCCATGAATTCCGTGCACAATTGTGTATACATATTTCGTTTAAGTTATTTTGTGCACAATGATGCACAACTCAATCGTTACCATACTTTGAAATGATTTTCAAATTTCACTGAAATTCTATGAACTGCCGACAATAATTTTTATGTAACGTAAATTTATTCATTATTAAAGATATTCTATTGAATAGCTAACAATAATTAATTAACTTATATCAAATACGATCATTCAAGTTCTACAGTGTTAGGAACTCTAATTAAATATTTCAGATAATTTTCAGTGGTACAACAGGTAATAAATTTTTGCCTAGACAATTTAGACAGGATTACAATTGACCAACGTTCGTCAACATGCGTAACTGTTGTTAGATACGAATTGAGTGAATTTGCAATCCCATGTATGCGCTGAGCAACTGCCACTCCGAAAAATCGAATTCTTGAAGTCCAAGTGTCTTATAACTCTCGCCATCGCAAATATCTTGTTGGAATACTTGGTGATTTGCATTTCTCTTCAATAAATTGCGATACAAACACGCTGAAACTTCTTCAGACTGCAGTAAACTGTTGATCATGTACCGAATATCAAACGTAATGAAGTAGCTTCCGCTCCGCAACATAGACTCATTACTTAATTCCGTACGACAGGATTCGCATTCTAAATAGTTTTCTTGTTTTTCTTCTCCTATTAAGGATTGGCACTTTGGGCAAATAAATTGTGTTTTGCAATTATTCATGTTGACACTAATTTCTTTTTTAAGTAAAAAGTGGCTGCTGGGAATATCTCGATCTTCCGGAGACAAGAGTTGCAGTAATGTCAATAAATCCTCCGTTGCTGACTTTGTCAAGCCGTGCTTTATCACATAAGCATTAATCAGGAGAATCTTTTCTTGCCTATTTAAACTTGAACCATGTTCCTAAAATTCACATCTGTATTAAAAAGCAGTTATATAATGCGTAATTTAAAATAAGTAGACTGTATTAGAGTTAAATTTTACATTTGGCTCTTGGGATTGCCTGTCCTGTAACCAATCTTCACAAAGTTCATGACCGCCACCATTGACATCGCTCAAAGTTATCTCCTGTCAATATAAATGTGAAATCGTAAAAATATGAAATACAATTGCCCAAGTATATTTTAATTTTGAAAAATTTATTTCCAAATTGTTTTTGTGATGTTGAAAATTAAAGTAAAATTTATTTTTTAACATTTATAGAATTATTACAATTGGAATTGCATCTTCATGATGATTTGTAGTAAGGGGAAACTCTAAAATAAAGTTAATTGCATCCCCACTTAATCCACCTTGTCTCACCTGCTGGTATTTAACAATTAATTGTAAAATGATTGCTTCAACGCTATTAACATAAATAATAATATTAAAAATTAAAAATCATAACAATAGTTCAGAGTTACCTTTAATAACCTATGCCTGGACCGTCGTGGAATATTGCTGACTGGAGATGATTTGAGTTTTCTTTGCTTTGGCATTGCAATATTTGAAACAATAGTAAATATTATTGAAATTTGTTTTGTTCACAGCGCAATATTTACAGCCCAAGTACCGTACATTAAATTCGCCCTACACTTAATGAGAATTTAAAAGTACAAAGTGTCCCGTATGGACAAACTTCCCAAATAATTATTACGCTAGCTATTGCTTCACAATATAAATGGTGTCGAATAGAATATGTTATGTGCTCTGGTGTTTAGCAAGAAACGATCCGGATAATTATTTTCGACAAAATTCTAAAATGGTGAACAATTACAAAAAATGTGGTGTTCAAACGCAAACAAATAATACCAAAAAATGAAAGAAGTCCAGTTTGTACTGGGGTGAGTAAGTCTATAATTTTTGATTCAATTAAATTCCATGGTATGCGTTTATCTATGGCTCCAAAATTACCCAAGTGAGTTTCCCGCCTTCATTGTTGTTTAACGGCCCGCTCTCATTTTCTACACTTAGACTTCGTGTCATCGAAGAATTACCACGCCGTTTTAGATCTGGAAGCTTTTTCAAGTAAAACTGAGAAAAATGTATTTGGTTGTGGAATTCCTAGAAGATCCAAAAGTTTACAGTGTTATTTCTGCTGAAAATGTGGTTGATGGATCAGTCCGAGCCAATGTTGCGGATTATTTGGGCAAAACTACAAAGGTCATATGGGGGAAGAAGAATTTCGATGCCGTTTTACGTGGCCAAGGTAAGTTCTGCCATTTAGTGCTCAATCATATTTACAACTATTTTATTATTTACAAATAGTAGACATATATTTAGAAAATGCGAATTATTATTTAATGCAGGCTCAAAACGAGAAATGAATGTGATGTGTAATTCATTGGCTAAATCAGCTGCAGTAAGCGATGGAGGGTCCAACGATAATCCTCAGCAAAACGAAATCGTCGTAAATAAAAAGGTTTTTACATTTTTCACTTAACCAAAATATTGTCTAGACAACGTGGGCATCGAAGTTACATATGTACACGCCGAATATAATTATTACAGATTTCCGCAAAAACGAGCGAAAGAGCAAAGAAGTCCCGAGACATTGCGAGCGTGCTTGCAAAACGGTCGAAGTCAGCAGGTGTCAACAGCAGTACTTTTAATGAGGTAAATTTTATTAACGAATATTAGTATTTTAAAACAGCGTAGTAAAATAAATGTCCATGTTGTGTGATGTAACGCCTTATTTTTAAAACTTTTGTTAGCCAAACGTCAGCAAAAATGTTTTGGATGCCAATACGGAGAACAATTTGTGTTTACCCGAAATGCCAGAAAACACTCGAGAAGTAGATTCGTGCATTCGTCAACATGTTAACCAAGCTGACGATCCTGGTGACTTGCGGGAATTTATCAAGAAGTTGCAGGCCAAAATAGAAAAGTTAAAGAGACGAAAGCGGAAGTTGGAAGGTATTATATTTTCAATTTTTAAATGTTTTTATTTTGTTAATTTAAAATAATTCTGAATTTACTATATTTATTATTTCCAGATACAGTGGACGAGCAACAGAAGACAATCAATTCATTGGAACAGAAGCTTCAAATCTCATCATCGTCTTCGGTGAATACTCATATATACTTATATATTGTAGTGCATTTACGTCTTAAAAATTTAATTACATGATGATGTATGCCATTAATATTGATTGTAAATGTAATAGTAATTTAAATTCTCGTTTAATGTAGAAGAAGGTCGAACTTGTAGCTGGCAGCGGAGTTTATTTGCGAGCAACTAAAATTGCGGCGTACAAATCTCGGCGTAAAAATCCCCAGCGGTGTTTTCTCCGAACACACTGTTAGCATGTTACCCGTTTATTTTCTAAATTGCTATTGCTGCCAATAAATAGTAGAACAAAAATTATTACAATACACTCAACAATGAATAGCAACATAACAAGTACCCAAACAACATCCACATTATTGCAAAACAAAAGGAATATTTAAACTGCAAGAACACGAATTTTAAGGTAAGAATGATCCTCCTCCGTCATGGTAATTACAGCTCTAATGTTTCTCATCTGAATAATTTGCTCCCATTTTGAAGCCTGCATACAATTTCACATTTTTTCAGTGCATGATATCATTTACACAGCAGGTATACGTCATAATGATAATTTATTCAAACTGAAAAACATACGTCTTCCTGTTTCCTGTGAAGAAATGATTTCCAATTATTATTCGACTGCATTAAATCTTGTAATTCGCTTCCACCCGTGACCGCAGGAAGTGGAACAAACTCAGCAGCAAATGAGTTTGAACTGATTGAACACCTCAGAGCGATTACCAAACCAAGATCCGTGGTATCGATCTCGTAGGAAAACATGGCTTCGACAATTCTGCATTTCAATTTAACATTTGCTGCTTATGCTTCATTATATACACTATGAGTAATAAGTCAATAAGTTGGAGGCCTAGAAACAAATTAGGTGGGAATTTTGTAAACTCTTACGTATCATTCTTGGCAAAGAATAATTCCCGGGTAAAAGGAAGGACCTCCGACGGCAGGAAGTTCACACTCTTAGAATTGCAATTAAATTGATTCCAGTTTCTCAATTTAACATTCAAGCCGTTGGCTAAAAAGGTGCAATAAATTTTATACAAATTAAGCACGCTGTTGTCCAATAATTTTAAAAATTATTTACATACTGGTAAAAAATACAAACCGATTTCAATACTGCATGAAAACCCGCCCTGGTTTTCATTCATTTTTAAAATTGCTCTTGCAACTTTAGAGTATGGGATGGATTTCAAGGTTTTGCCATTCACAATGCTTTTACGTTCAGGTGGTGGGGATGAGGAATTTAGGGTGAATATTTTATCCTTCCTTTCAATTATTTCAACATGGACGACCGAGCGGGGTCCATTCGTTATGTGACCCCTGGCAAATATATTTCCATGGTTCACAAAAACCTCTATCGGGACTTTACTAGTTTGTTTCTGCAGTAACAAAAAATTGTGATAAAACCTTTGCATTTTAATCGTAAATATTTAACTGGATATCTTACAGTCATCCAAATATCCGGTAGGGGTGGTAACTCATTCATTGTTTTAAACAGGACTGTATCTACTGGTAAATCCGTTGGAGTGAATCCCATGCCGAATATAATCTCACCATTGTAACAAACGTAACAGAGAATGGTTAAACGCAGGTCTCGACAGATACGGAACGAGCACAAGAAATAACAATAATACCTGAAACAAAAATACAGGAATAATTACAACATACTTTATTCTACATTTAATAATAATTTACCCTTTCCCCACCCTCTAAACTTACCGATCTCCCACGAAAGTAATAACCTCACAAACATTTGGATAAATTTTCGTAACCGAAAACTGGTCCTTTTTGGAACCATGCCAGAAATGATACTTAGGATCCGTCAGTTCGCGTTCTAAAAAGTTGGCTACAGATTATAAAAAATTTAAAATGTGATCAAAACCATTATGTATGTACACACACACGGGCGTTTATTTCCAGAACGGAAATACTTTTAATACAATAATAATAAAATTACATGCATACAGAGTTTCAAAGCACAGTATACTCCAACATTGGCTGCAAAAGGAAGTGAGGAGACCATGTCTTCAAATGTTTTTTCCCGTAGAGTGCTCCCATTTGTTGCTGTTCTCCCTTGTAATATTTCATTAAAAATGGTTTTTATCCAGGTTCTCTCATCCGCAATGGTTTTGCTCCTAATAGCTACAACTTCATATTCTTCTATCTCTTCAGGTGCTGTCTCTGCCGGACTCTCGCCGTGTATAATATTTGCATTGAGTTCTTTGATCTGGGTCTGTATTTCCTCAACAATTCCCCACAAAGTCTGTCCCTCTGATGAACCCAGGGATTGTGGTGGGTTTGAAGTATCTGTATTATTTCCATTGCCCAGGATTTTCTTCCTCAGTATTTCATTTTCAGCCTTCAGGTCGGCTAAAGTTTGCGTTACTTCTTGTAGCCGGCTCTCAAGGCGGAGTAGGATTGCTTCCCTGTTTAAAAAATAGGGGTTTTCAAAGTCAAAATAGCTTGCATATTATATTACATTAGGTGTATTGACGAAAAATAGTAGGTTAATTATTTACATTGATTTTTATACTTTTGACCGTTAGCCAGGAGACGAAATCAGTTCTTACTATTAGCGTCGTTCCTGAAACCAGAAACAAGCTAAAAATTTAATGCATGACAAATTTAATCAATACGAATAGCAGCGTTAAAATTTTTAAGCTTGTTTACCTTATTGCTTTACCTTTATATTATATACTATACTTATATTCTTCAGGTCTCTTATTGCAAAAAATACACTGAATTTACATGGACGGGGAGTTAACGCATGTAAAAACGGAACTGATCGCAAGAGAATATTTCTAAATTTGTTTTATTGCTTCAAGCATTTAGATCATGGACGAGAACACAAACACTATGCACATTGCATATACTTTAGGTCGACTCCCTTTAATAGATGGTGAGAATATTTTATGTGGAGGGTAACTATCTTCGTCAAACATCACAATTGCGTTAAGCCTTTGATAAAGACTGATAAGGGACTGGAGCAGGGGCAACAGATGATACTGGGATAGTTAAAATACGTAATATCTTGGAGATGATAAACTGCACACGGGCAGTCTAAATATGTATAGGAGGGATTTAAAACTCCATCATACCATTGGGGGATTATGTGATTTAAAGAGCAGCAGAATTTTAGGTTAATCATTGTATGCTCTTCAGTCAAATTTTATTGCACATGAGCGAATCCTACTCAAAAAGTTAATTGTTGACGAGGTTATACTTAGTGTGGACAGAGCTTGATCATAAGTGGTGTTGAATTGCTTGTTCAGGATGCCCCATCAACCCGAAGTTGGATAAATTTGCCCGTGACAACTCAAAGCCTTCCATGATATAAGTTGTATAAGTATACATACATTTTAACATTCTGACCAATCCTGAGTAATCAGTAAGAAAAACTCGAGATTCCAATCTTATTCGACCGCAGATTACATTTTCAGCTCAACAAAAATTGCTTATATAAATGTGATGATTGGGTGCTTTCATATTGTAGAGGGTATTTGACTATACTACTTAAAATTAATTCTTATTTCCATACTACTATAAATAAGCATGAAAATGTGTCAAAATGTTGACCTGGATTCAAAATTTGAAAAACATTAACTTTTGCTGCCGCAAGACCGATCACTATATTTGCCCTGTCAAATAAAGCTGTACTGTGCGGAATTTATTTCGCGCTGATCATAAAGTACATTTCATTTTGAAGAGGGTCAGTTTGGTTAATTTTCAAAACAGTTTTAGATATTAGTGCGACTTTAAAAAATTAAAAGCATTAGGGAAAGATCACAAAAAGGTGCACATTAATTCTTTAGATCCTGCATGACTATTTCTATGAAGCTTTCAATTTTTTAATGCACACCTCGGTCAACAATTGACTAACATGTCGGGGTCTTTTACAGGGAAGTGTTGGTTTTTAGTGCTTACAATAAAAAGAACTATTCAATATGTTCGTTTTAAAATTATGTGTCTGATTTACTCAAAAAATTCCAATTGCTTCACACTTTATCATTCCAAGCTAGTATTTTCCAATAATCTGAGGATCTTCGGAGGGTTGTTAACAACCAGTTACGGTCAGTATATTACATTACATTTGTATTAACATCACGCAGTTGAACACTCTTATTTATAGGAACAATTTTCGATTACTGCTCTTATTTTAATAACATCCTCGTTTCTTGAGTCGATTCTCACACAGTACCAGTGAACTATTTTGTTTTTCGCTTCCAACGATATTATGTAATTATGTATATGTACTCTTGCTGTCATTTCTCCAAATGGAAATCTCAAAATCGGTGAGGTATGTATCTAATTGTAAGTGTAATCGCATTTATTTTTCTTTCTTTTCGCAAAATATTTTTTCATTAAACACACAATTTTCTGTAGTACATAATGTACGGCTTTGAATGCCTTAAGGCTACATATAATTACATGTAGTAGTATCATCACATGGGACAAAATAATAAAAAATAATTATTTGAAATCGTAAGGCAATTACTTACTGAAGATATTAGCAATAAGAATACCGTTCAACTTGCACGCACAATTGACTTACAATTAGATACACTAGGTAATCGACACACTATGTAATTGTGAATGATACATTATTGCATAAAATAGAATACACATTTTTGTTGTCATATCTTCTGTAAGGAGAAGATCAAAGATCTTAACCCCAGTCACTTCTTTGTTCGTGCAGAATTTCTCTTTCCATCTTGAATTTCTCATAATGTTCACAAAAGTCCGGAGGTAATTTGAATGCTTTTCTTCGTTATGATTAGATATATACACACATGATAAATTCAAGCGGAATTCTAAAACAGTAGTAAAATATGAAGTATTAAGTCTTCATAATATAATTTTTTATTTGTAGCTACATTTTACAATTTTCACACAACTACTAATTCTAATCTTGTATAGTAGAAAGATAAGATACTGAGTAGCCTGTATTGAAAATACATGCATAAATATATCAAAATGACTGACAATTTTACACGAAATGAGTTCGGGACAGCTTGGCTCAAGAATGAAAATCTTTCATCTAAATACATAATTATGTTACAAGAGACTATGATCATTATATTGGATTTGGAATAGCTGGACAACAGAATACAAAGCTACAAACATTATTACTTCTTATTGTTAGTAAATTTGAGAAGCGAGTTAGTGCTGGGTAGTTAATAGAACTTGAAAGTATCAACAGAAGTACCCAAAGACCAGGTAATATCTGTCTGAGTTAATTTTTCATCCCAAGTAATTACATCAATAATTAACTTTGCTTAAATGTAATTAGTAATTTCAATTGTTGGACATGCTTTAATTGCCAGACAAATATGAAGCGACTGATAAGCTGATAAGAATTATGTATTTATAATTTTTAACTGACAACATTAAGACCTTTAAATCATGATTAAATTACACACACGTACACAATTATTTCTATAGCTTAGGAGGCTGAATGGTGACACGTGTAAAGAAAGGTAAAGACAAATTTTAGGGCATAATAGGCTGAATAGGCTAACAATTTTAATTTTAATTTACAATTAGTTCCTATCATAAATTACTTAATGCTGGGTGTATTTACACTGTTGCAGAAGATTGCAGCTTCAGGATGCGTTTGATAAATGTCAACGCATACAGTTCATAAATTATGGATATAAAAGCACCCTATTTAATAATATAATACATTTGATTTCACTTCAATGCATAGGTCCAGGAAAGCCGAAAAGTAAACATTGGAAAACCTAAGGCGTAGCCACAGTTACTACATATACTTTTATAAATCATCAAACTAAATCGTAAATAGGATCACATTGATTTCGTCTAGCCTTAACCACTTACAGATGTGTGATGGTCATTTTGGGATCTTGTTTAGTAGAAGTTAACTGGAAATACGCTTTCTACGGTAATCGCTGATGTCAAAATGTGGCTACAAAAACTAGTTTAAAACCTACTATATTCAATTGAAACTGCTTTTTTCCTTCCGTTTGCACCTATTTCTGTTACTGTAACACTGAGTAGTTAACAGCATCTTGAATATGGTCAAAATAATACAGGTGTAGTTTTCCACGGTAAATGTACCTTGAGCATGCCACATTAAGTATGTTTTATGAATAATAATAATGCGGCAAAAAATATATGTACATTTCACCACAAACTATTTTCATTTACTTTATCTAAACTTCGGATAATCTGAAAAAGAAGCTGACTGACACAAAACCAAATCCACCGGAAATTGCCAGCAGCTGAAAAAACTGTACTGTACGTTGACACTGTTATACAATCCAGGGTATCAAAGGGGCGAAGCACAAGTTTAGTACACAAATTTGAATTGAATATACCAGTTTTACTTTTTAGACTTTCCTGAACCTAATTGTGTGCGCAAGAAAAATATCAACCGTTTTCACTCACTCTCTAGACGCGCACGCAATGGTAATCCGGCCCTGAACTTAAATAATTACGCTCAATCGTCACCCTTAGAATTATTCCATTAAAGCAAATTGAAGCTCAAAGCTCGTCACGATTCACAAAAGAATATCTAGTGTCAGAGGGGGCTAGTTTCTTGAAAGTAGATTCTGGAGGGTTCGTGGGTAACTGATTAGCACCAGCCACAACTTCTTGAGCTTGAGGTTCTGTTGGGTCTGGACCGTAATGATATTCACGGTGAAGTTTTCCTGAATGTAAATTGGAGATGAACTGTTTCACTTTGCCAGGAACATCCATTTGTTTAGCGTCAGGGAATAAGTACATATGTCGGAAACTATCGATAGCAATTAGTGGAAGATCTTTTTCGGACTTTCCAAGATGATGCAGAGGATGTGCAAATTTTAGGCCATCTGCAGTTAAGAAGTTGATGGTCTCTGAAATATATGTATAAATTAGTATGTATTAAAACGGTAATTATTCGGCTTTTCTAATAACTATAAGTTGGTTAAAACCTCTGATTTCATTTTAGACAGTTTTAGCATTACTGAACTCCTCAAACACTAAACTGCCTGGCGAGATCAAAAACACATTTAATACATTTTGAATACAAGATTACAGATTAATTATATGCTTAAGCAATTGTGGCTAGAGTCACCAGCAGGAAAGAGCTACCATCAAAAAGGCGATTCAAGTGGTATAATGTGATCACAGCAATAGGCCTGCCTGCCTGTTGTCTTAAATGCAAATTCTAAATGCTTGTTAAACGTTCCGATCTATTTACAGTACATTTTTGAAGTAGGCAGGTACTTAAGCGAAGTAATTTCCAAGGTATAATTATTACATACTAACACTAGCTGTAGAATGCTACCAAAACAATAAAACAAGGAAACCAACACCTAAGCTAGAAATCAAAATTTTGAATAATTAAATTAAAACACTCACGGCGGTCTTCCAAGAGCTCTCGCTGGACGAGATTATTAAATCGCTTGATGCTATCAGCATCGTCGGGATGGTGAAAGAGTATCAAGAATGGTAGACCTTCTTCCGTCAATTCTTCAGCATTCTCGAACGTAATTTCACGCACAAGGGCGACACACTTGGCCTGAGTCCACGCAAGCAACTCATCAAAATTTTCAATGTTTCCTGTGAATGTTTCATCCTGATCTACGGACCGAGTACGATCAGGTCGGAATGCAATAATGTCATGATCAGGGGGGTGCATTTGCTTTGAAGCATCTCTGCGTTCAAAGAAAAGTTTATATTAGACTATAAACAAGTCATTCATCGTTACATTGCATTCTCAACAAAAAAATCCAGCAGCTTCAAATACAATAATTATTCTTGTTTAAAAATCAAAGCTCAATTGATCCTTCACAAAAAAATACATACCCAAATCCGACGTAAAACGAACATTCCTCTTTCAGATTGCTGGCTACTCGTCGGTAAGTGTCATAACCCTGGCTCGTATTTGATGTCATATAACCAATAAATACTCGTTTCTTTGCCTACATTGGATTGTAATACATTCAGTCCTCAAATCATTTAAAGTCTTTAAAATTTGTAATCCAAGTTATGTTGCCCATGAAAGTTGTCACTCACATCAATTTTCAAAACTTCATTCAATTCGTGGAACTCCTGGATAGGGCTTTCCAGCTGCTTCTTGATGTACTCCAAAAAAGCTTCGGGTGACCTCTGACCCCTATACTCTTTCTTCAGCGCGATTCCATTTCGAATGAGCTTTAAAGTGGGATACTTACTCACCTTATATCGTGATGCAATGGAACCTAAACGGAGCAACAAACAAAGCAATACCAAAATTACTTGACCCACACAATAACCGCAGCTAATTCCTAACAATCTTTGCTCGAAACGAATCAAGGCTATTTCTTATGTATACTAGAGCACATTAAACATTAAGACAGCGGTCTGCTTTAGCAACGAGGGTAGAAATTAAAAGTATTGACATAAGTAACTTGGGCAAAGTCAATCATTTTTCCATAACTATGTAACAGCTCATAATTAACTTTTTTAACACATCCGAGGTTAGGAGGGTGAAAAGAATTCCCAATAGAAACCGAACGTCCATCTCCCTAGCTAATAGATCGGACAACCTCCATATATAATTGAAACCGGTAAGGGGACTGATTGTAAGATCCTCAAAACTAACATATATTGACCCTACAAATATTTTCACTGGGATAACTTTTGATACTGGATGACATTTCCAATTCATTAACTCAACCATATGTAGGTACAGGAAAGCAAGGATGAAAGCAAAGAAAGTCATCTACCCCTCACTTCCTGCGTCTATTCCTAAGTTAATTTTTTGACGAGCTGAGCATACGACGTAGAGACACAGGACACAAATATAGAATATCGACTTATCTCAAAACATTAGGAGTGCAACATGTGATTGCTTTAAACATTACTAAGCTTTAAAGCTTTGCAAGCTGACTCTAGTATTTTTGCAAAGTTTTATAACCGGTTCATCCCCTGTCCGTCTCCATACATATTAGGAAAGTGCAATACGTCCTCATAGAAACGATTATTTACAAGGGAAAAGCTTTCAATGCTTTTCCATGTGTCTTTACATACAATACAAGTAATAAACTTCTCAAGTTCTATACTGAAGGTCGAGGTACTCAAGCAATTATCATTCTTATTGCACTCTTATTCTCACTGTAACTTAAGCTGTGCAAAATAAATTCCTCCAGCTCAAAAATGCATCTACCATCAAGTTTTGTCATCACGAGTCCTGTACCGTATGTCCAAGAAATGAGCCGTTTACTACGTTACGACAATTCCCCCCCAAGCTTTCGATCTCATTTCCAAACTGAAAACTACTCCAAGAATCAAGTGCAATGACCAAATTTCCGAACATACATCCCCCCTACAGTGCTCAGTCAGTTCCATTAGGTCCAATCCTCCTACTTCACTCCCATCAACCCCCCAAAAGTACAAACTACAAAAACTTACTCTGCTTGTCGCAATCAACACGACCCAGGACAACCCGGCCCGTCTCTCCAAATTCTTTCTCAACTTTTTCAGCCGCCTCATTGAAAATCGGAGCTAGCAAATTGCTAAATCGGCACCAGTCCGCGTAGAAATTGACGAATACTAATTCCTTGGAAGCTGAAAATATAACAGTCACTTCAATCACCCCATTAATCATTAACCCTTCACATTCCCATGAATCACACTTTATCAACATCTCCCAATCTTTCCAAACAAGGTCAGAGCACAATCAAGAGTTCCTCAATAATATGCACAACCCACAAAGCATACACAAATACACACACACTCACATCCCTATCAATTCCCCATTACCAAAGTTGTTCCTCAACTATATCAATTTTATTTCAACACCAAAAAAATACTACCCCAAACTTACCTAAGTAAGAATCAAAGTTGTTGGAATCAAATTCAACAGATCCACTACTAGTAGGGTTTTGAAAAGAGATCAGAGTCTGAAAAAAGAGACAAATCAAGAAATTAAAACCCTTGTAAACAAACCACTCAACCCAACATCACATGTTACACCCAATGTTACATAAATATTCTTCTACCCCTTTTTTTAATACCACACATGTAATCACCATATTTATACAAACTTTATAATTTTTTATTTAAAATATTACGTTCACATGAATAAATACTAAAAATAAACAATACATCCTCAGAGCTACGCCCGCTACATATAACCGTATGTATGTGGGACAAGGTAAAAAAAAATATTATAAATGACCTAAAAAAATGTCAAAGGAACTCACAAGGTATAAAATGATGAAGGAGATTTTGGCCAGGCGACTGTGAGAGATCCGTGACCCGAGAAATGATAATGAGTGGAGACGGTCCATCATAAAAAAAAAACTTTCACAGCATACAAAACAGTGACTAGTTCACGACGAATAATTAACTGAAGTGCCGGCCGACTGCGGACCCTAGATCTCTTCTGGGACTCTATATTTGGAATAATGTGAATGTAAAGGGAACTAAGAGCTAATTACATGTAAAGTCCTGCAAATGTATAGGAAAACTGGACACGTATTTGAAGTCGAGGAATACTCTTTCACGTCACGGTGGCAAAACCTCAATTTTTGAATTAGCCAACCACCACAGAGCTCACACCTTCCTCGGCTCAGACTGTGGGAAGTGCCGAGGGAATTCAGTCAGAGTTCCGCATTAACCACACACATACCGATTACTGAGAACTGTAGCCGCCAGTGTTACTCAGTCTTTGGCTTCCTCACAGCCAAAGTCTGTGCACCAGTTTTTACACGCTTGGATCAAATCCGATCCGAATCTTATTCCCATTCCCGGAAATGTACAAAATAAACAAATCATTGCTTACGATTTCAAATGGATTATGGAATTTAAGTATAGATTACTACTAGCAGAGCTGTACAAAATATTTGTATTTAAAAAAATTAAAATAAATTTTGTAGATTGTATTTTAGCTACTGACAGTCAAATTTCTATTTTGCAGATCTGTCCAAAATAATATATGCAGTTAAAATACATTTTGCATCCTGTATAGCTTGTATTTTATATTTCTAGTGGTTAAAACGTATTTTGTGGTTTGTATTGTATGATTTGTACGGCTTCAATGTCTTGTTGGTGACAATGATAGGGATTTTAAGCTTCCGTAAAAATTAAATTTGTCTTATTTTTGTCACGTGAGCGACCCAGGGGTCGGATTTTTGTAAATTTCCCTGCTGAATCTGAAATCACTGAAGGGAAGTTGTTTACGATTTTGAAAATCTCTGCTGACAAAAAGGCTGCGAAATCCGTGTTCGCAAAAAAGATTATTTACAAGACGTTAAATCCTTGCGAAAAAAAGGTCAACGCTTTTTAGAATCCCTGTTTACAAAACAGTTTTCCCTGAAATACGACAATAATTTTGAAAATCCCTGGAAATAAAAAGGTCAGAGAAATTTGAAAATCTCTGCTCACAAAAAATTCCCTTCCAAATGAAATTTTCCGACAGAATTTATTTTTCCCTGGGAAGAATCTTCCGGTTTTCCCACAAAAATCCGACCCTTGCGTGAACCAAGCGTTGTTATCATAGTTGTTAAAACAACAATTATTCCGAAAGACCTGAGTTGTCCAAAACACACAGTATTTTTTTAAATGTATTCAAATGAAATCTAAAATACGTTTTGTATTCCGTGGACTGTATTTTGGATTTGAATGAGTTAAAAAAGTATTTTCCATTTTATATTTTCTCAGCGGGGCAGTGTTTTGGAGTTTGTATTTTGGTTTAAATGTATGTATATATGTATGTACTTATATCTTGTATTCTTGTACTTTCAATTACATTTGCTGAGAATGCATTTTAGACAGCTCAGTTCGGAAGCTATTCGTAGATGTTTATGAAACTTGGTGTAGTGGTGAATTCTGTGGGCAGATTTTCTGATTTATAGATCATCTGATCACCAAATTGTCCGGTATTTATACGTCATTCCGCTACATGATCAGAATTGACGGTATATGTTTACATAGATACGTAGGAACAGCTAGTGGGGGTGCAAAATATTGAACGGGATATGACCCTAGTGACCTCGATAATCGTTTCTGTTATTAAGGTGTTCATTATAAACCGTTTGTCGCAGTTTCGGAGACTTGAGAGGTCAATGATGACTTGTGCCATGTGATATTATAGGACACGGAGAAGCGTATTTCACATAATTTAGGGTTTAATTAAGCATAATTACGGTATCGAAGGTTGATGTTAATACTATTTTCAATTTGTATCATACTAAGCCCATTATACTGGTTTCTTTTTCCTTGCTAGGCTAGAGATCAGATGTAAATAAAAGATTTCAAAATACTCGAAGCAAAGCTTTTGATATTGGAAGCGCTTCTAGAGGAGAAGTCCGCAGCCACTTTATACTGGAGAGTTTTCGTCATATCGAATTTCCCATTAATAACAAATCAAATATGCAATTCACCCTATATTCGACATATTAAACAGGTGACCTTTGATCTCTCACTCGAATACCCGGAAGTTCATATTTGCTCATAACAAAACCCTTCCAAATTTCCTAATCTGTGGAATGCGTAAACCTCCAATGATGACTAAGGTCGGTGAAGGAAATTTAAAAAATTAGGAAGCTTTTCTATAAAACAGGGAAATCAATGAGAAAATATTTCTTCACACTCTGTACATAGACTTTAACGATTAGAAGAGATGCACATAGCCCAACGATTTTAAACCACAGATTTTAATTAAAATACCAATGACATTATGAGACGGACGGTATTGCACCCTAACAAGGATTTACGGTATAGGTTTTCCTATCAATTTAGGTTTTGTTAGATGCAGCCCTGTTGTGAAAGTACACGTTGTTCTGTGTCAGTAAACTCCATAGAGCTGTCTATACAATGAATAATGACACTATATCGTATTTAGATTGTATTTACAGTAGTATTGAGAAACATGTCAATTTAGTATTAACGGCCTGAATTGCTGAAAGTTGTATAGCAAATCGGTTGAAGTGTTTTGCTCGAGGAAAAACATTTTCCGTATGTGTAAATTATGCATTCCCATGTGCTTCTACTGAAACGATTGTGGTAAATTTCTTTGTCCATCAATCACATGCACATAAAATGACATAAAATATACAGATATGTGTCATTTATTA
Organism: Allacma fusca; assembly: GCA_947179485.1. NCBI lineage: Eukaryota > Metazoa > Arthropoda > Collembola > Symphypleona > Sminthuridae > Allacma > Allacma fusca. Next base: position 33,847,766 of record OX359246.1, read on the forward strand.
CACTGCAGTCAATTTCATGAAACTGAAAATAGCTGCCGTGGCATCATATACAACATACTACCGTACATTTTAAAGCTCTACACATCCCAGATAAGGAATAAGGAACTAAAACTATAGAACAATGATAGCGATAAAAATTACAGCGTAAGAGACTTTGGAACCAGAATAATTAAAAATAAAATTATACATTGTCGCATCGCTCCATATGCATACAATCTTATTTAATGCAATGAAACTCTTCTCAAAACATCCTTCATTGAAATATTGTATTGTTCTCAAAAGCATGTGTAAATGCAAATGAAATGAATAAAATTCTTTATTAAAATATTTATTAACGCAAAAATTTAAAGAATTTTAAATCCTTTTTGTATTTAAATACCCATTTTATTATGACAGCTCTCAATGCTTATTATTGGCTAACGAGGAAATTCGGGTAGGAAGTATAGTAATGAAAGAATGAAGAATGGGGTATCGAAAATAAATATTTGAAGTAAGTTTCCTTGTAAAACGTTGTTTGGCTCGTACACATAAAATTAGCCAAGTGCATAAAAATAGGCAGATGTTCGTTTCAAGAGGAATCTGGACGTCTAGTAAAAGTTACGTTATACAGAAAAAGCACTGTATTGCAAACCCGACGGGAAAATTTTGAATCAGACTATCCTGCAACCTGAAAAAACTGTAAACATTACAAGCATTGATGCAAATACAGTCTTCAAGTGCGGACTTTCAAAAATGGTCTGCAAGGTAAAATAGTACTGCCCGAAAGTTCTTTTTACTTTTTAATCCTTTAATTTTGATCCCTTGAGCTTGTTTGAGCTGGGGAAGGATAATGGAAATGTTTTGTATTTTTTATGCTATCCTGCAAAAATATATGTCCAAGTAATACTCTTAAAATAAGACAAATCTGCATATTGTCTGGCCTTCAGTTCAATAATGTTAACCAACATAAGGACAAAGAATAATTTTTTCTTATTGTTGGCAGTTGGCCCTCATTCTGTGAATTTTATTAATTACACTAAAATAATTTAATCTTTCCAAAAAGATAATATTATACGTTCTCAACTACATCCCGTCGTCATAATTATACCAAATGACTCTCCCAATTGCAATAATTTCAAGACAGTAATAATTGAAAGAATATAAAGCATTACATGCACGAGTTGTTGCAAATTATGACATTAACTTTTATGTCTGTAGCTTGAAAGATTAGTGGTAATGTTATCACTAAATGTAAGTACATGTGAGATTGTACTTATATCTACATATATACAAAATCCATGAAAGAAACAATGTTCAAGCTTTACAAAATTGCTCAAAATTATCAAATATTTTGTATAATTTTTTTTACAGTTGCAGTTTGATAAGAGGAGAAATTTTATTCTAAAGTTACGCCGCAAATAAATATGCTCCCATTAATTAAATGATTGACATACGCGGTTTGTGTACGTTATAGAGAAATGTGTATCTGCATTTGTACAAAACCAGGTTTGCTATTTGTTCGGAAATTATTCGAACGGAAATAATTTTTGTTTTTAGTGATTGTTATATTGTGTATATATATATTTTTTTGTAAATTAAAACTAAATAAGGACTTTCAACAAAAAAATGTACAATGTAAGTTGACTATGCATTTATCACACTAGATGGCATGGTTTAGCTATTTTGTTTATTTATAACAAAGTAGTACCTGAAAATGAAGTATTACAATACAATCACTGTGACACATTGATCCGTGTCGTTTTGATCACTCATAAGATACAGCTATCTTGTTCCACTCATATTCGTATAGAACATTAGATATACAATTTGGGACATGTACAAAAAGAAACAACCCATTAAATATGGAAACAGCCAAAAATTTTCCCCTTTTTGTGATCTGGAATAAAATGTTACATTTCGAGGAAATCAACTCATTGTCAGATTCCACTGGCATTGCATGAAACCTTATAGGCCTTGGACCTTGGAACTACTGACTGAAATCCAAATGACTGTCGAATTGTATTTGCAAAGCTGATGAAATCATTTACATACATTCCTTACTGTAATTAATTTTTTATATCTTTTACACAACCCAAATTTGACCCTTATGTTTCTACTAGGTCAAACTAAAGTATATTTTTTACCTGGCCATTTAGAAATCCACAGTGATATTTAATAATGCAAATATTTAAATTCTTTCACAAATTTTTAATTTATTCTGGTTTCTTCCCCATTAGGACCTCCGTTATTTTAGTTCAACTTCACTCACAACAAGAACCAACAGTCATATAAGCGTTTCATAAAAGCGTACATGAAAAGCTAGCATTTTAAATATATAATGTTACTCCTACAATTTTATTACACAATATGTTGCAAAATATATACCCTGCAGGGAATAAATCTACACCTATTTTATTTGACTCTCAAAATGTTTATATTTAAAATATTTGGCTCTCACTTCATCAGCTGCCCTCACGCCAGACTTTGCTTTTTAAGGGTAAATATATTTGGGCACCACTCCTCGCAGCTCAGTGTTACAAATTCTTCAGCATATAATTATGTATATTTTATGTGGATGTAACTACAAGAATTTTCTTTCAGAGGGTGTCCTAGGTAAAGAATACTCGATTAAATGTTCTCTGCACTCTATCCCCATATTTTATTTTTTTCCGTAATTACACCCATTGTGTCCAACAAAATTATTCATATTAATCAACCCCCTATACACTCCTAATTTTAGCCCAGGTGTCCTCCCACCCTCCTCCCAGAAGTGAAGCTAATAGGAAGTCATGTAATCAGTTAAAAAAACAATAAATGTACAAATAACAAAGGAATCTTAAGTTATAGTCGGGGATGTACATATATGTACCCCCAACAGTAAAAAATAAATAAAATTATTTCTATCAAAAGAAGGAATTATTACTTTAAAGATTACAAGTCCCAAAAGCTCCAAGGAAGAATTACAGGAAGGTAATTACATTTCAAGCGAGGCATGGGCTTGAAGTGAACAATCATATAAAATTTGTTTGCCAACATTATTTATCCCTTAAATTTCTTGCAATGTCCTCCAAATCTGGTTGGACATCCCATCAATACAATTTTTAGCTCTAACTGTTTTTAGCACAATACTTACAAATAAATATGTACGTTCCTAAATGGAGGATATAGAATTGCGGGACGTATTAATATAAGAAACGTAAAAATTATTTTTATACCATTGTTTTTTTCAAAAAATTAATATTACATACAAAACAAATACTCACTTTGATTACTCATAACATATAAGGACTAATCCCTAATATTTCTCACATTTGAGGCTTGTTATCACCCCAGAACAGAAAACAAGTCTTCCTTATGTGATGTTCCTCAAGTGCAATGAGATATCCTTGGATTTCGTCCACACTTTGAAAAACCCAAGAGCTGTGTATGTCTGTCTTGTCTACAAAAATAATTTTTGCAATAATTGGATTACAAATGAAATCCTGATTTCTTTCTGTCTTTATTACCAAAGCTATTTTCTAACATGTTTCCTAATTATCATTACACGCAATAAATAATCTTAATCTGTAGGTGGTTCTGTGTCTTTCCCCTCACAAAAATTCAAGATACTATATTATTATTGTGGTTTTTTTAAGGGAAAGGGAAACTTTTATTGAACAAAAAACATCTGCAAAATTTTTAGTACTATTATTACCACAGAATAATAATTATTATTTCTTATAATAATAATTTCTCGAGTTATATTTCAATTTAATAATTTTGTTGAGCCTTTTAAAAAATGGAATATTATCATCCGGAGCCGACGATTAGTCAGGAAATTGAGCCTTGTCCCTTTGGGGAAGGAATTCATGAAAAAATAGATATAGTTGATAAATCTTCGGTTCGTCAAGTGGTTAGTAAGGGATTGAAATCCTTGGGTCCAACAAAGTCCATCGTTATTGTGGCGCAAGGGCGCCAAACGTCCAAGGCTGTGACCTGTGCGGAAATTATGAAAGCTAAAAAAACAAATGCGGAGATTCATCAGATCAACCGGGTTGCTTTTATAAAGTGAGGACTTTTGACCTTTCACCTTTGCTTCGGGCTCTGGAAAAACTGCTGGATATTTATAAGGCTTTAAAAATAATATCCTCTCCCTTAGTTCCATATTTTGCATCAAATTTCGTCAAAATCACATTGTTACTATACCATAGGCTCGGCATCTTAAGGAGTTGTTTGTATTTATAAAAAGACACCCCAAAAAAAGAAACAGAAATTATGAATGAATTTTGTTATTCCTTACATAATTTATTTTTATAAAAAATTGCGTAAGTGTAATGTAGGTACTGATTACGTATTTAAAATTTTGTAAGTGGGCTTACTGGCATTATTAGTAAAAAACCTAAAATAAATTATGAAGATTTATGAGTAAATGTATGCTAATGGACGCATAAATTTGTAAGCTTCTGGTTAAATCCAGTGCTGTAGGCTTGAAGAAATTAAATTCTAGATAAAAAGGGAGTAAAAATTATTTCAGGAATGAAACAAAAATATAAAGATATAAGGTATGATGTAAAAAAATTAAATTAATTCAAAATGTAGCCTTGATTTTTGAGCATGAATAATTTCTTGAGGATTTTGGAAGCCATGCATGACACACTTTTAGATTTAAATAGGGTTATTGCTAAAAATGTAAAAAGGGTGGCTTTTGGCTTTACTTTCATATTATATATGTTTCTGATGCTTAAAGGCAAAGTCCTTTCTAGTTTGACTTTCCCTATGGATTGACATCCCTGGAATGGGTTGAATAATCACGAGACTGTGAATAATGAGCTGAGCAGGATTCCAGGTGACACTTATTGTCACCTTTTTCCATTCAGACATATCCAGTTGGACAGGATCTACTCACCTAACTGTATATCTATAGGGATTTTACTCATTGACTAGATTATTTATGTAAAGACCTGCTAGCTATAGATAATATAATTATTATTATACACCTGAGCTTTCTATATCCTGAAACAAAATTCTTGACTGGGCTGAACCTCCATCCAGGTCAAGGTTGATCGTTGATCCTAGCCTTTCTCGTGGTTTGGGTTCTGTTCTCATTAGTGCTCTCATTGCTCATATATGAGTCGTACACGATGCTATCACAAATGAAGGCAACAAGGAGTAAAGATTTTTATTAGAAAGTCCAGGAACTTCACTTGTAAAACTTTCAGTTGGATTCCTTTCATTGAGCCCTATCTTGGTTCTTGAGTGTTGGAAAAATGCTTCCAATTTACTGCCTCAAAAAATAATTTGACAGAGTCAAATTATATGCATATATGAATGGGTGGACAATTGTCTTCGAATTGGATAAAAATCCATTGATTACGGACGTGCAAGAATCCTTGACACCAAAAGGACGTCTTCAGAATCAAAGTAGTATTGATTCGGACATATATATGTCATTCCTTAGGTCTATGAATAGCCAAGGGATACGGAATCATTGTTTATAAATCTTGAGTCTTGATGATTTCTCTGTATGCTAATTTGGTGTTTCATTGAGTGAGTTGAGTTATGTGAGATATATTTGTTTGGTTTGGTAATGTCAGCTTTGATTGCGCTTCAAGCGTATCATATTATATATGAGCATGTACTATGATAATGACTGTAATTTATATATATACATACGTATAGGGATTTCTATATTATATGCAAATAAATACATGAATTTTTTTTTCAGAACCACTGAGACTTACGATCCACTTTTGGAAGGTTTGGAGCCAATCCGAGTGACCCGGTCAATACCCTTAATTCATATCTTACTGTCGATGGAGAAGCTGGATGAGAAGATTGCTGGGTAATATTTTGTAATAATAATAATAATAATAATAATAATAATTGTTTTTATTGTACAATAATATAATTATTTACACATGTATATAGTAAAATAAGGAAACTGACTCTGACGAACATTACTCATCCTTTGATTGGTTGGTTTCAGGTACCAGAAGACATCAGGAGATGGGAAGAAGTACAGTAAAAAAGTCATCCCGTCAGAGTTTTTAGCTTGACTTTGAATCATCATCATCACGAGCCAACTAATATAAAACACGGAAATCATGTGTTTTGCTAAGGTTCAGGAAGCAAATCCTTGAAAATAAAACTTTTACCGGCGATTAATAATAAACAAAGCGTTGGAATTTTCCAAGTTTGAAATCCACCCAATAAAGAATTCCTTTGTGAATTTTTGCGGGCAAAACTAAATAACTTTTGTGTATTAAGATACAGTCACCTCCCAACTCTCATTAAGTCATTAATCGTTTAGCGTATATATATTTCTAAGAAGCCGTAAAATTTTGCAGACGTTATGTATATAGCGTATAGAACTATTCCTATGTATCATCGTAGTGTTAGTCATGATAATTTTATAATTCAGGCGTAATCAAGCGTGAGACTTTTCCCATAACATTACAAACTATTATTATGTATGTATCCCTCATAAGTTTATCAATGCAATTGGAGACTATACAGTCCATTGACATAATTGACCCGTACGTTTTTATTATGATTCACTAATTATTACAAGTATACTTACTAAAAGTTCACGGCTTCATCTACTGTATACTTTGATGTCAGTGTCGAACTTTCTCAGAAAAGTGAGTTCACCTCAATTTTCCCTGTGAAGCAGAACTTCATATCCAGTAAATAGAATAAAATGTAGAATGTTTACAGACTAGATTGTAATAAGTGAGGGGTCCTGTGTCTAATTTTGATAGCTTTTCTTATTTAAAATGGGATCGTAATTTAAAAATGGAAAGGAAAGCGTAGCCGCAGTAGCAGTTACCATTTCCCACAAATGTCCCTACATGTGGTACTATGTTTAGGTATATGTTTCTACCATAAGGAGCAATTAATAGATATTTCCCACGTATAGATACATAAAAATATACAAGAGCGCAATACAGTAATAGTGTCACCTGCTAACCATTCATCCTCAAGGTCGTTTATTGAGGACTCTGAGTCCGATTGTGAGAGAAGGGTTCCTTAATAATTCCAGAAATACTTAACTTTCCCTCTCCATAATTTCCTATCCTCACCTCACCTGTGTATACATCCCTAAGCCTGAAGCATAGGTAATACATTAATAAACACGCGCTCCAACAATTGCTCCATATCCTTACAGGATTTGAAAATCCTATTTAGGAACCTTTGCCTTCCCATTGAGTACTGTATTATATTAAGTATATTGTCTCCTATCAAACTTTTGTCATCACCTCTTATCAAAAATCCAATTCAAGCTCCCTCTCCCTACGTCACAATTCTAATCACCTACATATATGCTCAAGCACTTAAATAACTTAATTTCTTGTAGACAACTTGTAATATTTTTTTTTAATGCTGCGCTCATCAACAAAAAATAAAAACACTTGACGTAAATACCCTCAATGTAGTATCTACTGTATATGTACGCGAGTAGGTGTAACTTGCCACGTGGAGCTATGAGCAAACAATGAGCTAACCTTCAGAAACCGTTAGGGAAGTTTTGAGTGATAAAACATTACCTGGACAAGTGAGAGCTGAGTGTTCTTAATGGAGAACAATCATCGAGGATATCCCTCTTGACTAAAAAGGAACAATGTAGTAATTTGTACAAATGCTCCTACACTTTAGTTCTGTTTACCTCCTAAGACATGAGGGAACATATTCTGGATGTGTTGTCATGAAACTCATATTTAATTATAGTAATGCCATTACCCATTGTTAACAAAACATTCCCAGTCAAGAGAGGAAGTTTAAATCCCATAAGGTGTGTAGAGTAGACGTATGTAAGTTGTAAACCGCAGAAATTGCAAGAACTGACGTAACTCCTGAGGCTGTTAGAATTTGTCAGGGTGTGTAATTACATACACACATATGGATAATTATATAGTATATAGCTTAACAAGTTATATATAGACAGAAACAAAAATAATAATTACTCTCACACCTTTTTACTTTTTTACCCTCATAACCCGCTGATCATCATGTGCCTATTTATATGTCCTATTATACATAGATTATCTATATACATACATATACTAACACACGCAAATCCCCTGTATATTTCTACTATAAGGGCTTTTCTTATACCCAGAAAATAAGATGGAACAGCTACCATTGCCGTTTGTAGATTACTAAAACAGATTACCAATTTGCTCGCAGATTGCTAATAATACTGTATACGTGCTTGACGTTCGACGTTAAAGTTCATGGTTTGCTGAGCAGAGTTTATGCATTACATATGGGACGGTTAGTAGGGCTTTGTAGTACATGTGCTTTGTAGGCATGTATCCGTATCCCAAGAATTCTCTGAGTCTTGTCTTCAGTAATTAAGTAGTAGTACAGACCTTTGTGTATGTATGTATGTATTTTTATGAGTACAACTGTAAAATCCTACATTCCTCGCATCACCTTTAATCTCCTCTCCAGCCATGTGTCACGAATCGGTCAAGGACCAAACTTTTCTAAACCAAACAAACAAAATTATTACCCACTTTCGCTTTTTTCCTTCTTTCACCTCTCCAACCACGTTTTCAGGAGTTGTGAGTTTGGGTGAACATGCAACTTAACTATCTCTCTGTCTTAATCTATTTTGGAATTGCGACACATTCACATACACGAGTCATACCAGGACAAACTATATCACACGCAGAGGATATCATACAAGAAGAGAGAGAGAGAAAAAAAAGGTATCACAAAGGAACAACTCTATCTTGGAGATAATCTACGCATTCCTATGTATATGGGACCTCAAGTCATACTCAAGTTACTTACTTATTCCAACTCAATATACTTACTTACATTACCTCCCATTATGTTCGCACACCTCCATCAAAAGTAACCATCAAAACTCTATGCCTGTGAAACCGCACGAAGCCGTTTCCAAAATATATAATACCAAAACCTTGTATTTTAAGACACATTTCTAATTCCATAATTATTTGGGTAAGGAATAATACAAAAAAAAGTAAAGTAAAGTAATTGTCAAAAATTGCAAAATTCTCCCAATGACTTAGTCATCCCTTTCAAGTCAAGGCTTATTTTGTTACGCGTGTCAAAAGGGATGATTCATCTATTCACTGGCGGTACACATAGGGACTATAATATGTACAGATACAAAACGTATGTATGTACATAATTATGTATGTGTGTAGTAGTCTTGTAAGAAATTAATCCGTATACCAATATGAGACCCTTGTTTATTATAAAACACTTGAATTAACCATGAAGAATTCCTCCTTTATTGCTTTGCACTTTACACAAGATTTTTTTTCAATTAAGATCTTGTTCTAAGAATTTTATTTGAGGGAATTGTAAAAGGCTTAGAGCGTCTTCTTCTCCTTCTTCGTCTTGTTCTTCGGCTTGTTCTTCGTCTTGTTCTATTGTAATACTTGAAGAGCACTAACAATACAAAAACAGTTACGTTACATAAATTTATGACCGCGGCCTGTCTCCTAGACGAAAATCTCCTGACCTGACAAAGCAGAACCAAGCATAATTTTCATATAAAATCCCATTATTACATAAACAATTTACAGCCGGGGCATCATGCCTCTGATGACACCTGCTTATTATTATACTTATAAGAAGCACTCCAAGAGTGACGTCAATACAGGAGAGAGTCTCGGGTCAGGTATAATACCTGACTAAAAGCAGACACCCTCTTGCAACAATTCCACGTCCCTCTCTTCAGCTCAAACTCAGAAATGTAAGTACTTATACGGAGAAGAGATGGGATATGTCTCTGAGAGCATTATTTATTTTTGGGATTTTCCCAACCCAGGGGTCAACGTCTGAACTTTGGCCGAAGAATTCCCAGAGGAATCCCATCCGATAATTATACTTACATGTGTAGATTGAAATCTGTCATTGTCCTATCAGACAGTCACAATTTATTTCATGTAACCCCACATGTACTTACTTATGTACATTCTATAATAATTTTATTATTACAAATAAATATTCTACTACCTCATCTTGTCTGTCTCATCTTGCCCCAATTCAGAGAGAACTACCTCGAAAAAAGTAACAAGGCAAATATGACATGACACAGGCCATAAGGTGTCAAGAATAGAAGGAAATGTGAAGATTAGCATAAGGGCCAAGGTCCCTGTCCCAATCATTTCAAACATATATATTTGAGTCACAGTAATTATACATCAATCACTTTAAAAAATGAACAACATCCCTATCAATTACTATGGAAATTAGAGACAAACAATGGAGCAACAATTCCGGTGAATCCTCCAACTTCCAGACTACGAAACCAAATCATAAAAATTAATTACCATGTAAAATCCACACATATCCCGACAGAGACCTGTTGTGCAAAGCTGATTGCGAATTGACCCACGCCTCGCACAACAATGTACAAAAAAAATAACAAGCTTGCCAATCCTTCAGCATTAGAAGTGTCCCTGTCTCTAGTATAGCCATGACGCCTGTTACAAATTATTGTGGATGTGGAAAAACAGCCGCTATATAAGGAGTAAAAAAGGAATTTATCCCAATCGTTGAACTTGTAATAGTAGGAGAGCAAATGATTGCGAGAATATCTCAGTCCTTAGAGCTAAAAAAAATCTTAGATGAGGAAGTATTTAGCAAGAAAAATTGTATTGCATATGTTATTATTTCTCAGACTCTCCATTCCCCCTGCTCCATTCCCTGCATATATAATTATTTAGTACATATATGGCACTCACTCATGATACTCAAATATAGGAAATTAATCATTTGCAATGATTCTCAAAAGTCAAATGCTAGGACTTGCTTGTGAAATCCCAGTTATTGCTCTTCGCCCATATAAGTGTGTGGGGATTAGCGTAATATAGGATATATACATTGGACAGGTATTACGTCCCCTACGTAGATACACAAATAAGTTGTTTTGCTCCTGAGGATGAGAGCAAGTTTTTACTGTTCCTTCAGCCTCTCAATGATGGTGAGGGTGATGATGATGCTGATGATGATGATGATGCACAAAACAGGGAAATTCCGTAATACATATAACTTCATAGCCCGACCTGGCTATCTACATGACCTGCCCTTTTACAACTCTGCCAATATGTTGGTTGTTTATTGACAGAAAATACGTTGCTCATTCTGAGAAGGGTTGTGCTAGTCAGGTTTTTGGGAATCACACTGCTGCAACTACATATGTTTATCTCCATCTCCAGAGGAGCCGGGATATATCTACAGGAGTGAGATATAGTAGAAGCAAAAAAAAAAAAAAAAAACCCAGACTCTTCTTCATTGGAAGGGATTCCATTGGAAATATCCAAAGGAGCTGGTTCAAATCCACAGGGAAAAAAGCCCCACTTGAGAGATGTCAGTCAGTTGCGGAACCACTTATTTTTTTCTGTGCATGCATTAAATCTCCATAAGTTGTTGAGCATATATAATATGTAAATCCTTTGCATACCCCCGTAGAATTATTGCACTCATTTGATTTCCATGAATGACCTCATCCTGATCTGGAACTGTGGGATATAAAAAAGATTAATTATGACGAGTTGCAAAACTTGTGGAGATATTTGACGGGTTTTTAGTGTAGTAATTGCGTCTTTACCCTCCGCGTCACAGGCCATATACCAGGCTTATTGCCAAATTCATTATGATTTAGGGATTTTGCAACCATATTCGCAGGTAAACCTTGACAGGCTCAGATAGGAGTATTGACAAACAAGGGATTTTACCATGTCTTAAGATCTCCTCTAAAATTTACAAATCTCAGTTGAGCTCTTGTTGTTTTCCCTTTTTCCAGAGAAATTTTTTCTCATGGAGATATACTCCCATTTGTTAACTGGAGGATTTATGTAATCCGTCTATAATTTATATCCCTACATTGGTCGCAGACACTGGTTGAGTGCGTGGTTTCTTAAACATTATGTACTTACATACATACGTACATACATACAAATTATGAAATGTCAGACCTGGATTTTTTGCTCTTGTAGACACACCTGACCTTAATTGAAAGGAAATAGAAAAGTGCCTCTCTGATGTCATGACACGTGCGCCAGGTCCATGAGAATTGGAACCAGGTGGAATGTACTATTCTGTCTATAAATAGGTAATAATAATTATAGGGCTCATATGGATTAATTATTTATATTCATAAAAAGACCTTCAATAATATATACTAGATTTTTTCTTCCCTTAGCTTTTCCTTCCCTTCCAACTCTTGATGGAGTAATTGCAATATGGGTGTTAGTGGTATTTTGACTTGAAAATTTTTATTTTTGGAGTCCTTCCATGTATGCCGTCAATTCCGTGTACAAGACAAATATATCCGCTAAGAGGATATTTCCCATTGTTGGCGTCACACAGAGCAGTACGGATTTTTCGATATATATCCTTTTTCCTCTACTACAAAGTTGTCCCTATAGTTATATACACCTGTCGAAGAGATACATGGAGGTTGCCTTGAGCAAAGTTGCTCCTCATCAAGATGGTCCAAAAGTGAGTGTTGGGACGGCATGCAATATCTCTCTCTCTCTCTTTCTCTCTCTCTCTCTCTCTCTCTCTCTCTCACTCAGTCTCTGGTCATACCGTTCATGCATAAGGAGGCTTGAAGCTACTCGAAGACAGGTATATAGGAGGCTTGTAGCCTTTAAAGAGGCTGTCAGTGAGGAATAGAAAAGAGAACCCTCACGTAAGACGATCCCTCATTGCCCTTCCTTTCGTCGTCGTAGTCGTCGTCGTAGTCGTTGTCCAAATGCAACAACGTCTTCAACAGTAATTTCTCTGTTGGATGATCTCTAGTCTGCAATTCAGCCTCAACTTGATCACATATATAGTTGGACGGTTCCCCCCGAGAAGAACCACACGTACTCAGGATATACAGTCGCACACGCATTGATATATCTATCCCAAGAGAGCTACCTGTAGAGACTCATACTCATAGATAGGTAAGCCCAAGTTGCCGGTCGTAATTTTTGCGCTGGAAAGATATCCCTCTCTCCAAGTTCAACAATCCAAGTATAAAAGTACCCTCCGTCTCCTACAACAGTTCCAGTGTGCTCTTCCAGTTCGGGGTGAAACAATCTATCTGTATACTATAAAAATATACATAGTCAGTCTTGAGCATAATAATTATTATAATAATTATTATAGTAATTCATCCTCTCAAGAACAATAATAATAATTACATACAGAGTTTTTGACACCCACACAAAATCCCCAACGACACACATTCAAGAGAGCCTTCAGAGCCGGAAACATTCTCAGAGATCCGGAAACTTTTATAATTGTGTTGAGCCAGTTGAATATCTCATAGGAAAGTTATACGATTATGGTGCCGGGCTAAAAAAAAAAAAAAATCAGAATAACAACGTCAAAACAGTTTCTTTTATTTGGATCGCTATACAGGTAATAATTTTTGTCTTATTGATAATTACTCCAATAATTATTGCTCTCATTGCTGTGTATCTTCACTGATGGTCTTAGCTTTTAAGTTAACTCTATTCTTAAGTCACACTCTATTATAATAAAAGGACGTAAGTGTTTATAGATATTGGTTGAAATGATCAGGTCATTAAGGATAGGTATTTTTAAAAAATTTGACTAGATATATAACTATAGTACTATAGATAGATATAGAATACTTATGTATAGATACAAAACATATAAAATTTTAGTACGTGATACTTTTGGAGGCTTTGATCTTCCCTTGGTGAATTTACATTACAATCTATAAATCTAGGGTATTATAGTGCTTGCATTACCTCCATTTACATTTTTATAGGCAGTGATACTCCTGATAATGTATGTTTACAAGGGATATTTGGAAGGGTAAATTTCCCAAGTTTTTTCTGTTCCACGTTGTAAATATTCCAGGAGCATAAGTTAATAATCATGTTTAGGGTGCTCATATAATGTATCTAATGCGAGGACGGTAGTCCAGAGGGATTAGTCAGGGTGATTGTACAGGGATATCCAGTTGTTTCATACGTATCTATGTATACGTATGGTAATCCTAGGAGACATTATATTATCATCCCTCATCAGATCTGATAGATATCAGAGACTGAGGGATGACTTTGGACTCTCAGTATTTTGTTGTCAGCCTTGAGTCCTATGCTTTGTAGTTTCCTGGGCAATAAGGGAATGAGTAATAACTTGTATAGTGTCCAATCATTTTGTTTCTATAATCAAGAAACCTATGCAATCTTTAATGATTCATAAATGAGGATTTTTAATTTGAATTCCTTTTAATTGGAGCTCTATTGAGTATACAGCTCTACTGTAGATACATCTACTACTATTACATACAAACTCCTAGTAGCCCCGACATTGTACGTGTATAATAAAGGTCAGTCCGGTTGTTAGAAGATTTTTTTTTCTCAGTCATTATATTTTACACTATAACTATTACAGTATACTCGCTACCCTGGAAGGCTGAGGTTGTACAAGTTTATTTTATTTTTTTGAGGTTGAACAAAGTCTATGGTTCGTGTTGATATGTAGGTATATGTAGGTACATATATGTTGGTATAGATGCATATGGGGACACTGACGCTGCTGACCAGTCAGTGCATAATCTCTAGTGTTATGATACTCTCAGGATTGAGAAATTAGGTTCGAATGGGTTGAATTGGTGGAAAAGTGAATTGTGGAGGGTGAGTTATACAGTAGGATGGATGGGGAGTGAAAACACGTTATCACAAGTAGTTCATCTTGGTGCTGTGTGGAATAAATAAAAATAATCAAGGCCTTGTGTGCATCTTAACATTGTGACCTGAATCGCGGATTGCTTGTCCATTTCTCTCTCTCTCTCTCTCTCTCTCTCTCTTTCTCTCTCTCTCACTCCTGTACACTCATATGCTACGAGAGCACACACACACACACACACACACACCAATCTCCCTCACCATGCAGTGCACTGCCACAGATACAATAATCAACCACCAAGCCAACAACACTTTTTCGCAGGCTTGGCTAATCACACAAAACTTGAGAGAGATACCAAGGGAGTCATAACTTGAGCCTATTTAACATTCCTCTCTATGTGAATCATAGCCTGGCTCCTTACGAGAGCTGCATACTCACTCTTCCTTACGGTCCTCCATCAGAACAAAGGTCCCTTACTACTACCTGTAAATCAAAGTATTTTCCTATTAAAAGCAACAGTCTTCACAAAACTCTGAGACGAAAATCTTTTTCCTCCAATAAATGTCATTCCGAGCCCCCCATGAGTCTCTATGTAATTATACGTATACACTACTACGCGTTTTTATACACACGCACCGAATCTTGGAGAGTTTCTTCCGAAAAAATAGGACGATTTTTTATTCCGACTTTTGGCACTATAAAACCCAATACTGCTGCTTTGATGATGCTCATGATCCATTTCCCACCTGTCGGATTTCGGATTCCTCGTCCATTCATTCACCATTATGGCGTGCCATACGGTGAATGTATGAGCGCCTTGTAGGAGAGCATTCCTAGACAAAATCATTGAGAATTCCTATCCGTACACGTACACAAAGTAGTACAGAGACAGACAGAGACTCTTTTTTTTTTTTTACAGAGCCCGTACTTTGAGGAACATTCAGGGATTTAATTACTACCTTTTAATATTATTTTCCATGCATTATGGGATGACCATGACAACGTAACTCACTAAGGCATGACGGAGCTTAACCCCATTAGTTACCCAGTCAGTCATGTCAGTCACTGTGTATACCTACACTGTAGTAGCACATTACCCACACGATACACATCACATACTAGTCTCTTATGTCAGCTCTCAGCTCTCACAGCTCGGCCCTATATCCTATATACTTTTCCCAATTTGAAAGCCCACAATATATATATATATTCTAGCACGAGCAGAATAAATTGGAGAGTATTTTAAAAGTACAATGGGACAGTTCCCCCAGTAACACACATATGAGAGGCCCGCACATTTATATTAATAAAAGTACAAGTCCAACTGGGATTTATTATTATTAGAGCCGAAATCCTAGCCGAGCCTTTAGGACCCAAGCCGACCATGACACTCACAATCAGGCGTGACAGCAAATCTGCAAACAATTTTCGTCAAATGCTCCAAAATTAAATTTCTCATGTATGGAAGGACTTTGTCTGAGTATGTTTCACAGGGGATAGAGGATTCTGTCCCGAATGTACAATAATAGGACTATTGTGAGAAGTGTAACTTCCTTTGCAAATAGAATGAGACCCTGTGACAATGAATACCGGGCAAGCCTTAATATCTCACTGATTGTGAGTCCTCAAATATTTCCCATGAAGGAATCATATCTCTATATTCCTTTAAGGAAGGAGATCTCACATTGACAATATTTTATGTACACTATCAAAGGATCCTTATAACAGATGACGCTTTGAATATTAAAGGCTCGTCTGTTCTATTTCCCTTTATCACTTCATCCAATGCCCCTGTAAGTTACAGTCATGGGGTTGGTATGTGCCAGTCAAGATCCATTTGAGTAATTCCAAGCCCATTCCTTAGTTTTATCTCCAATTTGCAAATACTTACGCACTCTGAAAATTCTTTTATATATAGCGCTCCTGGTACATAGGAACTTGCACACCTGTACATAGACTTGACGCCAGAGCAGCGTCCAACTCATAAAATTAATTGTACATACTAGCTGGGCTACACTCAGTCCAATAAGCACTCACTATAAGCAGAGAGTACTACGAGTCAAGTAGGCAAGGAGAGCAGTAATCAATTCCTACCAAGTCACAAAATACTATTCATTATGGGAGATTGATGGGAGCGCAAGAGTGAGAGAGTGATTCTATTCTAACGTTGAGGTCCCAATGGGATGGATAGATACTATAACACTATAGAGGGGGGAACGCAATTTAAAAATACTTCTTCACATTTTTACCCTGAGCAAAGCAATTAGGAGACAAGTTTATCACTCACTCTTCTTTGATAGGCTGATTGGATTCGGACATTTTTATAGCAAGTTTGTCCAACAGGGGGAAAAAATTGAAGCAAGTCTTTTGTTTCGTCGTTGGGATTTTTCTTTCTTTTTTTTTTTTTTTGTAAAGGCAATTTTTTAAAAACAACTTCATACAAATAACAACTACCTTCAACTCATTTTTATCCCTCAGCAATAAATTTTTCTTTCTTAAATCAAACAATCAGCATGCCAACTATTGACTCTTAATTACAGAGTGTATGCAAAAACAGGGAAAATCTCCCAGCAAAAATCAACTTCATAGCCAGAGACTATTATTACTCAGGCTTCTTTCTGAATGTATCAGAGGTAGAAGTATCTACTGTAAGCTTATTACCCAGAAGATTAGCCCTACGGGAAAGTGTAGAATTTTAAATTGACAAATGACGTCTCATAAATTCTCTCCTCTTGCATGCTTTTTATTTATCTATAGATATACAGATACAGTAGTCGTATAGTTGTCCCCACGTTGGATATTTGTCAAGTTCAATGGCAAAGAAGAAGAAAAAAATTATTTGAAACTTGTTGAGAATTACATGGAGACTACACATCTCTCTCTCCCTCTCTCTCTCTCTCTCTCTCTCTCTCTGTAAAGAATACGGAACTAGAGCCTTGGTACAATGCTATCTATATTCTACGTATATACATAAAATTGCACTTACAGTTTACACGACACGTATGCATTGAATTAGAATTGAGTGGAGGAATTGTGATGGATTCGGAAAGAAATTCTTGTCTTGTCTCTCCCTTGACAATTCATGGTCCTCTGGTCAACCATCTTGCCCTCCGTCCTTCCTTCCCAGAGGTAACTCTGACTGTTACCTTGCTGCCCTGTTCTTGTGATATAGTGAGGATAGGTTCATTCCAAATGAGATAGAGTGATGGATGGGACTCTACGATTATAATTAAATTAGACGGGACGAATGAATGAATGAATGAATGAGTGCTAAGCCATAGGGAAAAGAAGGCTAGAAATGTTTTTGATTGTTCCATTATAATTGTCCCTTCAGATCCTCAACATTCTGAGGACCTTTGGCACTATTACGCTTTTTCAAGTGATATTGCAACCCAATAAATTATTTAACTATTACCATCCACATATGATTACTTATATTGGACAGGATAGGAATTATTATTACAGGGGTGTTTTGGAGTGGAGGGGGGGGGGGACAACAAGAGGAATGAAATCTTCAAACTCCATATAGGAAAGTCTCATCCATGTTGTTAGCCCAGAGTGGTTCGATCCTCTCGTGAATGGGTTGGGACAATGTTGTCCTAATATATATGCTCTCCTATACCTATCTATCTATCTACCACATAGGGAAAAAGGACTGTCTCGTACAATCTCCCCAGTAACAGATGCACACACACATAACCAACACAGACACACTAACACACACACACACACACATACACACACACACACACACACACAGAGAGATACTGCATAGGAGGAATTGGGGCTAAATAGCTAGGATACACATAAGCTTGATTTCCTGATTGTGTAAATGATTTCATCATGGTTGATTGCATAGTTTTTTGAGAGCTGATTGCTGAACACCGCATATCCATACAGACAAAACATTGGCAGTAGTCAAGGAGTCAGAGGACTCGCGAGCAAGTCACTTTTAATGGATCTACTCATGCAATTATATAGGAGAGGTGCGTACACACTTCTTTTTTTTTTTAAACTTCCAAACTCTCTGACCGTCCTCTTGTCTTGGAGAGATTGAGTGACTCGATCCGCGCTCGTGTCCCTACAATTATTATATATATATGAATCGCCAATAGGTAGATATGTATCTATCTACATACTGTATGTACACTCCAAACAGTTTTATATGGAGCCCCAGTCACACGCATCCGTAGATCATTCCCAATGGATCCCATATAAGTCAAAGGGAACAACACAGACTAGTGATCATAATTGTGTCACTATATAAGTTGAGTATTATTTTTAAAGGGGGAAAATCAATGGAAATGTCCAAGCCCTTTGGGCACTCTTGAAGTATATGATCTGTGGCAGGTCACCCCTTTGAATTATTTTCCAATGGGATTTGGATCCAAAGTAAATTTTTGTATGTATTTCCTGTAATAATTACATTATGGGATGAGGTCCTCCTCTAGATCCACGGCAGAGACAGCGAGAGCTGTACATTCCAATAGAGTGTGCCTATTGAGCCTGAAAAAAAAAACGAGTCATTGCGATAGATAGAAACATGTACATATTCCTTGACGACTCAAAAGGAGATTGAGAGAGAGAGAGAGAGAGCACGGCTTTAGTCACAATTTATTGTGCAAATGCTCTTAACAGCTCTCTTATGCAATCCGATGGACGCACGCCCCTTTCATTTCACATCAATTCCTTGTTCACTCCTCCAATTATTCCAATCATTTGGAGTAGCCCATACATTCGTGGAATTGCTATATGCCCCGCTGTTTTATTCTCATTATTATCCACACAATCACACACACACACTCACTCTTGAAAATCTACCGTACCAGTTTACCAATAATACAAAAATTCTGACTGTCAAATTCTATTCACACCTTAGGGCAATTACTTGTCTAAGGTAAAAAAAAATGACAATATCTGTAATAATTATGGCTTTAAAAAAGTCTTTTCTTTTTTTTTTGAAAAACTTGAACTTTTACTGTAACTAAAGGGAAGGGACCCGCAGGAGTGTCTTAGGATTCTTATGTAATTCCTAAATAGATTCCCCCTGTAATTTCCTACCTTCCTTAATATTGTGAGCTTCCTATACAGATATTACTAAAAGACCTGCTCCTCTATGTATGTACATACCTATATGCACATAGATTAAATTGAGAGCAGACCAAGAGGCTATATGCCAGACAGTTATAATAAATTACAACTGTACATTTGTAAAAGGAATGAATGAGCCCCGTATTTAAGTGTCAATCTGGATGTAAATCCGGTACAAGTAGGATTTTATAAGCATATTAGAAAGGGCTCTGGGTATATATAGTTTCTCATGCAAAACTTCTTTCTCACTGAGAGAAACTACCTAGACAAATGATTATAGTGGGTTGAAGTATTGGATTGAATGGGAAATTATACTGTAGTGTTCGGAGATACATAGATACTAGTGTATGAGAGTAGGTGAGGAAGAGGATACGTTTTAATTTTAAACTCACGCTCAAATTCTATTCCTCATCAATGCCGAAAAAAAAAATACTTCCCTTTAGAGTTATTGGAGAGACGTGGTCCTGCATATTATCACATATGCGTGACGTCAGGGTATCTACCTCAATAGAGTCAACCTTAAGAGATAGAGGCAGAGAGAGAGAGAGAGAGAGAGAGAGAGAGAGAATATCTACTTTATACACAGATGAGGTGAAAGCGTTGAGAACCTACAGAATTGATTATTTGCTCAGGTTTTGTTTTTTGGGAGGATAAAAAAAGGAATTAATTAACAATTTAGATGATGAGAGGAGAGTGAATAAAAAAAAAGAATTTCACAAGGAGTCACTCTGTAAATCTCCCATTACTTGATGATTTTTCGTGCGGAGCTTATAAATCCCAGAGAATTGAATCCGCTTGAAGAATATCGTGTCAGGATGTCACAATGTCCTGAAACAACCGTCACAATGAGAACCTGGGAAAAGTAAGAGTTAAGAGCTTTTTGGGGAAAATGGAAGTCTCAAGGGATAATTTTAGGAGGTACCTCTAATTAGCAGAGACCCAAGTCTAATTATTGTAAGTCTAAGGAGGTAATTAATATGAGGATTTTCCCCTCTGTGTGGAAATACACGGTGAAGGGTCATAACTCAATGGGAAAGGGTTTGTGTGTGTGTGTGTGTGTGTGGAGTCTCGGGATGCATAAATATTTGACAAGAAAATATAGGAATTTAATCCCATAAACGTGTGTCCATATGTAAATGGTTGTCTCTGCTCTTGTCTCTACCTACGACATGAGACACAATGTCTAGAAAGTTATTATTAAAGTGTATTGTGCGTTTTGGGGGGAAGTGTGTGAATGTAATTATGTACATATGTATATCTGGAATGGTCATAATATGTATATACATCACATAGTAATGGAGAGTATCGCTATCTACAAATGTCCACGGAAAGGTGACAAATTATGGAATTGTAAGAGTTTAGAAAATCTCAGCTCTCCTCGCCTCCTATTCATAGAGTGACAGCACAAAGGAAAAGGATTTTCAGACATTTTTTCACTCTTGTAATCTCAAGATTAGCTTACATTTAAAAAGGTTTACCATTAGATATGCACTGTCCCCAGATTTTTACTATTATTTTTTTTTTGTGAACAAGGAGCACATTTACCCAAAAATATGATACTCCTTTCCGTCCAATTATCCCATCCATCTGACACCCAACGTGTGCGTTTAGCTCTCTAGTACTCTACTACTCTGTACACTGTTCAGTCCAATGTGCAGGGCCCTATATCCATACAATTCCTGTAATTATACATAGAAAACAAGTTTAGATTCCTTGGAGTGAGTCTGTATGGTAATGGGTTGGGAATGTGACGGAATTCACTGTCGTTTTTACAGCGTAACGATCACTTTAGAGCATCTCTCTTTCTCGACCTACCAAGGAGTCACACATAGTTTTAGATATGCATATGTACATATGTATACACACAGTCATAGATATTTCTAATGGGTGGAAATGCATTCAGAGGTCTCTTGTATAGGGAAATTGTTATACTTACTTATAAAATCCTCACATTATAATTACCCCTGCATACTATACGCACGCAGATCCTTTTACATTAGAGATACAAAATGTTCACAATAAGAAAACAGTATCTTCTTCCAATCTTAAGTTTCCGCGTAAATATTTGCATGTTTGGTAGATAAAAATTTTTTTCCAAGGGAGGGAAGAGTGGAGGGGGGGGGTAAAGAAATTCTGTCTTTATTAAGATTGTCCATCTCACCATGTAATACTTTGTTTTTGTATGCATCAAGTTTCAAAACATATTTTTTTTTGCCTCAAAAATCCTCCGCCAATTCTCGTCAACATCATTTAAGTCAGATTTGCATCCTCTTCACGTAAGTAAGAACACCCTCAATTAAATATTCTGTATTTACCACCACTAAAGAGAGAGAGAGACACACAAGGATGGAAGAAATAAATCTCTGGGAATTTTTAAAGACAGTCTAATAAGCAAGAGTTGTGTCAAGATTTAAACTCACTCTTTGACACATGAATAAATATGGAGTTTTTTCTAGGAATATATCCATCCCCTGAGGATTACTTGTTCACGCTCCTTTTGCCATCATCATCATTGTCCCTACATTGTTAAATGTCATAGGATTTTTTGACAGCTCCCAATTTTTACCAGTCACCCCGCAATCTCTTGTTTAAAAATTATATTTCCTCATACAGTCTCAGAATAATTAGCCCATAATCCAGAGACTAATTCCAACGTAATGGGGAATTGAGTAATATTTAGCCCCGGCAGAGTAGGGAAATAATACAAATGGTCTATGACAGGGAACGACGATATAGAAAATAATAAAGAGATGTAAGAAAATTCCTAAAGGAGCCCCAGCGTATACAGTAAAACACATTTCCCCTTGTGTCTTCAAGGGTCATTAAGCATAATGTGATCAGGCTGTTTGAAATACAAAAAATATATGTTTGCGAAATCCCACACATTTCGTACGTGACCATCATTCCAATAATCCCAGTCATTTTTTTTCCTTCCCTCTACATAAATCTCAATATGTTTTATAAATGAAGAACAAGTTATAGGGATACAGTACATAGTGGGCTCCTCCAATGATGTATCCACGTCTATGTATTCTCAGGGGATTTGAAGTTGTCATAATTATTGTGACTATAGTATCTATAGGTAGCCTGGTAGCTGTGTAACTTGATTTGCGTAGAAGAACATTGAGTACAAAATATCCACACAAGTTCTCACACATGGATATTGGCAGTGAGTTTATGTGTGTGTGTGTGTGTATGTATGTGTGTGTGTCTGTGTGTGTGTGTGTGTATGTGTGTGTGCAAAAATTTACAAGCTAATGGGAGATTGAATGGGTGATGACTCCTCTGATGAGACGAACCGCAAATTTTCCTTTCATTCACTACTTTTTGTCTTGGGCTCTACAGTCCTTTTGTATCTATCTTATAGTAAGGATGATGATTGAAATGAGTAGATTATGCATTTACGGAGAGTATAGAGCCGCACTGGGAGTGTATGAGTATTTGTTTGATCTTATGATCTTCTGATAGGGAGGAAAAATAGTGTTATTATACAAACATACATACATAAAAGATACATACAAGGAATAAAGGCTCCTTTAATAAAAAAAATATAGGAGCAAGTCTATCTCATCAAGTAGGTGGCAAGAGAGTGACGTAGTCGACAGACAGGGCAGGATTGAGGCTTGGAGCTATTGGCAACATGTGCAATCAAGGGTGTCCCAAATTGACACTTTCACCTGGCCGATTGACCCTTGTGGGTCCGTCCAACATCTACAGTACGATCTCGACTCTCCAAGGAAGCAGCAAGTCCAAGTTGTATAGCCTTCTCTCTCAAATCTCTAGCAATTCCTTGTTGTTCTATCTCTCTCTCTCTCTCTCTCTCTCTCACTCACATTGCTACTACAATCTACTACTACTACCTTTACTTACTTCTTCCGCTTCCATCCCCATTCATTTCTTCTCAAGTGGAGGAACGTATATAGAGAGTGTACAAGATAGGAATTCAATACACCCTCCAAAATTTCCACTCTCTTGTTAGGACTAGAGTGAAGTAGTGTGTGTCCGTGTGCATGGAACTATATATCCCCATAGTAATTTAATATTTTTGTGTAAGTGACTGTTTGTTGTTAAAGACTTTTTTTGCAAAAAAAAATCAGAGGTTCTTGTACGACTACACTGTAACAGTTTCAAACTTGGTTTTTCCTGTGGTCAAGAAAGAAAGAACAACATCATAAAAGTATACACAAGGAATAACGCTCCTTCAAAAAATAACAGAGAGAGAGAGAAAAAAAACGGACCAGATTTACCTTACATGTCTTATAGAGCCATATGTGGGAAATAGTTGCAAAAAAAAATTAGTGTTGACGAATAGTGTGTGGCGATTACCAACAAGTGAAATGATGATGATGCGGTGTGACGGTGCTGTTGTGTTGTCATCATTAGCAGTCTGACGCAGCCTCACGGATGAGGCTGTGCCTCTCTTATATATTCTATAGAGCTGCTGCTACTGCACACACAACACACACATATATATATATATAAAGGCAGAGTTTCCTAATTCCTTGCCATAGTTTCGTTGTACTCCATTGATCTGGTCCAAAGACTAGTCCTTTTTTTTCCGGGGAGAAATCTCTCTCAAGTTTAATCTTACTACTATGGTTACTACTATTCTGAGGGATACGATGGAGACCCCTGGACCCATTATACTTGTCAAGTCCAGTCAGAGACCTCATTGGCAGAAGGTGAATGAATAGTAGAGTCTACTTACTCATGGTATAATAATAATAATTATGTATGGGTACTGGTCAGGTGTTCAGCTTGATAGGATTTCTTTCACATAATTTATATCTATGGATATTTTGTTATGGTAGAAATAATACAAACTCATATGCCTATTAACCTTCTGTTGGCTCTCTCTCTCTCTCTCTCTCTCTCTCTCTCTCTCTCTCTTTCTCTCTCTCTCTCTCTTTGTATACGGAGGGCTTGGAGTGTGTGAGTGAGCACTAACCCTCAGAAATAGAATTTACCAACAATTACCTATAGATAGCCGTATGTACATAATTACCAATAGAAATAGTACAGGGAATTTGTAATGCACAGGGATGGTTTGTTTTGTTTCCCTCAGAGTCATAAACGCTTGGATCGTAGTACTGTAGAGTAACCTTAAAAAGAGCCGTAATAGCTCTGTATCAATGTTAACAGACTCTGTCAGTACCATTATTGTGGAAGTTCACAATAATTTTACAACTCGTTTGCGATTTCCGTAAGACGTTTTGTAAAGCTAATTGCATAGGTATAGTCTCGTTTCAGTCCGTGTATCCCCTACAAATAATTATGTGTGTGGCAGAAAGGGAAACCTACATATGTATGTAATTGTATGTGTAGACATATATATGTATTTACAGGTTATCTAATTAGTAGCCTTATCTCCTTTGCCATTGTATATCTATCTATACATATGGAGGGGTTTTGTTTTTGTCATGAAAACATTTTTTCCCATCGGTACAATCGCTCAATGAGATAAATTATGAATGAATTAATCTCTACTACTACTACATATGTATGTATGCATGTATATAGATAGATATAACATGTAGACTCATAGCTAGTGGGCTCACATGGCGAAAGTATAGAGAGTTGAGACAGAGTAGGAGCATACTGACCAAGTGGGACTATGACAATCCGGACAGTCCTATTGAGATAGATAGAACCTGATAGATTTTCTGCATGTTGTGGGGGATTGACATGAAATCCAGAGGAAAAGTGAGTTTTGAGACAAGAGCCCAAAGAGAGAGAGAGAGAGAGAGAGAGAGAGAGATGACGACCAGAGATGTGATAGGGATTGGATAAGGCAATGTACGGTAGCAAAGTGAGCATTTTAATTGACGAGCTTGGCTTGCTTTTGTTTCAAGTAACTCTCACGAGCTGCCACGAGACGCTCAAGTCAACATTCAGAGAATTAAAAAAATCATCAAAATAGTATAAATATTATTGTACGGTGTACGAAATATATTTTATGGTCAGTCTTGTGACTGTCTGAGAAAACTGAAAATAAATAAATACCAGAAGCCTTATTATGATCATGACTGTTATTAATCCAAACAATGTGAGCATAATGGTCCTGCTCTTGTTCCCTACAAATTATATGTAAGCTACATACATAAATACATATGTAACTATATATCTACGTAAATAAATCCAACTCCTCGCCTCTCCTTGTCCTGCAATAAGTATAGTTACTAAACTGTATCTAAACGGTGCTATTGTTGGGCTCGGTCATATCTCTGAGTCTGAGTCAGAGTCATATTGTTCTGAGGGAATCTGGACTCTCTGTAAAGAACCAAGTTGTGTGAGAAAGGCTAAAAAAAGATCCCGTATGTATCATTTAGGACCTACTGCACTAGTACAATATTATTGCGTGTCTTACAATAAATAATCTCAACGTCCACTATCCCATGAATGACTGACTCTCCCCAGTAAAATCGAGTGTAATGGAATTACTAGAGTAGTAGGCACAGGGCAGTATAGGAGTTGCTGTAGCATAAGAAAAACAATGTATGTATGTTTTAACTTGAGCATATGGGACCTGTACTTATGTATATACATATATATGCATACAACTTTAAAGGATATATGTATATTCAAAAAACATAGTAATAGTTTCAATGCACTTGATTCAGAATCTAATAATCTCGCCCTCCATGCAATATATATAAGAAAAGCTTCACACATATGTATGTACGTACGTATGTACTTATGTGAGTCAGGGGTGCAGTAGGATACAGCATATGCTCATTTATCTCCTCACACACGTTTATCTCTCCCTACCTTTTACACACACAGTGTACTTAATAAGGAATATCACAAGAGTATTTCTGAGCAAACGTGGATATTATGTAGATTATTGCCGTATAATAAAGTGCAGATATGCGAGAGTGAGTAACTCAATGCTTCCTTTTGGGGCAACGGGCTGCTGACCAACAATGACGACGACGGAGTCTAACACACAGACAGGGACACACATACACACACACGTAACGTATAGTAAGAACCATCAGGTCTGACTGACTAAGCTCCTACCTATAACCCTATGACTAACTTTCGCTCCTACAACGAATACAGTTCGAAGAGACTCTGATTCTCTCTGGTTCTCCTTTGGCATTCCTCCATTCATGACATTTTAAAATTTTCCAAGAATATTTTTTTTAACTCCTCACACACACACACACACACACACACACCTAGGATTAACCTCTCAGAATTTAATTATCCTTTAAACAGTGTACAAGTGCAGGGTTCCTCTGGGGTTGTTATTTGCTCTTGTAGTAGCCCAATTATAAGAAAAATTCAGAGAAACTACCGGGAGGGTCCTCAGGGTCCCAAAAGCATTAGTGTAGTGTATACTGTCATAATAGCTGTAGCTAACTGAGTTTTAGGAATTTTTAAGGAGTTATGACCCGAGTGGAGATCTCAGTGCGGGATACACATGGGCTGGAAACATGAGGACGTTATTTGTAGGACGGGCGGAGGAGTTAGGGCTTTCCCCTCAACTCCCGTTTGTTAAGTGTGACGTGACTGATAGTAATTATGGTCTAGGAGTTTTTTCTATATAATTAATTATATAATTAAGCTCCTTAAAAAATAGAGTGTGGGTTTTAAAAGTGAAGCCACGAGCTCAGTGGAGGAGCTCTGTGCGGTGGTTAATGGTATATAGGAAATTGAGAGCGTAATATTCTAACGGGGAAAATGCGGATTGTCGTTGGATTTCAGGCGGTAGAGGACGAGGAGCCGCTCCGGAGACGATCCTTCGGGAGTAAAAAGACCATGGCGGACGAGGAGTCATCAAATGGTTGTAGATGGTTGGACTGCATTGACCGGACCCTCAAGACTCAATTTTATAATTTGGGAGTAGTGATTGGGAAAAATCCCACGTATTTCATTGTCATCCCTATCTTCATCTCTCTCCTCCTGGGCACGGGCATGCAGAGGTTGGAGTATGTGGATGATCCTGAATATCTATTCTCACCTGTGGACGGGGAGGCGAAGGTGGAGCGAACACTTATTGATACCTATTTCCGGATGAATTACTCCTCTAAATTTAATCCTTCCCGTTTCGTGAGGGCCGGGAGATTTGCGAGGTGAGGATTTTTTTCTTTTAACTAGTAATAATTATTACAACTTTCCCTATAAATCTTTCCCTAGTCCAATAGTACACCTGAAATTTGAAGTGTTTCAAATACTATAATAATGTTATAATAATAAGTTTTTTTCATGGGATTTTAATCAATGGGAGACATTCTTCAGAAAAAATTCGCATTCATAATTTATAGGAACTGACAAAAAAATAGTTCAAATTCTAAGGAGGGAAAGCAAATGCAAGGAATAATTCCCAATTTTGAGCCTACAGTCTTGGAGTTTAGTGTAAAGATTTTGTGAAAAATCTGATGCAAGGAAAGCATAACTTTGAAATATGCAGAGATAAAATATTTCCTCCTTATGAGCAACAATAAGATATGACGCCCCTCCACGAGATGTGGAAATAGAGCAAAGAAGAGATTAAGAACTGTCGATTTCTCCAATTTTTTTTTTGGTACTTTGTGTAATTAGATATCTACATTATCAAAACTGACCACTCAGCAGGTCTTTTGTCAAAACCAAAAGGGCTCACGGAAATATTGATTTTTTTTTGTTGCGATCATTATTGTTAGTTCCTCTCTGTTAGCTCTCTACGGGTGATTAAATCATATGCAGGTACGTGAGGGATGTTGGGTCAATTTCCCGACTTGAGGTCTATGCGGACAATGTGGGGTTGTCAATTGTAACAGTTGTTGTTGTTAGTATAGTCTCTCTCTCTCTCACTCACTGTGTATACAACAGTCGTTAGTAGCACTAGTGCGAGGCCGATGATGAAAGACAAGTTGGTTTATATTGGATTGCGTAAAGGGAAAAAAAAAGATTGCATGCAAGCGCAATCACTCATTTTCTTCTCACGGCCATAGCCGAACCAACAAGCGAACATATGTTAGGGGTTAGTAGACATACTCCATCAGTGTTAGGGGATATGTATGGGACAGTCCGTATATAAACTATATGGCTAATAAACACCTTTCTATATTAGAGTTTGCAAGAGCCAATGCTACTATAGATAGATATATCTATATGGAAAGGAAATTCCTTACCGTACAAGTAAGAGATCAGTAAAAGCAATAATAGACTTTGAACGTTACACTTCATTCATTTTTTTTCCTCATGTGTTTTTAAACTCCTGTGTGTAAGAAAAATTGCAGGGTTTTTCATATATAGACAAATATAGGAATCTATTAATTACAGTTATAAAGAATGCTATATAGGTATGTGTATCCCTATACTCAAGTTTCTGAATGCACCAAGTTGTGTGCTGCCATTAACAAAAATACTCCTCCACTTTTACACTACTGACACAGTTAGGTTCTCACGTATGTGCTCATGCACATACACACACACATATATATACATACACACACACACATAGGTATACATACACACACACACACACACACTTGGAGTTCTACATACTCAGAGAGTTCTAATGAGAAAAATACAGTCATATAAGACACTATAGGAGAGGGCCTGGCTCTTGTGAATTTTTGCAGGAAATTATCACTTGATCCGTATGCATTTCAACAATATGAAATTACTTGTAGGTCTTTTATATCTATATATATTTAACCACCAGACGCGCTCTCACTCTCGTGAGTGCACTTGCCTCTCGGACCCTGTCTATAAAGGTGTTATATAACTTTTGGCAAGCCCTCATGTATGTACATATTAGTGCCTTGTTCGGACGCTCAAGTTTATCAAGAATGAAATCATATGTCAAAGGATAGTTTCCTTTCGAACAGCATGCCTTCCCCATTTCCCACAACACACAGACACATTTCCCTGTATAGGTAGATACTCATTCAGACATTTTTTTTACTCTTATGAGTGTCCACAGGTGAATATGCACATATCTGTTCAGCCTCTGTTCCCTATACTTTTTAGCTCTCAATCTCGACTCAATCACTCTTGTGAAAAGCTTGAGTTCACGTACAGACCTTCGATTTTAAGATTTGAACGCCGTTATCGTATCTCCCTCCTAGGTATGTAGCATTTTGTTTATGGTACTATAGGCTCTGAGTATATTTATGTACAATATATATATATATATTGCACTATATGTAATTACATACATATGATTTGTAGAGAGTGAACCTGCTCTGATATTTTGTCCTGAAAAAAAATGGGACGGATTCATCATGACTGAAGATGGATAGTGGTAATGGAGAGGAGACAATCCTTGGATGATAAAAATCTCTGGGACAGTCCGAGATGAATGGCTATTATTTTTCTAGCATACACTTTCTTACACTTTGGTATATCTATGTATAGATATTTCAATTGGAAGAATTTATGGACAAATGTTTTGAAGGGAGTGAGAAATAGATCTTTGTATTTTTTTTTCTTCTTCTTCTTCTTCTTATCATCAACTCTTTCTTGGCAAGAATATTTATGGGATTTTCAGATCCGAGTGATTATACGAGAATTTGTTGGAGATTGTGATGTTTTAAAATTTCCACAAAATAAACTACTTGAGGGAATTCAGTGGAGCATTTAATATGATAGAGGGAAGGTTGGGATTTGAGAGAGGATGTGTCGTCAGGGTATGTATACCACTTACATTTATAATAATAGGGATATGGAGCAATGGGTTCATGTATCATCTTGCCCCATATGGGTTTGAAATCCAAGACAAATCTGTAAAGGATTCTTATTTTCAAGGAAACTCTGAGGAAAAGGGTTGTTTTATAATTGTCCCTGGCTCTTTGTCATCACGTCCTCTCTATCTGTATGGGATTGTCATTTATAGAGATGAACATATATCAAAGGAAAACTTTTAAGTTACAAAATCCTGTAGAGAAAGAACTTTTTTTTTTTTTTGTGGAGAGATTATAAACCGAAGGGAGAGAAGTGTTTCAATGGGATTTTTACACCCAAAACCACTTGTTGATGGTTCTTGAAATGTTCCGCTGATAAATGTTTTGATGTTGGTTGGGATTAGCCTCGGTTTTCCCCATGGTTGGTTTACTAGCTATGTATGTGTACTGTAGCAATGGATAGATATATAGTTAATTATATACAAGAGTGACAAGATCAATTCAATGTGGTTTATATATCTATACATGCCCCTCTTGCAACTCTCATTACTTCGTCATGGTTAGGTTTCACTGGTTCATTTGGTTTTTATTTATTGGATTTTTTTTTTCTTCAAAGGAGGGCTCTGGTTTTGCTCACAAGGAGTCTTTGTAGAGTAAATTGTCCTGTTTTTTTTTTACTCCACGTGGTAATAACAATGAGGTTTTATGGACTAATTTCTTCATTTAGTTTCATCCGGAGTCAGATTTATAATATATAGAGTTTCCTACTTGTAGAATCCTTCCTCAAAAAAAAAATATATTTTTTTTGGAGGTTTAGGAATAATTATTTTAGTGGGTTAATTTTTTTTCCTCTAAGAAAGTCCCTACAATGCAGGGAAGTACTATTTGAATGGGAGATTTTATGAGGGAATTTTTTGTTACCCTTTTACTATTCTGTTGACAGCTTTCAGGGCTACTGTCTTGTTTTTTTCCCGTCACATTTTATTAATTCTGATTGAGTGTTATGTAGTTTAGTGGAGTCATTTGTTTCTGGGAGAATTCCTCCGTGTTTTAGATTTCCTCAAGTATAAAAAATTACATGTGTGTTTGATTTTGCCACCTCACGCTTTACTTTTTGTTTCGAATGTTTTGGTTTGAAGCCTCTTCTGTGGTGGTTCCTTTTGAATTTAGGTTTCTGTGGCATTGAAATTATTTTGGTTTCTAAAATTTAAATTGACTAATATCTCAAACTCAGGCTCTTTTTACTTACTATAGGAAGAGAGTGCTGAGTCAAATAAAACACTGAGAGTACACTACATACATACATACGTACATACATATACTTAAGCTCAATAGGTATTAACCTTGGATAGAGCTTTCTGATCGCTATAGATTTAAAAACCTCAAGGGATTCCAAACTATAAAAAAAATGATCCTGAGAAGAATTTCCTTTAAAATATTCTTCCTTAAAATAATTTCAAGATTTTAAGTAAAAACCGGTCGTTAAACAACAATCCCAGAAATTGCACTCAATTTTTGTACCAGATTACTGTATAAACGCTAAATAATTTCTGTCTCAAAACACTGTATGAAAAATCCTACCTGTCCAAAAATGTCACTTAAATACTAATTGGAGTAGCTAAAAATTGAGGTAGAAAATTAGCCTTTTAAAATACCGAATTAATTAATTTACTAAAATTTTGTTTCGCAGACTGTTCGTAGTGGCCGTGGACGGCGGGACCCTCCTCCGGACGGAAGTTTGGAAGGAAATCAATGAGCTGGATGATCTGATACACAACGTGACAATAATTCATGATGAGGATGTCCTCAAATATGAGAATATTTGTGCTCGATGGGAGGAAGACTGTTATGAGAATGATGTGATGGAATTGGGGGAGATCATGGACCAGATTGAAGTTGGGAATGTCTCCTTGACGTATCCCATCATGTTAAATCCCAATACTTTCAAAACCTACGCCTTCCCATTTTTCTTCGGTGGGGCGGAAATCTCCAACGTGTCGACAGTCCTGTCCGTGAAAGCTCTCCAAGCCAACTACTTCATCAATGTGAATACCCCGAAAATGGAACTGAGGTCAGTAAAAGGAAAATGATCTTGATGGAGGAGTCTCTTCTAAAAATGCTATCTTATCTTTCCCTCATACTCGCAGTCACTCTTACCTCCACAAAAACACAGATCTGTCATTAAATACTCATCCTTTCAGAGAGAGAGAGAGAGAGAGAGAGAGAGAGAGAGAGATCTTTGAGTAGGGAAATGGATGGTGCCAATAGCATGAGAAATTTTTTCAAGGTCGAGATTTTTCTCTTGACATTTTTTTCCCCTCAGTTTGAAACCAGTCTCTGTAGAGGATGAGTATGGCCCTGATTTTTTCCCTCCTTTAATGCACATATTTCTAATCATGTAGGTACATCTCCCTGCATTTAACTTATGTATGTTAGTAGATGTGTGTGTGTGTGTGCCTCAAAAGGGAAGATAATCACTGGCTCTGTAGGAAGCTCTTATTGGCTCGATCTTGCAATCAGTCCTGTGATTATACTACGGGACAGTCCCTATGATTTTGTATTACCGGGTCAATTAACTTACTCACGTCAAGGAGGCTGTCACAGAGTCTGTGTCTGTCTGTGTTTGAGAGAGAAGCGAATTTCATCCGGCTCCTCACACTTTTTCTCTCAAATGATTACATATATCCAATTGTAAAAGTTTCCCCATTCAGTTTCTATGAAGGAGGAACAACAACAGCATGTGAGAGAAAAAGTCTCCGGTGTGCCTTCCATTTTTTTTATTATTATGAGTTGCCAATTATATATCTGAAGCTTTTTTTTCTTCTTGTTGTCACGTATAATTCATTCAAGTTTTTTTTTCTTATTATTATCCCTTTTCTTTTCACAGTCACTGTCACTGTATGATTAAATATCCTAGGATTTCTAGACTGAATGCAAGCTTTTTTTTTGTTGGAGGGACACTATACAATAGGATCGACATAAGGTGTGCTATTGTCATATTGTAACAGCTCAGGATTTCAATTTCGCAGGATGACCAGTAGATACACAATCTCACTTCTAACTGGCTCTCTTGTAGGTTTTAGGATTACTATAGTGGTTACAAGTTTTAATATGTACTCGTGACTTGCGTTTGTAGGGGGGCTTTTGAAGTAGACACTTTTTGAACTTTTTTGGTTGTTTGTTTGTTGTATTACCCTCGAGATGTTCATGTTTACATTTGAAGAAAATATCAACAGCGGGGAGGATTGGATGTGGGATGGGGGGGGGGGAAAAAAATCTTTTAATAATTAGAATCATCTATTGTAATATCTCAATGTCACCAGATTTATTCTCTCCTCTCTGATTGTGAGCTCGTCGTAGACTTTTAATGCTCTTATCAATCCTTCCCTTATGGAAATCTCAGAACCTTGGGAAGTAATTAGTTGAATTTTCAGCGAACTTGTTTTATTTGTATATTCAAAACACATGGAGGAAATTGTATCTATGTATGGGGAGAATTCAAAATGCTACTTCCATTTCAGGTTTCCTCTTTGGCATGATTCCCAAATTCTTCAAGGAATTTGAGTCTTTCTTTATGCTAGTGATTTTGAGCTTGACAGATCTGTTTTGGTGTCAGCAGAAAAATATTTTAATGTCTGCAGAAAAATGGTTTGATATTTGCAGCAAATATTCTAACATCTGCAGAAAATGTTTTTGGATATCTGGAGAAAATGTTTTGATATCTGCAGAAAATGTTTTGATGTCTGCACAAAATGTTTTGATGTCTGCGCAAAATGTTTTGATGTCTGCACAAAATTTTTTGATACCTGCACAAAATTTTTTGATACCTGCACAAAATTTTTTGAAACCTGCAGAAAATTGTTTGATATCAGCAGAAAAATGCCTTCGCATGTTTTAAAAATGTTTTAGCATATCAAGGATTTTGACAATGTTTTCCTAAAATTTTATCCGGATTTTTCTGACAGAGGTGAGAAATGGGAGCGAGCAGTTCTGGATGCGCTGGACGCCTATGACAAGAACTGGAAACATATCAAAGTGGCAAGATTCACAGTCCGGACCCTGGCGGAAGAGCTGGAGAAAAATACTTTCTCCGTCATCCCCTATTTCTCAGTAACAGTCTTCATGATGATAGTGTTCACAGTCGCAACTTGTATGATGGCGGATTGGGTCCGGTCCAAGCCCTGGCTCGGGATTGTAGGAGTCATTTCCTCCACCCTTGGCTCCCTGGCAGCCTTCGGTCTCATCTGTTACTGTGGAGTTGTATTCATTGGAATTAACATGGCTGCACCCTTCCTCATGCTTGGTAAGACATTCATTTCCTTCTCACTAGCATCAAAAACTATGTAGCCTACATACATACATACATACATACATACTTACTTACACTGAACTCTGTCCAAATAGAATTTATGGCGAGCCTCAGGAAATCACAGAACAATTCTCTATTTTTAGCATTTAACAGCCCCTAAAACCTCCACACTCATTTATCTGTAAATGGTGCTTACACTCGTTTAAGTCAACCGCTGAGCATGGTCAAAGCACCAAGTAAATATATTATTAGCATACTTAATGAACACAAAGTCATCAAGTCATTGCGATGTAGTACATAGGTTCAGAGAAATAAATGCAAGCTTCCGTGTTTGCATTTTTACCACAGCAGCAGCAGCAGCGGTCTGGAATTTGCAATACTTTTCAATCCCCAATTATGTAAATGTGGCTACACTCACAATAGCTCCAACGTAGTACAGTGAGTATATATTTGAGACCCATAAATTTAGCAGGTGTTAAAAAAAAATCCTGGGACGGCTCTAATAGTACCATTGCGATATATCTACCTATATAAAGCTATAATGCTAAGTATACAAACAATGCCTTATATTTAGAACAGGGATATGAATCCCATTGGTAAAAATTCTAGTCATATGCAATAATAATAGTATGCACTTTATATTACGTATGTACATATGTACGCCCAGCCTTTGAAAAAAGATCCCTTGTATTACACAGTATCATCCCTTCAAAAGGGGATCTTTTTCACAGATTAAGTAAGTTTTTCGTACATGGGCTCATCTCACACCTGCGTGTGTGTGTGTGTGTGTGTGTGTGTGTGTGTGCAAAGAAGTCTGAAAACGTTTTTCTTCACGACTCGGTGCAAAAGAAGGAGACTTGATTCAATTTAAAGAATCGATTGTCTGCCATAGGACTTAAAGGCACTAATAATGGTGGGATGGTAAAAAGAAAAACTCCTGGCAATTGTGATGATAATAATAGATGGGATGCGTAACCCACAATGAGGAATGTGAAAAAGTTATTTCCTTGTACATATTATATTGACACTCTTTTAGACACAGACACACACACACACAGACGTACACTCACATCAGTGTCCTGAGCAAAGTATGCCAATCAGCCGTTATTCACACGCTAAATTTAGAACCGATATGATGAATCTGTGTCAGCCCAATGGATGCTAATTCGTCAACAATCACCATAATTAGTCTTTGTCAGGAGTCTATGAAAGGAAACCATCTCTTTATGATTACAGATATGTATTTCTCTCTCTCTCTCTCTCTCTCTCTCTCTCTCTCTCTCTCTCTCTCTCTCAGTCTCTGTCTCCATCTCAATCTCTACTCCTTCGCCTCTTTACCATAACAGCCATATTTTTAAGTACCTTCTTTCTTGTCCTAGCCGTCGGCTTCCGCTTTTATTATTTATGACTGATTTAAATAATTACATGAGGTCAAATAATATTTTTCTAGGGACAATCTTTCAATGAGAATTTTAATCAATGAGGAATATGGACACATTTTGCCTCTAAAATCTATATAGAATTTTCCCTGTCATTGATACTTAAATTAATTAAAAACAATAATAATTGGAAGTCCTCAAAATAGTAGAGGGTTAGACGTATATCTCTAAATATGTAGGAGCATATGGAGTTCCGAAGAACTTGGGGGAAGAAAGAGCAGTGCACTTGAGTGACGCGGCAGGATCGCTAATTTTTTTTGATTGGTTCAAGGTAGCAATTTACAGAATAGGCGGAACGACTCCTCTACCTGTTGTAGTATGTACCTATTTAAAATGCATATTTGTACATACATATAGCAGAGGCAGTGGTGTCCAAATACGTAAAAATAGCCTGTCATAAATATACTCTTTTGCATACAAGTTTTCGTTCTCTCCTCTCTCATGGAAATGCATATGGTGTAATCAAGGTGCTGATAGGTGATAGCAAAGGGAAAAAATAGGAAATCCCTATCTAATTTTAAAAGAGCTTTTTTCAACGCACCTGACTTCAAACTTGAGGCAATTAGCCATGCAGCTTCGTCCATCAATCACTCACATCAGTGATAAGCTCGTGTGTGTGTGCACTTGTGAAGTATGTATGCACAATGTACCTGTGTTTCATTTGCACATGACATTCCACATGTGAGTTCCGTGAATAAGTCCCTTTTTGACTTCATACCTGCCCTGTCGTCCTTATCCAATTATTTATGGACCGGTTCTAGGTTGCATAAACTACTAAAGTGGAATCTCCAGGAGCATTAAATGCCCATGCATTTTTCCATTTTAGGTTCTATTTACGTCATTTGAGAAAGAAACATGATTTGAACTTTAGCATTTTTACCAGGGTTTAATGGATTCACTTGCGATTGCCCATCAGGACGGAAAATTTAACTTGTCTGAGGTTCTTTTATTTTGTCACTCGTTTGTCTATACAGACATCCGTACAGACCCCACTATGACAATTCCCAGTGGGGAAATAGACATGTAATTTTTGGTTACTGTGGAATATCCACAGAATCAAATTCTAGCTTTTACAGGAGAGAAAAAAAAAAGCGGAACGTCTCTGTATTTGTGTCACAGAAAAGGCTTACACACCGTCAGCCTTGACAGGGTTGTTTACCATAAATAAGATGAAACTTTTTTTGGAAGGGAATCTTTATCCCTTGTAGGATTTGCACTTTGTAATGCTTTTTTTTTTTTAAATCCTATGAGAGTCAAGTTTTCTTTGAGATCCTGTGGATCCAACTCGTTTCC
This sequence comes from Allacma fusca, assembly GCA_947179485.1. Classification (NCBI taxonomy): domain Eukaryota; kingdom Metazoa; phylum Arthropoda; class Collembola; order Symphypleona; family Sminthuridae; genus Allacma; species Allacma fusca. Next base: position 33,885,109 of record OX359246.1, read on the forward strand.
ATCTCGAAGGCTGTAGGGATGTAGAATGAGCCACAAGCCTTACAAGCATTATATTGTAAAAGAGTGAGGTGGCGGAAATAATGTGACGGAAATAACAACTTTGGTTTTCAGGGTGGGTCTGTAGAAATGAGTGGCAAAAGTAATGTGTGTAATGTGAGTGAGTGAGTGAGTGAGTTTGTGTGTGTGTAAAGTCAAAGTAGTTGAATGGGATAGTTACTACTTACGGTTAATAATATCATATGGAGATACAGTACTTATACTTAAGTAATAATTACAGGATCTGTAACCAACTCCTATGGATTTTGAGCAGAGTAAATGGGGAAGTTATGTATCAATGGGATTCCCGTTGAGTGGGTGGTCAGGACTGAGTCTCTCTCAGGAATGATTCTAATGTAATTTCTCAGGAAGGACTCACATCCTTCCTTGGGGTTTTTGGGCTGAAAGATGGGAACCAAGGAGGTTCCCAGGGATTTGATTTTTTTTATATATTTTGGTGGAATATCTTGTGTGGAATGCAAAAAAGGCACAGCCCGTGTGTAATGTGTACTTATAGTAGGATTAAAGCCAGGGATGAGTCCTAATTGAGACTGATAGCCGTTGGGAAGTTGTATTGTCAAGTTCGTTGAACTCCTTCCGTGGTTCCATTCTATTTTTACTCCATTGTCATTCATGGCATTGTTGAAGCATCTTCAGCTTCCAATCCACATCCCATCCACTTGTCTCTCAGCCATGAGAGTCTCTTTTTAATAAGAGAGCAACAGCAACAGCAACAGAAACATCCACACACAACAACAACAACGGCAATCCACGCATGAGGTTTGAGGAAGCGTTCCTGAGTCTCTGTTAAATTTGTATATATATTTTTTTTTTGAACGACTATAGTCCTTATAATTGCTCACACCCTATGGAAATAATGTCTTCTTAAATATAATTACTTGGACTCGTCTTATTTTTTTTTTCTGAAGCCTCCGGAGGAATAGGGGATGTTGAGGTGGACTCAAAAACCTAGTTCAAACTAATGACCACATCATATTCAGTACTTTAAATTTCCAAGGCTTGAATTATTTATAGGTTCTTTTGTTAGACTTGCTAATGTCCCTATAAAAAAAAATATGATTCAATTATAGAGTCTTATTATAGAGAGACTTTTTCCATTGGAATAGTTCCGCAGCAGCCCACGTTATTTTTACAAATGGAAGGATCAGCTTTTTTCCCCTTCCTACTATTCATTATTTGAATTTTTCTACAGCCCTCGTGCTGTAGAATGACGTACATTTCACGCATTGGATTTCCCAGCCTTTGTATATTTTTACCCATAGGTTCGCACTTGGGACTTCTGCAATGTAAACTTCCTTAAAGTTTAAAATTCCTACCATGTCCTATTTAATCCTACAGGGCCCCACTTGCTCTTGTGGATTTTTTCCTTAAAAAAATGACATTAATATTATTCCTGTTTTTGAGAACCGTTTAAAATGGAAGGATGGTTTTTTTTTTGAGTGGAGCACCCCCAATGTTTTGTAATGACTTTGCTGACGCATTTTGATTTGCGTGGTTGTTTTGTTTCTGTATATATTTAACTCTAGGATTTTTATAGTTTTGGAAGGTATAAGAATCTTTTAATTAAAATGTTTTTTTAAAGAAAGATTGATAACTGATAAAATCTCTCCAGGGATATGATTTGTGTCTTAATCAAATTAAGATTCCTTGAGCATTCCGACCTTTGGGAGAGTTATGGTGCATGTAAATAACCCATAATTGAGGTGGTTGGAATGAGGATTACATATGTAATTATGTATGTGAAGGAGTATTGTTGCATATCTACTAGGGTTGTTACGTAACAGAAAAAAAAAAGTTATTTGTTTCTATCCAGGGCTGCTCCTGTCTCTCGCGTATAGGGACTAATCGCAATTTATAGTAGTAGCTAAATTAAATGGCGTGAGCAAAAGTTGTATTCATATTCCCCCCCCCCCAAAACGTGTTCAGCTTTTGTAATGGGATATGCTCTATTGCATGTTTTATTATGACTTGAGCATCTATTGCAATCCCTGTCTCTCTGATATAGCATGCAGTTGACGACTACTGAGGACTGATCAAGTGATGAAACCAGTTTCTTGTTAAGTAAATAAAAATGCACAGGAGCAGATTTCATTTACAATCAGTCTTCCTCTTTATCTTCCCCACACTCTTCCAAACCATCCCCCCCCACTCCCCAGCCTCCCTTTACCAACAAAAAAATCCGATTTACATTATATACTACAAAGAGCTATAAATACGTACGTAAATGTGTGAAAGGAGCTCTGGAGCTTAAACTTTTATCGTCAATTAATTCCTACCAGTTTTGCATTTCTTAAGTAATAATCCTTGAGTTTAAATACTTGTTTCAAGTCCGGACGGCCGGTGTCTCTTCCTTTGTGTATGTTTTTGATGTATGTGCATACTTACAGTAATCTCTATAATGGGGTGTGTAGAACTGAGGCAAGTGCATAGGCCAAGGAGATCCATTCCAGGAGTACATTCTATTTCAATTCGTATAAGCTACTTATTGTAATTAAATTATTTAAAAAAAAAAAATCCAGTCGTCCTTTTAAGGACTTACGTCTTCAGTAGCCACAGAGCCACAGGTAATTACTTACTTACCCCAATACTGTATACTATTGAGCATACTCAAAAACAAGTTACAATTTACTACCCTGACTTTCCCTTTGAACTCCCGGCGGTCTCCAATGAAATCCCTCCGGAATTTTTACAAATCGTAATTTCCTTAGATTAATGACTGGTTCTGAAGGGAAAACCCATGGTTTAATATCCTTTAATTTGTTCCTTCCAACACGTGCATGGTTCATTAGGCCCTGGAATAAAGAGCTCAATTTTTAGAGACCTGTCCCTTCCTCCTATTCAGAGAACAATCCATAGGTCATTGGGAAAATCCCCCTATTCTGAGAACTCTTAGATGTTAATTGACTGGCTCTTGAGAGAGCGAGAGAGAGAAGATTTTAGAGGAAGGAGGATGACTGTAAATATTGATTTTTTATATTTGAAGGATTTCAAGGGGTGGTGAATTTTTGAGTCATAATTATTTTCCAGTCGTCAAGTATCTATAGATATCTGCAGATTTAAAATAGAACTTTTTATTGATTTACGTCAACACCTGTCTGGTCAAGTGTTTGTATTGATGAGAGAGGACAGTTGAGGAAATGACTCCTGAGAAAAAAGCACGCATGGGAGGATATTGGGACATCAGGTGTACTGTAATTATGTAAATAAGTTGAGGGTTACTAAAAATCATTTCGAGTGTTATACTACTCTTTGCTGTTCATATTTTACAGGAAAGTGTCATTAAACATGCACATTGGTGTTCCTGCTCAATATCATATGTATGTGTGGGTCATTTGTAAAAATAATGTTATCCAAATCCTAAGCCTATATAGTACATACATACATAGATACAAAATGTAAAGTCCCTCAGAGGAAATCATGATAGGAGACTCTCTATGTATAGGGAATGTAAATCTGGGTAGTTTCC